>CM029600.1:24843105-25443105 GCA_017311375.1 Mytilus coruscus
GTCGTATAATTTAATATATACTGACTTTTTAATAAGTGCGTTATAAATTGTAGTCATAACACTTATGAATCAAGTTTAAGATTACGTGCATAGTAAATAAAATTATCATATTAATATTTACAGTAAGATAACTTGCATAAAATGGCAGACATAAAATGGAAGGTATCTGAAGTTGAACAAACATAAAATTTCAAGTACCGTTAAGATTTGTCATGGTGATCCTTTTTTGTTTTGTTTTGTCTTTTATCTTATGCGTTGTTTATTTTTTTTTTTTTTTTTTTTTTTGTGTTCTCCGATTTTTGTCCTGAAACCAGTCTTATGTGATCCATCCAAAAAGTAAGGGGATATGAAGAAGCATATCTATACTTTATTTAAGCTTAGCAACACATACAAATGTTAAGTTTGATAAGTTTATAATGACAGCCATTTGTACTGAAATCAAAGTCGTGTGTGATCTTATTTGATATACACTTTTTATAGTACCACCTAAGAACAAACATAAGAGTACACAGCATAAATGAGTCCAAAACGTAATTTATCTTTAATTGACTTTAGCCATTTAATGTTCAGTTAAATAAGTTTTAAATGCAGTTACTACTTGTTGATTGATAATTGTAATTGTTGTGTTGTCATATTAATAACGATTAAACACACTGTAAGATTAAGATTGAAATAAACAATTAATTTCCCCATAGGCGACAATGATAGCCTTTTTCGAGATACAGACTTTAGAAAGTTGATTTTTTAAACGAAACCTTGCTAGAATTAAAGAAAAGCTATTAGGACAGTATTTTTTGGTCCAAAAAATATAGGTTCGCGTTGCTTTTCTTAGCGTAATTTGTACTTATCTCCCATGCCTATCAATTTTGCACTTAAAAATACGTGTCTCATCCTAGCGTTTAAAAGACATCTCAGTTCCGTTAGGGCTAAGGAAAATAATTTATTTGGCCTTTGGTAAAATGCAGAATGCACGAAGTCTCTAATAACAAAAAATAACGGGCGCACATATCAACCAATCAGGATTAGCTATACTCTTAATTCTGAATACCATGTTGCGCCCATAAAATCTAATGGTGTATTGTAACCTTAACGATATCGTTTTGCCTAGTTAAAACTCGTCACTACGAACATAAAATTTTCATTCGCTGTAATCTTACTCACATAACTCTTGATTATTGAAATTCATAAAAAGCAAATAGACACCGGGCAGTTAAACCAGCGCGAACAGAATACTTGTAAAATATTAGGTGTTCATGGAGGAGAAAAACAAGTTAGTACAGTTATATCGATTACATCAAAATTACGGGGAAAAAATTAAGCATCTGATGTCTGCGATTATTTGTGAAAGAGTACTTACAGAACACTTAAAATTAACAAACATTTAGACTTAAAGTAGTCAGGACAACAAACTGTGTAACTGTGCTCCCTCTCAAAACCTAAGCGTAGAGTTAATACAAACAAATACTTAAATGATTGTAGAAAAATGTTTAAAAACGCTGAGTAGTTTTTAATTTGTTCTGGCATATGAATTCGTTAATATAAAAATAAGGAGACATGTGGTATGATTGCAAACGAGACAAATATCCAGCAAAGTTCAAATGAAGTGGATGTAATGTATGTTTCGTACGTCAGAAAGTGATATGAAATTGATTTCGTGATGCATTTGTGATGGTACATTTGATAAACTATAGTACTTGCAAAATAAATAATAAAAACGTTCAAAGGATCAAACTCCTTACTTTTCAATACCCTATTGAAATAAATGCAACCAAAAAGAAACATTTATTTAACAAACCATTAATGTACACTGAACTTGATTGGTCTAAGTACCACTTAATTTAAAAGAATGTAAATTACAAATATCGTTGACTATTTTCAAATTCAACATCAAGGCGTCAATATATCAAAATATTTAATACCCAGATTGATAGGTCTTCACCAAAAGTAAATATATAAAATCAATAACAAAAGATTTTTTCATATTTCAATATTAGGACAAGTACAGTGCTATCAAATATCTATCATAACTGAATGTGGATTAACCCACTTCTCAAAATATCCAAATAATGGCAATGTGTGTGTGTACATCAGAGGATAAGACATGTAAACTTATTAAAAATACCAAAAAAGTCCATTCTAAAAAAAATAATAAGTGGACATTAGCACCTGCCATTATAATCGCTTGTTTTGTGGGTTACGGCCTGTGTATTATGTTTGTCTGTATGATTTCTGAAATTCATTTCTGGTCATCAATTTTTCCTGGTCATAGGATTGATTAATTGATTGATTCTTGTTTGCTTTGTGTCCAGTGGCAAACATTTAACGCATGTTCAGGACAAGAACAAATTAAGAATAAATACAATCGGTAGGTCTTAAAATAGGGGTTCGGCCGGAATTATGGGCTGGAAAGTTTGAAGGCCACTGGTAAATTGGGGTACAATGGATAGGAACAGAAATTTAGCCTTGCAACAGGTCACTTACAAAGCCCTCATAGAGCTGTTGCAAGGGTTCTTTCTACACGAAGCATCGGATTTAACGTCACCGTTCTGATCGGACCTGGCTGCGAATTTGTACATACCGCACAGCCAAACAGACGTCCCATTTGGTAAGGAGGTTACTGCCGATGGCAGTGATTGTCCTTCTATCCTCTTTACATCAGAAATTGCAAATTATATAGAAAACAGTTAATAAACGTCTTTATATGTTCTAGCGAGGCATCATACATCTTGGTGAGTCAAAGAATTTAAAGGGGAATGAACTTCGTGGTCGAAAAAGTTTAACGACAACGGATCTTGAGTTTTTCATCAATTTCAGAGGATTCCGCTTTATAACAAGCTTCATTATATCGTATACAAATTAGTCATATATATCTAAATAACGGTAAGTAGAGCGTTCTATAGAACGGATCGTGTCGGCTAAAGCTTTTTGTGTAATTACGTGTAAATGAATATTACATAGAATGCATTTTATATCGGTTGTCTAAAAGGGGAAAACAATCAAAGTATTTTTCTCTGCCATGGGAAAAAATACCTGTTTGATATATCAGTACAAATGTAACAATTGTAACATGCTAAACTTAGTTTTTTTTATCAGATGATAAAACGATTGACATTACATAAGGTTTTCAAATCTGTTTTACAAATCAACTTGCTTTATTAAAAAAAAGTAAAATTGGATATGTGTTTTTACCTATCGAGATTATTTATAAATTCCATTCATATATTGTTTCGTACTTAAAAACATCACATAATCTTTATATAAGTGAGTTTTTACATAAAGACTGCTGTATATCAAATTTTTTTGCGATAATTGTTTTGTACATAATTCAGGCCGTTATTTTTCTGGCTTGAATTGTTTTACATTTCGGGGTCTTTTATAGCTTGCTATGCGGTATGGGTTTGCTCATTGTTGAAGGTCGTACGGTTACCTATTATAGTTGCCAACTTCTATGTCACTTGGTCTCTGGCGCAGAGTTGTCTCATGGGCAATCATACCACATCTTATTTTTATATTGGTAGAGATCAGTATTTTTTTTTTCATGTCCGAGGAAGAAGTAGTTTGAAGTAATAACAGTTTGGTTACTTTTTGTTTAATAAGGGAGCAGCCATCCGATGTTTAAGGGACTAAGGAGAAACATAAAGGTAGAACAGAAATTTTCCAAAAAATATCCAGAATGATCCATGGTCCCCAAAATTTAGGCAGTACACATATGACCAAAGCCTAGACCCCTATAACACAGTTATAGTAATGTCAGAAATGTCAGGTGCAAGTAACTGACCATGAACGTTAATTTTCAAAAGTGTTGTTAAAACGAAACCGAGCAAAATATCGAGTTTAACACTTGCGGTCGATTAAAAATATACTTTTCTTTTCACCATTTAGAAAGTTGCACTTCAATTGCTTCTTTAAACTTAGCGTACAATTAAATTGACATAAAAGCCAAATATTAGTACAATGTCGTAAGTGAGTGTGACTTGCATTGAAATGTCAACCCTTGTGAATCAACACAATAATGCGCAATGTAAAGCATTAATATACAGTATATCCGGATCTTTTTATTCAATTATGATAATCATGACTTCGACAAGTTAATTTCACTGCTTATAATTTAATTGATAATATATTCTTTTTTGTAAACTGATGAATGTATTATGTAACCGACATTTTCCCTAATACTTTGAACTTGATTTTTAACAAGTTCACACGATTAAAGTAATTGAACAAGGGTAGTAATTTTTCTTCATACTTTAGTCCTTATTTTAATGATTTGATTTTTTTTATTAAGTTTCACCTTTGCCTCTTAAAATACGGTTTAATATCAGTTGGATTGATCAGGTTGTTCTGACCGAAGCCTTGTTCTTTATACTTTTACAGAAAATTCCTACGTGCATTTTAATAAATTGTTTTTTGTTACAGAATTAGATAACCACATTTAATACTTCTGAACAGGTATTTACCTGGTATAATAAACGTCCGTGGTCCTAAAAAATTGTGGTAGTTGCCATAAAATTGGTTTGAAACTCTGTAATGAAGAATAAATAAGAGAAGTGCGGCTTCCACATTGGTTCCATACCTAAATAAAGAGCTGCGCCATGAGCGCTTGATACGCCCTTCGCCTTTTTAACGAATAAAGCTCCTCAGTGTCATATCGGAAATTTATAAAAAAAAAAAAAAAAAAAAAGGGATTTTATTTTAATAGATACAAACCAGTCATCAAAGTTTTATGAAAACTGCTCAACGCATTTTTCAGTTATTGTCCGAAAACTGGAAAATTCCCCCTTTTTTATGAATAAAATCCCATAACTCGGAAACATAAAATCTAAAATTTATAAAAATCAAAAGGGAGCTTACGTCAATAGATATAAACAATTCACCAAAGTTTCATGAAAATTGGTTAAAGCGTTTTTGAGTTTTGACCGACGTGTTAACGACGGACGGACGGACAGACAGACGGACAACGATATACCATAATAAGTCCCGTAAATGGGCGTATAAAAACATCTTATTCTATCATGATTGACGAAATTGTGTCCGTTTGCAACACATATATCTGGTTCAAGATTATTCAGAATCGCAGTTACAGTGTATAAGAAATGTAATAACATAGTTTGTGATTCATCATATGGGACATATGAAGTCGTTATTACATTTCTTAATAAGTTTGTAAGCAGATGCAGAATTTCATTATAATTTTATGCATTCCTCAATTTGAAATCTGGAGGATTATGAATACTTTGATAACATTGTTTGGTCGTTGCTATTAAAATCTTGTTATCATATTGATATTTACCATAAATATTTACTTTTGTTAAACATTAAAATTCGATTTTAAAACAAACAATATCTGACTTCAGAATTCTTGTATGTGCAGAAATCACTGCATAATTTAACAATATCTAATTCGTGAAAACGATAAATGTATTGATTCAGGTAACGTATGTTGCTATATTCCTTCTGAAAATGTAAATCAATATGTTTACATTGTAGTTCCTAAATGCGTTTTTTGATAAATTGAGACCTTAGTTTCACATTTCGTTGACATAATTTTATTTGATCCTCTTGTTTTTTTAAAGTGTTTTGTCATTATTTTTTGCTGCGGTACTGTCTTTATATTTAGCTTACTGGATGTGTTAGTAGATTGAATACGGTGTTATTAATATAAAGATATGTATTAAGTTGTGTATACAATCAAATCCTTTTGTCAAAAGTATGATACAAGGCAAAGACCTGAAGGCGAGGCGTACAAAACATACACAAATGTCCATCACGAGCTTTTTTGTACATCTTTATACTGACATGTTATTTCAAATACTTAACATGTGTATAATTATCAAAAGTCAGGAATTGGTAGGAATAACATATAATTTCTAAAAAGCAATGTACGGAAAGGGCAAACTGAAAAATGATTGATTTGTGTATGGGGACTTAAGTATGGTTAACTCCATGACGTTCTTTGCAACTCGCTTAAAAAACGGTTGATGTACTTTCCTACAGAGAACATAAATTATTCTGTTCGCTTAAACCGTGCAGTCAACTATTATTCGATTCCTATTTTCTGTTCATTGAAAAGGATTGACAATATAATTGACTGACTGATAGTTAACGTGCGGTATGCGAGGTTTGAAGTGAGTTAGTGGTACTTGACGAATACTTTTATCTTTATATTATATTGCAGTCTATGATGTGTAGTAGTCATTACAAGCATTTTATTTTTTCATGTTTCATTTTATTTTCAGCTGAATGAACTTGTCAGCACTTGTGGAACAAGAGGACTTGTGGTTCTTGTGTTTCCCTCTAATCAACTAGGAAAACTGGAGCCACTGGAGAACACAGAAATGTCACCGTTCTTCTACTATGTACGACCAGGATCAAAATTTGAGCCAAGATTCGTTTTGTTTTCAAAAGTTTTAGTAAATGGATCAGATTGTCATCCGATTTATGAATTTTTGAAAATGAAACAGCCGTATCCAGCAGACGACGACTGTCAAATCTCTCGAGATCATACATTTATTTGCTGGGATCCCGTTACGCGTCATGACGTTAGTGGAAACTATGAGAAATTCATTATATCGCATGATGGAATTCCAGTGAAACGTTATACACAAAAAGCATCATTCGAACAAATCAAACGAGATGTAGAAATACAACTTAAACGAATACCAAAGCAGCCAAAGGAACATCTTCATGTCGTTCATCACTGATTAAATAATTATGTATGTGAAATAGAATATTGAGAAAGTCGTGGATATTTTTATACTATCGTTTAATAATTATATACCTCGACAATATTACGTATGTATAGACTTATTTGGCTAAGTCTTTTTCATAATGACAATATTACCATGCAATATATGTTATACAGACTATATTTTTTACAAATATATCATCGGCTTCATATATACTTTAAAGACACAGGGACTTATTTTAGGTTGCATCTCTGTAAATATCAACAATGCAATTTCCATAGGAACTCCTTTCACGGCTAAAACTGTACCACTTTTACTATGAAGTTTTGAAAAAATATATCCTAGAATGGAAAGTTCATATGCACTACTATTTTTTCAAAGGTCAAAATATAGGGCTGTGCGGCATATTTTCAACGTTTATATGCTCCGAACTTCTAAGAGTTTAAACTTACATTAAATTTCTATACTACCCCAACCTTGACTTAAGGATTTCCACAGACTTCAACTTGATCACTATAAATATGTATATTTACTGGTAACATTCCCAAGTTATGTCTCTATGAGATGAAACATAGAGATCATATCCGGGAACCAGTACGTAAACAAAATTAATTGTCTATGAATATTCTAATCTCCCCAAAAGAGGCGTGGTTTAAAAACAGCTGTATTTACAAAGTGCAACCTTTACGATTTCGTTAAAAAAACATATTTTTTCTACATAATTCGGTAGTTATCTGTTAGGATTGACAACGATAATTAATGTTCAATCTGTCATTCAAATATCAAGCTATTTTTTGTTATAAAACAATAAACTAATCCTATAATATGATGGTGCTTATTCGGATGTCATTTTCCCAATATAAACCATTAAGTTATGTCCAATTGATATCATATAATGCAACGTTAATTGATGCTGTCGCCCAGAACTGTCCCATATGGTGAAGAGACCTTGGGTAAAATATGTTAATTGAGGCTGTCATCGAGCACTCGTTTTGAAAATTGATAATGTAGTTGCACCTATGTACATTTGTGCAAGTGTTACATTTTAACTTTTTAAAATCTCTTATTACATTTGCATATTTTTAATGTGTAAATCAGATTGTTCTATAAATTGAGTTAACATAGCGCTGATACTTATATTAAATATTCATTTTCCATTGCATTTAAAACAGGCTCTTTTGTCGTTCAAAAGACACGATATATGGTGAATCTGCAATAGACAAAAATCACATGATATACTAGAAAAGCGCTTGTTTTGTTGTTTTTTTTTTCCCCCAATGGTAAGCAAAAGAGATCGCGCCTAGAGATAAATCAAGACGGTATTTACGTTGACTATGTTCGTCCACAACGGATGCATGTTTTGCTAGGAGAAAATAATTTTGGGACCTATCAATAATAGAGTGGTGGATACTTCAAACAAAATGAAACAATACATGACAAATAACAGAACGGTCATAACAGCTATAGACAAATCTATACCGTAAAGAAAGATCATGGCAATAACCAATTGACCTTTGTAGTTTCAATATTACTTCTATTATTGAATAGAATGGGTAGTAGTTCATCAACGGAAACGAAAGAATATTAAGTATTAAATCGTGTCATGAAAAAATCACTACATGAACAAGAAAATAAAACAGCAAAGCAACAGCGCTTTTATTGCTCTTCTTCATCTCAAACTCACAGTGAAACTTCTACGTCGTCCGCAAACTCTATCTCACTGCATGTTCAAAATGGCACCGATCCACCTTCCTTTTGCCTAAGGCGAATGTAATGAAGGTTATTCATAAAATGTGTATTGTGGTTACAGACAACATATCATACAGTTTATTATACTCTATTACTCTCTAAACATATACAGTTTATTATATTCTATCACTCTCTAAACGTATAAAGTTTATTATAGTCTATCACTCTCTAAACATATACAGTTTATTATAGTCTATCACTCTCTAAACATATACAGTTTATTATAGTCTATCACTCTCTAAACATATACAGTTTATTATAGTCTATCACTCTCTAAACATATACAGTTTATTATAGTCTATCACTCTCTAAACATATACAGTTTATTATAGTCTATCACTCTCTAAACATATACAGTTTATTACAGTCTATCACTCTCTAAACATATACAGTTTATTACAGTCTATCACTCTCTAAACATATACAGTTTATTACAGTCTATCACTCTCTAAACATAAACACTTTATTATATTCTATCACTCTCTAAACATAAACAGTTTATTATATTCTATCACTCTCTAAACATAAACAGTTTATTATATTCTATCACTCTCTAAACATATACAGTTTATTATATTCTATCACACTCTAAACAGTTTATTATATTCTATCACTCTCTAAACATATACAGTTTATTATAGTCTATCACTCTCTAAACATATTCAGTTTATTATAGTCTATCACTCTCTAAACATATACAGTTTATTATAGTCTATCACTCTCTAAACATATACAGTTTATTATAGTCTATCACTCTCTAAACATATACAGTTTATTATAGTCTATCACTCTCTAAACATATACAGTTTATTATAGTCTATCACTCTAAACATATTCAGTTTATTATAGTCTATCACTCTCTAAACATATACAGTTTATTATAGTCTATCACTCTCTAAACATATACAGTTTATTATAGTCTATCACTCTCTAAACATATACAGTTTATTATAGTCTATCACTCTCTAAACATATACAGTTTCTTACATTCCATCACTCTCTAAACATATACAGTTTATTATAGTCTATCACTCTCTAAACATATACAGTTTATTATAGTCTATCACTCTCTAAACATATACAGTTTATTATAGTCTATCACTCTCTAAACATATACAGTTTATTATAGTCTATCACTCTCTAAACATATACAGTTTATTATAGTCTATCACTCTAAACATATACAGTTTATTATAGTCTATCACTCTCTAAACATATACAGTTTATTATAGTCTATCACTCTCTAAACATATACAGTTTATTATATTCTATCACTATCTAAACATATGCAGTTTATTATATTCTATCACTATCTAAACATATACAGTTTATTTAGACAGTACTATTCAGGAAAATATTCTGTTTAGTCAATGCTGATTAGCACGTGATAATCGTTGTATACTTTGAATGCAATAATAAGGTTGTCAACAGTCTCCCGAAAAGGTCCCCGAATTGCATTCTCGTCTCAAACTAGAGTCAACTGACTACACGATATTTGTTAAAATGGCAGACATGGTTTATGGTAACATGCCTTTTTTAAACAAGATTCAAAATTTCAATCAAGGGTTTCAACTCTCAAATATTCACCTTCAAAGGTGTTTTGAGAAACATATTTACGATATATACTGACATATGCATATCCTAACATTTACCCTTTTCTTTTTACCTGGTCCCCTATATTACAAAAATATCAAACTTCATCAATGTGTCCATTTTTATTCTATAAATTTCATTGATTGATTAGTAAATTGATATAGTACTGAAAAGTTAGTGCAGAAATTTTATTTGTGATGTCACTGTGTCATAAATATTAGTAGTTAATAAATGTGGTAAAAATCGCCAGTTTTACAGTCATATTTTGTAAATTAATATTTGAATTATACAATATCAACATCTTTTTAAATTACATTTGGTAGCAAGATTTGCTGGATGGAATAGTGCTTAGCTCATATTTAAACATTAATGAAGACCTTCAAATTAGTTTGCCGATGTTCAAATCAAATAAATTCATGTACATTTACAAATCAAGATACAAAGTGAGACCGGGTGTATCGACAGGGTAAGCGTTTCCTGCTACGATGAATTGCGAATCCACAATCTGTTAAACTTTCACTATCGCAATCAAGAAATTATACAGATATGAATCGTTCTATTTTAGGTAGTGTCTTTAAAGGGGCATAAGCTACCATTTAGACCAAATTTTTAGATACGATTCTTTTAAGTTTCAAGCATTTATAAAAGCGGAATTTTGAAATAATATCTCATCACTAGCAGTCAGTTTGGCCCAAATTTGTCAACATAAGCCCAAAAACATTGCTGATGTATTATTGACTTGCAAGTCAATAATTTAACCTCATTGAATCCGTATTCATGTGACCTTCAATTTAACCAATTAGCTGGAGATGGGTTACGCATGCAATAGGTTTTTTTTTTTTTTTTTTTTTTTTTTTTTTTTTTTTTTTTTTTGTTAAAAGGAAAAGAATGTCATGTAAAGTGAAACGAGGGTGAACCATTTGGTTGACTGATTCGATCCACAAAATACCATTGTCATACAGGTAAAAACGATGATTTTACATATTTTTTGAACCTGTAACATGAAATCAAACAGACCTAGAAAAATCCGATTGCACGTGCTCCCTATCTATTTATATTTATATTTATGTTTGTATCGGGTTATATGACTGTCGGCAGACTTCGGAGGTCGTCTCAATGGTTAATTAGATGGCGTCTAGT
Source organism: Mytilus coruscus (assembly GCA_017311375.1). Lineage (NCBI taxonomy): Eukaryota > Metazoa > Mollusca > Bivalvia > Mytilida > Mytilidae > Mytilus > Mytilus coruscus. The sequence goes on from CM029600.1 coordinate 24,854,274, forward strand.
CTAAAATACACACGAAATGCTGATACATATTATCGAGTCCATGCATTGTTAATTGTTTCTTTAACACTTTTTTTTTTGTAATTTGGATATACGTTTTAGTATGTTATGAATCAAATATGAGAATTTGAGACAAATCGGTGAACATGAACTTGACAGCTAATGCCCCTTTTTAAAAGCTCAAATGTACTGGGATATATGAGATGCAAGCTCTCACTGAAATGTGGATTATTCATGGACAGTCTATCATCAATATATCTGAAAGTTAGATTAAAAAACTTGGCATGATTTTTTTTTCTCTGAGAAAGTTAAACTGTTTTAATACTTCTGCTTTTTATGAGTACAAAAACAAGTCGGCCAGAATGGGTGCACAGTTAGCACCCGTGGGAATACCAACTGTATATTGACATATTTGCCCAGTTGATGTTATTGGATTCAGTATGGTTCTTCACAAAGTAAGTTTTGTTCCAGACCTAAAACAAGCAAGTTGTTCTACGATTTCCATTTGTGTAGAAAAATTTCTATTAAATGAGATGCAGTCGATCTTTCAATTGAGTATTGGAATAGTAGTGAACAGTGTAGGAAAATCAAAAGTTTTGGTCGTACGTTATTGCAAAATGTTAATGATAGGGATTTAAGATTTTTGTGTATATATTCAGAATTTTCAGAATCCGCATGTAATTGACACCGCTGATAGAGTTAACCTATAAAATCCATCGTATACTGTAGAAAGAGTGTTAGTAAGAAACAAATCGGTAACTAGTTTTTGAAGGGACACTGGGTAAAGCCAAAAAGAACGGTAGAGTTTTTGCTTTTTGCTGAGGAAATCCACTTAAATTAATTGGTTCGGAAAGTAGAAAAGAAGATGATTCTTTGAAATTTCATTGTTTTACGAGTGCATAGAGAATTCCACTGGTTTTAAAATTAAAAACACAATGTCATTTTCCGTCGAAATCGAGTTAAAATATATATAACAATGACACTGAAAATATAAACAAAACAGTGAAACGGACATTAACAATGACATCAATGAAAATCAATGGAATAAAAAAACATTGGAGGTAAAACGGGAGTAGTGAAGACACAATTTTAAGTCGATATGCGTAATTTACAAATAACATATAAATAAGCTCGAAAGAGCTTTTGAATCGACTACATAGAAATACAGTACATTTTTAAGACCAAACCAGGCACATCGAATAAGGATAATAGACACATACAAAACGTACAAAACAAGATATGTACTACACATGCATGGTTAAACAAGTAAAACGAAAAAAAAAAACATATAATGCAGTAAGCAGATAAGCATAGCAAGCAACATGCTATCACAAAACTTAATCATAAATAAGCACTAAAACTTACTGTAGCAAGCTAGTCAACATATCGTGCAACATTATATATATAAAATAACATAGTACCGAGAGCAATGACAGTATACTAGTATAGTATAAATTCAGTCGAAAATATCTGTTATAATGTTTAGAAAGCGGTGACATAAAAATATACATACTTACTGTTTAAATTGGAAAAAAAGAGAAAAGGCTGACAAAAAAGTTGATATTCGTATTAAACATTAATTTTTAAGAACATTTTACTCCTAAGATTAACCATAATAGAAAAATAAGAAAATGTGCATGGTATGATTGCCAATAAAAGCCTTATTTCTCGTTTCAAAAAACATAAGCTAAAACCACTCGGCAAGGAATTTGTTTTTGTCCCGTCTAATAAGGCTGCCAATAATATCATTATTTTCGGACGTAAATTTAATATGGAGGTTCTCAAAAGGAAATCATAAATTCACCAACATTCCAACTGACTCAATTTTCGGGAAATGACATCTATAACAAACATAAACGTTTTGCTATCTCTTTGCAAGCAGAACCAAATAACATGAAAGTTCCATCTATGTAATGGCTTCCTAAGCTGCACAAAACACATAAACAAATGTAGATTTATTTCGTCTTCAAGCCATTGTTCCACTACTAAACTGTCTATTCTACTTAATAGTATACTTGGTACAGTCAAAAACCTGGTAATAAATTTTTCAAATAAGGTCTACGATAAAAGTGGAATTAATTACTTTAAGTACTTGATAAATTGCATGCTCATATTGGTGCCTCCGAATCTGTTCAAAGATTTGATTTTTCTACCCTATATACCACTTTGCCTCATATACCTAATTTAATGGGCATTTAAAAAGTCAGAATGTGAATATATATGTTCAAACTCTTTTATGTCACTTTTAAGTAACGACAAACACAAGAAATACAACAAATGGAAGTTTTTAACGACCTTGACTGGCTATACAGCCCTTGCACGGTCGGCTCACAAGAAATATGTCAATTGGACCTGCTTTTATATGATAACTGCACTTGAATTTTTACTAGATAACATTTTTGTTCGCTATGGAGGATCCGTATATTGCCAAGCTATCGGAATTCCAATAGGGGCTAACTGTGCACCAATTATTGCGGACCTGTTTCTGTATTTTTACAAATCACAATTTATGTCTAAAATCAGCAAATATCCATCCAAATGACACTTTTAGATATTTGGATGGCATTTTGGCTGAATAATGACGACTTCAGTACACTAAAGAGATGCGTCCTGTTGAACTTACTTTAAATAAAGCTAATATGAACAATGAAAACTGCCCTTTCCTGGATCTTAATATCAGGCTATATTTCTAACGGGAAGCTTAATACTAAAATTAACGATAAAAGATATGATTTTTCATTTCTTATTGTTAATTATCCGTTTTTAGATGGTGACGTTCCCTTGTCACCATCGTATGGGGTTTATATATCTCAACTTGTTCGAATCGCTCGTGTATGTAAAAACGTATTTGATTTTAACGAAGAAATCTCTGTATTACTGAAAAATTATTACACCAGGGTTTTCGATATCACAAACTTGTCAAAATAAACTTTTACTAAATTTTATCATCGCTACGAGGACATCAATCGTAAATATAAATCAACGTGCAGACATCTCATACTTTCAGGTATTTCACATCCCATCTTCTATACAAAGCACAAAAATGTCGTCATTCACCTCAAAAGCTAACCAAATCTTTAAACAGACTTATTACGAGGGATATATTTACGATACTTTTGTCAAGTCATTGAAGATGGCATTTTTTTGGAAATAACATTGATTCACTCATAGGGTCTTTGCATCGGAAATAAACACATTTATTCTAAAAGCAGTTATATTGGCATGATACGGTTATGTTCTTTTCGTATAAGTTAACTAATGATAGCATGATACTAAACACCTAACGGGAGGGATTGTGGTTGATTTTCATATAGTGGAGACATAATCTTTCAATCAGTGTAACTGAAGTCTGGAGCTGGCATGTCAGTAACTGCATGCTAGTAGTCTTTTGTCAATTTATGTTTAGCATTGTCATTTTGCTTATAGTTTCTTCTGTTACCTATTCTAACATCGGACTCTGACTTCTTTTAATTTAGACTGAGTTTCACTGTTAGTTTTGCATTGTGTTTGTTTATTCCACATTGGCTAGAGGTATAGGCGGAGGGTTGAGATCTCACAAAACAGGTTTTACCCCGCCGCATTTTTTCGCCTGTCCAAATTCAGGAACCTGTACCCTTTGTTAAGACTTGGGCTGTGTTCTGCTCTTTGGTCGGGTTGTTGTCTCTTTGACAAAGTCCCCGTTTCCATTTTCTATACTATGTATACAGAAATTAAGTTCTCCACGAAACGGATAACTCTGAAAAATAAGGTTTATGACACAAAAAAGTTTTTATTTGTTTATTGTTACATCTTCTTGTCCTTTCGTTTCTTATAAAAACCATGTAGAAAGATGAAAAACGACAAAACCTTTTTTCTAATAGGTGTAAGAAGTCCAATATCATGGGCTAAAAAGGTCATTGCTCGTGCACGTTGTCTTTGAGTATTTTCCCCCTCCAAAATAATTATCGCACATCATGTTTTGGTGCAATTTTTAAAGTTTTAAAATTTCCAAATTAAAAAAAGGTAGTAACAGACTGAAAATAGACAAAATTTTGAAAATAGGTTTGCATTATTTTTCAACTCTAATTTTGTTTTCAACTACAGAGCTGTAGCTACATTGAGGCAAATGAGGCAAATGCCTCATGTTGGAAATTTGAAAAAAAAATAATAATAAGTTGAAAAAAAAGCTTGTCTTCATATCAAATTGTTTTTCACGGCGATTGTCTTGCAAGAAGCAAGTTCTGTTCACTCTCTAACGTCGCCCCCTGTTTTTCGGGATCCATGTTTCCAATTTATTTTTAGTTTCAGTTTTGATGGTCTATTGTTTGTCGTTATGTGTCTTTAATTGTTGCATGTCCACCGATGTCCAGATATTGTTCGAGAAAATGTTTTGAGAAGAATGACACGATGCTACCGGACATAGAAAAAAATTGTCGTTTTTTTCATGGAAAATTAAACTTTATATTAAAGAATACAAAACTGGCTCTCTTTTCTGTGAATAAAACTAAAAGGCTGACATGGGTCAAATTAACGTGAGACAACCAATCTCCCACAATCAAATCATTTAAGAAGAAAATTAATGTATTGCCTTATGACCTTTTACTTTAGTTTAAAGAGTATTTATTAATGAAAAATTACAACAATAAAGTATTACAATTTTACATGAAATTCAAATATGGGATTCGGAAACAAGTTTGGAAAAACTTTTATAAATGCGTCTCCCAGCCATTTACTTTGAAGGACTAAACTTGGTCTTAAAAAATGAACGAATCATTCGAATTCATATCCTAGAAAAAGGTAAAGAAGGTCCCTAGTGTCGACTTAAGCGGTACTTAAAGTATTGTACTGCGAATAAATTTCAAAGTCACAAAAATTACACCAAAGTCTAAACACAATATATAAGACCAGAACAGACAGATGCGACATTAATCAGCCGGTATAAAATGTAACAATGAGGTCTAAGAACAGTTTTCCTGAGTGTATCCTTTTATCCTAGTTAGGAACTACATCAAGTTATAATTGAAATGTGTTAAAAAAAACTGAATTCACATAGTTATATCAATGATAATCAGTCACCTCTTAACTTAATTTAACAAAAACATAATTGACAGGTATAGTAAGTTTTTCTGCAAGTCGAAATTCAATAATAAAAAAAAAAAAAACAGCCACAGACTTAACTATGTGAATTACGATTTTTGCTTTATCCTACATATCGGTGTTTTGATGTTGTCCCTAAAAACTAAAAGTCTAACAAGGAATCTATATATTTTGCTCAGAGACCAGAATATTGTCGAAAAAAATAATTAAACAAAACTTGCGTTTCAGATTAATAACGGGTCCGGGATACGCACAGAATGCACGATTTTGCATTATTTTTTCCAGAGCTTCTGGGGGCCTTAAGCGGCCCCCAGACCCTCGCCAAAATTTTTTGCCTCACTTTTAACAGATGCTAGTTACGGCCCTGAACTACTAGTATGAGGGGTTTTATGAACATATGCATCAGGAAAAATAAGAAATTTCGGTGGGAGTAAAACTTGAACTTTCAATTCGAAAAAGGACCGGACACACAATGGCGATGAAAAATAAACAAATATACTAGTCCATAAATCCTTGCATTGGAAGCTTAAGAATTATAGATAAGAATCCCACAAAATATTTAAGGTTGATTTCGCAAGTGACAAAAGTCGTTTCGCTCATGACAAATTAGACCCCGGTGTACTTGGTGTTGAGTCATGAACGAGGAAAGAAAGACAGATTTTGATTTTGAAAAATGGGACATTATCCAGGGTCATCTCGGCCAAAATATCCCGTAACGGACAACAAAGGCGTTGTATAAAGCAATGAATATATCTATCAAGAAAATTCTAATGGAAATGTATTCTTATGTATGAGCTGAGTTATATATGTGTGTATTTTTAATATGAATCTGCAGAATACGAATGCGAAAATTATTTTGATTCGGTTCACATATAACAGTACAAGGCATAAGCTCTTGAGAGCTTTTTACAGAATATAAATTACATTATACATAAAATAAAAACAAGGAGCATGCCGATAAGATATACAAGAGCATATATTACAATGCATATATATAGAAACAGTAAACATGCTAAAATTGAAGTATAACTAGAATTAAAGCACAACAATTTTATCAATTACGGAACAATAAAACACCTGTCATACAAGTGTGATGTTTATGAAGCTTTAAAACCAGGTTTAATCCACCCGGCATTTCAAAATGTACCGCGTTAGGAATATAACAGTTGTTTCCATTCGTTCTGTCCGTTGATAAAGTATAATGTTTGATTATGTTAATTTTTATGGACTTCCCCTTTTTGAATTTACCTTGGAGTTCCGGCGGTATTTTTGTTAATACTTTTTGAAAACATGTTTCTACCGTGTAATCTTGAATAATTTAATGTCTCCTCTTAAAAGTAGTATTGATGTTACAATTTAAGGTTATTTGTCCCGTTTGTAAGGTGCCCCTAACAAAGGACGCGCATAAGCTTATGCTAATGACATAAAATTAGTAATTGCCTTTCCCTTTCCATATTGTTCCCTTTTCCTGTTAAAATTTGAGCCGAATTTCAAATATTATGGAAACGTCTGCTTTATCATTATCGGAAGTACAGGAATCAGCTACATCTACAGAAGAGGAACACTCATGTATCCAAGATCATACACACAAATTACTCGTATCAAATATTAAACGCCCAAGACACAAGCCCAAAATAAGTGTGATACCAAATTGTGTTTCTAAGTGGAAAAGAAAGCATGCTGAGAAAGTAAACATCTATTACAAAGAAAGTTATAATCCTATTGTATCAGACGTTTTGTTAAAGAAAGGAAAACTAATTGAGTTTACCGTTGAACAGGAACAGTATATAAGTACGTTGAAGTCCCATCTTCATTTTGATGCGGTTCTGCAGAATAAACAAGGCCAATTTGCTACTCATGAATTTTACAGTAAACACATGAAACCAACGTTGGACAGTATTAGGAAAAAGATAAAATCATCAGATGAAGAGAATAGCAATGACTCATACATGTATGCAACAAGCAGTTTCTTAAACATATTAACAGAGGTTCCACTATTAGTATTAAACTTTGCAACAGATTTATTTTCTGTATCACCTTCATTTTTACCTCTTTCAATCTAACCACACTGATGTTTACTACTTATAAAAATTTCCCACATCGATTTTTATCCTAAAGAAGTAATATACATGTTATTTTAAAGTAAAGATTCTAGGCTAATGCATACCTTTCAACCTCTGAAACTGAAAATGCAGGTCATGACCTGCATTGAAGAAAAAATGTCAGGTCATAACGCATACGAACTTTTTCGGTCCAATTTTAGTATTAAGAGGGTTTTTTTTATATACTATAACATATACATGTACCACTGAGTTTCCTAAAAATAATCACTTTTAAATATCTTCCTAAAGCAATGCCCTTTTATTCGCACTAGTTTACACATGTACTTTTTTTATTAATTAATGTCATAAACCCAAATTATATATGTAATTAGAAATCAATTATAGCTAATGTGCTCCTATACACAGATAAATAGAAAGAATTTAGTATGTTTTCTTTCAGTGTAATATCTAGAGCATATGGATTTGGTTTAAAGCTTTTACATTTAAGTGATAACAAAATTATTCTCTCCAACAGAAATGACAAATGTATTAAAAGGTTCAAATTGTTTTCAAATGATTTTTTTACAGGAAATTTGATATTTGCAAACGGCAAATCTTTTAATCAGGATAGAATTGTATGTCAAGCTTGTCTGGCTTCAACTTTCTGGGGTACAATTTACAAACAATCCTCGAATTGTTACTTTACCGACCGTGCAAGGGCTGTATAGCCAGTCAAGGTCGTTAAAAACTTCCATATATATATTGTTACTTTTCAATCCAATGTAATGTTTTGATAGCTGTCATTGGCACGATAAATAAGCAAATTCTAATTTCAATTGTTTACCTTTTAAAGGTAAAACGCCAAGAAAACCAAAAGTATATTTGACTTTTAAATACTGGAAACAATACGGGTCAGAAATATGGGTGAAAACAGGTCATTTTCTAAAATCCCAGGTTATTAGAATACCCAGCAGGTATTTAAAAAATCCTGTGTGAAGGGGGACATTCTCAGGTGTAACCCGCAGAATACGGGTCAGTTAACAGCTATGATAACGATGCACAATGTACTACCCAGACCCATGTTTTTCTACATAAGACTTATAAGTTCAAATAATTAATTCAATGCATTTGATACATATCATTTCCATTGCCAGAAAAACTTTTAACGTTACTGATTTTTTACGTCCTTTACACAGATAATTGGCAAACTGATCCCTGCATCCTTGGACAGACAAGGTAATTACCTGTATGCCCATAAGGTTGAGTGTCACAGAACTAAATGCAACCGAGTAATATAAGCTCCTTAAAGGTTGAAAGGGCACTAGTCAGAAGAACAGAAATATTTGTAGTTTAAATTTCCAGACTATTAGTATTAATATAATTAGACAATTTTCATTATGATGTTCTTTTGTTTAATTTAGGAAAGTCTGTACATAGTTAATTTAGTTGGACATAGTTGGTGTTCAATTGAAGGTTTCTTTTCAGTCATTATTGAAACATGCATTTTCATCTTTAATATTTTCTTAATGTTTGATAAGAAAATTTGATTATTTTTTTTTTCTTTAAATTGGCATATTTGCTATCAATGCATTTGAAAGTTTATTAACAAACTTACAAATTAAAAAAATGTATTTTATGTTTTTCAATGTTCACACAAGGCCAAAGTTCATACTTCAAGTCCAACCAGTACAAAAGAGATAGTCATACATTGACTTTTTTCATTGTAGAGATGTGATGGCAAAAGTTCATATTGATGACTTCCTTAAAGAGCTTTCAGAGTATCTTCTGATCAGGGAACAACAATATATAGGTGGTACATCTGAAGTGGCTGATGGAATATATTCACAGCTTTTCTATACATTTGCTACCATGTGTAATTTAAGACCAAGGTGAGTAAATATATTAAAAGAATTTACATTGTCATCATATCAAAACTCATCACAGTAGTATGTTATAAATGGATAGTGGTGGTACTTGTTTAAATAACTGTTAGTACATTTGTAAGTTTTTGGTCTTGAATACCTGCCTTATGTACTGGACAGATATAGTTTTAATATATATCAAAATATACAGGAGATAAACTGTAAATATCTCCTTGATTTATCTACAGTTATATAAATGTGCTATCAACCATTTTGTCTTCCCTTTATACAATCCCAGATAAATAACTTCAATAATGATAAAGTGTTGCATTGTAGCACCATCACTTTGTTTAATAAGATACATGTAGTTTGTGTGAATGTCTAAAAATACAGGTTAAAATTACCAAACTGACAGTGAAATAATAGAATTATACATATTTATATCAGATAGGTTTAAATGCAAGATATATCTGTATTAAGATATTATGATGAAGCATAACAGGCTTCTCATTTTGAAGGTTGGGAACTATTGCATTTTTTCATCAGAAATTACAATTTCAAATTTATAGTTTTATAACACTCAAAAATTTTCTAGAGATGAGTGAGACTCATGAAACTTTGGCTATGTTTCCTGTTACAGTTATTGCCAAAATATTCTGCAATCTCCAATACAATCACATGTACAAGTGTAAGTCATTGCAGTTGGGTAATTCTAGCTGACTATAGCATATGGCTGGGATTATTTTTTTTATTTATAGATATGTAGATCATTTCCACAAAAAGCAAAAGCAAACAATAGTTCATGCAAATTTTGTTACATTACGTAAATAGTTCAGTTTAAGGATGCATGTGTAGTAAGATGGTTGTCCTAGGCCTGCAAGTGTTAATATCACGTTCTTCAGGTTTGGTGGTACAGCTCCAAGTTTTTGGCAAGGTTTACTGGGTGTTGATGTTACCTCCAATCCAGATTTCCGTTTATGTACCAAAAGTATGTCATATAAAGAGAAAGATGAAAACAACATTTGTACTGTAACCTTTGTTAAGGTATGTTTATTATATATTTTTGAAGATCAAAGTAATCTCAAGGCACACATAAACCGTGAAATAGAAGTAAAATCAAAAGTGGGTGGAAAGGGACTTCTGAAAGTGACAAGCAGAAAAGCTTTTCTATAGTCATACATTTAGTCAAACTCCTGTCAGTGGACTCATTCATTTTCACTCTTTTTTTCTTTCTTTTTTTTATAGTTTTGCCTCTCCCACACACTTTTAAAAGTGGGATAGCAATTCTCTCCTTCTCCTCCCCCCCCCATTGCACCATTGCAAATATACTAAATATTTGAATAAAAGATAAAAGTTCCATCCTCACTGTCAAGAGCAAAATAAAAAAGTTGAAAATAGGAAATAAAATTACATTGTTCTCAAAAGAACTACTGCAATTATTTATATTATACTATTATAGCCTTTGTATGAAATCAATACGAGGTTATAAAGGTTGCAATTGTTATATTATTAATCAACAACTATTGCATGAACAATGTAAAATTGGGGATTTCTATAATGTATTTTTAGTAACATCCTTAAAAATATTCGATTTATAATATACATGCATATGAACTTAAGAATTTTTCAACCTATTGACTTTAAATACTGGATAAGGCTTGAATGTCAAAAGTATAACAACATGACAATAGAAAATTACAAAGTACATATTTCTAGTGGTTAAGGAATGAATCCCCAAAACATAAATTCAATTGATTGATTTTTGTTTGCTTAACCATTAACATGTTATGTCCATCAGCAAATATTTCATGCATATTCAGAAAAATGAAAAATAGACACCCATACCATTTTTTATCTTAAGAACAATGTTGTGAATGAGTTAAACAAAGATTAATTAAAGTATCGCTTCAAAAGCGAATTCCACAAATTTAAAAACAGGTTCAGAGGAACAATATTGAATTACATTCAGGAAAAGGTTTTGGTATACATATGGTAAATATAGATAAATTACCTATTAGTTTATGCTAGTGCAAACTTCTTGACTGATTGAATTTTTGTGTTTAATGCCACTCTTAGCACTATCGGCTATTTAGTGGTGGTCAGTATTTATTGGTGGAGGACGCCAGGTAGCCCCACTTACCTACAGCAGGAAAACTGACAATTCTAGTCAATTAGGATTAGAGACAAATGTATCTGACACATGCAGGGTTTGACCTCAGTGTTGACAGGCTTGGGAAAAAATTCATAGATAAATATATAGATTTCATAATCATTATTATCAATTTAAAGATATTCCTTTTAATAATAATACTGTCAATTAATTTATATTATTATATTATTACTAGAAAACACAACCAGTTAAAAATCAGTCAAAGAAAAGGTACAAAGAGAGTAGTTGTAGTAGTAGTGACAGTTCTTCAACAGAAGAACCAGTGCACAAAAGACACAAAAAAGTTCATTGGGGTGTAGTGACAGTTCTTCAGTAGATGAGTGTGAGATATTCACACCAGAAATAGAAGAAGATTTGGATTGTAATGTTCTAGGGCGACATGCTGGTGAACTTTTATTGGATGTCAGGAAATATGCCAAGGGTAATGACAAAATGCCTGGCATCATAGTGAATGGAACAAAGGTAAACTAAATGGTCAATTTACAAAAGTACTCACAAAAACATGGTCTCAAAATGGCTGGTGCATAAAATGTAAGTCAAGGTGACCAACTTTCAGTGGAACGCTAGCAGCCATTTCTAAATATTTTACAAAAATACTTGAACATGTTCTCAAGTAACAATCTGGTAAAGAGGATTTTATGCATTATTTGATAAAAGAGAGGCGAAAGATACCAAAGGGACATTCAATGATAACTGTTTTATGGACTGCTCTACAATGATTATTGTTTTATGGACTGCTCTACAATGATTATTGTTTTATGGACTGCTCTACAATGATTTTTGTTTTATGGACTGCTCTACAATGATTATTGTTTTATGGACTGCACTACAATGGTTATTGTTTTATGGACTACACTACAATGATTATTGTTTTATGGATTGCACTACAATGATTATTGTTTTGTGGACTCTGTTCTACAATGATTATTGTTTTGTGGACTCTGCTCTACAATGATTATTGTTTTGTGGACTCTGTTCTACAATGATTATTGTTTTGTGGACTCTGTTCTACAATGATAACTGTTTTATGGACTCTGTTCTACAATGATTATTTTTTTTGGACTCTGTTCTACAATAATTATTGTTTTGTGGACTCTGTTCTACAATGATTATTGTTTTGTGGACTGTTCTACAATGATAACTGTTTTATGGACTCTGTTCTACAATGATTATTGTTTTTTGGACTCTGCACTACAATGATTATTGTTTTGTGGACTCTGTTCTACAATGATAACTGTTTTATGGACTCTGTTCTACAATGATTATTGTTTTGTGGACTCTGTTCTACAATGATTATTGTTTTGTGGACTCTGTTCTACAATGATAACTGTTTTATGGACTCTGTTCTACAATGATTATTGTTTTGTGGACTCTGCTCTACAATGATTATTGTTTTGTGGACTCTGTTCTACAATGATTATTGTTTTGTGGACTCTGTTCTACAATGATAACTGTTTTATGGACTCTGTTCTACAATGATTATTTTTTTTTGGACTCTGTTCTACAATGATTATTGTTTTGTGGACTCTGTTCTACAATGATTATTGTTTTGTGGACTCTGTTCTACAATGATAACTGTTTTATGGACTCTGTTCTACAATGATTATTGTTTTGTGGACTTTGTTCTACAATGATTATTATTTTATGGACTCTGTTCTGCAATGAGTATTGTTTTGTGGACTCTGTTCTACAATGATTATTGTTTTGTGGACTCTGTTCTACAATAATTATTGTGTTGTGGACTCTGATCTACAATGATAACTGTTTTATGGACTCTGTTCTACAATGATTATTGTTTTATGGACTCTGCTCGACAACAATTATTCCTATGTGGACTATTGTTTTATAGTTATTGCTTTGCAGTTTTTTCTGTATCAGGCAGTAACTTTAGAACTTAATTACATGGATCTCTATGCATTATCAAATAATGCATAATACATAGTCTCAAATTCATTTATGCATGAAATGTAAGTCAAGGTTACCAACTTTCAGTGGAAGGCTAGCAGCCATTTCTGATAACATTTTGTTTGTCAAATTTGCAGCATTATGGAGAACACAAATTAGAACAAATATTGTGGAGGAATTCATGTAGATGTTGGTTAATAATTTCAAACATTATATATCAGTAAGCATGGTGTTATATAGCTTTGGAAGAAATTATGTAACAGCCTTCCCCATAGTCAACTTTGTTTAGGATAAATTATTGTAGGGATATTCTCATTTAAATTTATAAGTCATAAAAGTCATTTAGATATTCTTACCAAATTAAGAAAATGCCTGCTAACCTTCTACTGAAAGATGGTAACCTTGACTTAGATCTCATGCATCATGTATAGACAATATTTCATGGATAGGCTTGAGTTTTTAGTGTAAACTTGTAATTATTTTACTGTATACTAAAGGATACATGTATTGTATTTTCATTTGTAGGTATACTTTACCTTGCTGGATATCTCAAGCCATCATATGATTAAACTGTATCAGAGAAAGGAACTGGATAAAAAGAAGGATGTCGCCACCATATATTATTCAAGACCTTTGGACATTTTAGTTGAAGAAGATAGAATCATATTGATAGAAAACTTCATGAGGCTTAATAACTTCCAGTTCCATAGCAAGGACTGAAGGGAGATATAAAGCATTAGGTATATACAGAGAAAATATGATCATCTTTCAGCATAGTTATCTTATTGGTAGACATCTTTTCTAGACTTCAGGTGATTTAGACCTTGATATATTGTGTAGAGGGGCCTTGGTGGCCTCAGTGGCCGAGTGGTCTAAGTAGTTGATCGACAGTGATCATGAGTCTGTCAACACTGAGATTGTGAGTTTGAACCCTGCCCTTGACTAGGTGTGTTGGACTCTGATCTTTATTGACCAAGATTGTAAGTTTTTGTACTGAAGGTGGGTGGTTCTCTCTGGGTACTCTGGCTTCTCCCACCATCAAAACTGGATGTCATGATAAAGCCAAGATAGCTGAAAGTGGAGTTAAATACTCTGGCTTCCCCCACCATCAAAACTGGATGTCATGATAAAGCCAAGATAGCTGAAAGTGGAGTTAAACACTCTGGCTTCCCCCACCATCAAAACTGTATGTCATGATAAAGCCAAGATAGCTGAAAGTGGAGTTAAATGCTCTGGCTTCCCCCACCATCAAAACTGTATGTCATGATAAAGCCAAGATAGCTGAAAGTGGAGTTAAATACTCTGGCTTCCCCCACCATCAAAACTGGATGTCATGATAAAGCCAAGATAGCTGAAAGTGGAGTTAAATACTCTGGCTTCCCAACCATCAAAACTGGATGTCATGATAAAGCCAAGATAACAATAGAACGTGATTAAACGTTCAGCTGATTCTTACAGAGTTATCTCCTGTAGTGTTATGTACCACCTTAAACCATGAGTAGAGCTCAAGATATCTCTATGTAGGTTTGACAATACATAGATGAATTGTTTGGCAGATTTTTGTTTTTAATTGTCATTGAACCATTGAATGATTATGTATGTAAGTATTAAATCCAATAAAATATTTTGATTTGGGACATTTTATGATTTAGAATACAAATATATTTAAATAAGGAGATGTAGTAAGATTGCCAATGAGACAACTATCCACCAGAGATCAACAGAGACGGATGTAAACATCTATAGGTCACCATACAGCCGTCAACAATGAGCAAAACCCATACCATATAGTTAGCTATAAAAGATCACAGCATGGCCAAATTTGAAACAATTATAAAAGAGAAAACCAACTACAATGTACAACTATCACTCAATTACAAGCTCCTGACTTAGAACAGGTACATAAAGAATGTGGCATGGTTAAACATGTTTAAAAAGCACTCAACCCTCCATCTAATCTGGAAAAGTTGTGTAACAGAACAAACTAAAACAAACTAGTATATTTTAAAGAAGAAGCTTTTTGTAACTTGTTTTTTTTTTAATTGCAGCTCTATCAAGTTAACAATTACAAGTAGAAACAATTTGATGATTTTCATTTACACTTCTCTCAAGGCAAATAGAAAGTTTACACTGGAGTTATGGAAACAATGCATTTCTACAAATTTAACATTGTGCTAAAATGAGAGTTTAAAATGAAGACTGATGTTGGGTTCTGCTATTTGTGATTCCAGAGCTGCCTTACAATGAATAATAAAATTGACAAGATGTATGGATGACTTGGTAAAACAGAGAAAATGTATATCCTTCTTTCTCACATTTGGAGTTTGTAAGGATAAAGACATTATCTTTTCTACATGTGACTTTATATTGTATTTGTTCTAAATTATTTCATCATAACATGTGCTGACCATAAAATAAAATATCTATAATTTTCATATTTTCTTATCCAGTTTATAATAATATTTTTTAAAGTAATTCAATGTTGAACAATATCCAATCATGACTTAAACGCCCCTTCAGAGGTATATAATTTATGCTGTAGTATAAATACAGAGATTCTTGGTGGAACCATTATATACCATTCATTAGATATCAAATTATAATCATGACCTTTTAAACTACACTGGAACCTTCATATACCTGTATGCATTAGATATCAAATTGTTATCATGACCTTTTTAAACTACACTGGAACCTTCATATACATGTATACTTTGGAAATTTAAATTGTTATCATGACCTTTTAAACTACACTGGAACCTTCATATATCTATATGCATTAGATATCAAATTGCTATCATGATCTTTTTAAACTACATTAGAACCTTCATATATCTATATGCATTAGATATCAAATTGCTATCATGACCTTTTAAACTACACTAGAACCTTCATATTCCTGTATGCTTTGGATATCAAATTGTTATCATGACCTTTTAAACTACACTGGAACCTCCATATACCTGTATGCAAAGGATATCAAATTGTTATCTTGACATTTTAAACTACACTGGAACCTTCATATACCTGTATGCATAGGATATCAAATTGTCATCATGACCTTTTAATCTACACTGGAACCTTCATATACCTGTATGCATAGGATATCAAATTGTATCATGACCTTTTAAACTACACTGGAACCTTCATATATCTATATGCATTAGATATCAAATTGCTATGATGACCTTTGAAACTACACTGAAACCTTCATATACCTGTATGCATATGATATCAAATTGTAACATGACCTTTTTAACTACACTAGAAACTTCATATACCTATATGCATAGGATATCAAATTATCATGACCTTTTAAACTACACTGAAACCTTTATATACCTGTATGCATAGGATATCAAATTTTTATAAACTACACTAGAAACTTCATATACACAGATGCATAGGATATCAAATTGTATATTGTGGGGTTACATAGTTTTACCAGTTATACTTTATTTGATGAACTGTAATGACACTTTCTACGCTATCATGCCGTTTTATAGCTGTTCATTTAGATTTAATTTGTATAGGAAAAAAGAGTGCCAAAATTAAACCAATCATCTTAGGGAAGTTAATGATAAACTTTAAAACTGATATGTCTAGTGCATCTTGGAATTTCTTTTTTAATATAGCCAGATCTGGTTTTGAACAGTTTTCATAATAATAAGAGACTGAAGTGAACTATTCAATAGCTATATATGGATGTGTGAACTGATTTCTATCAGTAGATATATTTATATCATTGAAATATTTCATGCTTGACATCCAATACTAAAATCATTGTCATGGTCCTGTGATTAATGTCCTTTTTAAGCTGCTTTGACCTCAAAAGATAAGTGTCAATGTGTTAGGTATTGCAACCACTTGACATCTGTTGAACCTCAGTTTTCAGATTTTCTCTATCTTTGAACTGAAACAGCACTAATCTATACCAAAATTGGCAGGAATAGTGCTTGAATGTCCTTGAAGGAAACATTTTTCGTACAACAGGAAGAAAGCGAACACCACAGAAAATTCATTATTCTAACTAGTGATATTTCAGATTTATTTGAAGGACAAGTGTTTTGCTGCTTCTCTGCTAAAATTTTGGCATTTAAGGGTAAGACCTACGACTGGTAGTTGACGTAACTTCTTGGGGGCTGTTCCCTTGTGATTTAGCGTATTTAAAGTCCGTTTTCATGTTTATATCTCGTAAGCAAGATTTTATCCTAATATGCTTGTAATATTTGCCATTGGACGTTAAAACACCAATCCATCCATATTAACGTACTTTCGATTGATTGATTGCCTATCATAAAGTAGACTCAAAGTAGGTGCCGTTGAATCACTTGTGTGTTTATCTTTATATGGTGGTGGTGATCCATTTAGCGGCTCCCTCCCAGTAGGTGTATTATACTTCAATGTTTGTTGTAATGTCTATGTTTTCAATGAACATAGTATCTTTATTATATAAAAATGCATGGATTTCAATATCATAAACTATTCAAAACTTTTACTAAATTGACCTAGAAAACAGGTACTTATTAATGGAAGTATACATAATAATGAATTCCTTGAACAAAATTATTATTAAAGCTTTCATTTTTGGAGTTTTGCTAATTTTCTACACTTTGAAAGACAATTAAACTGCATATCCTTCTGAAGCGCCATAGTTTTCACCTCGGGTTGTCAATTGGGTCCATGTTGTTCGGTAATTAGTTTTCTGTGTACTGTTGGCTGTTGATGGTCTTTTTTGTTTTCATTCTTTACGACATGGTGTTCTCTTGTCACTTTTCAATTTTTGATTTTAATTGACGGCTGAGTACTCATGAAATTTATTTAACCATGCTACAAATAATTTACCTTTTCCTAGTTTTGAATCTGATCAATTGTTGTTGCTGTTTGTGTTTTGGTCTTTTTTTATAATAAGTGTTAGTGTCTGATATTGGGTTGTCTCTGTATTATTTTTTCGCAATGTATAAAAACTGGGCGATTTAGATCTAATCACACAGTTTTATCTTTGGGTATGACACGCATTTTAGGATGTAGGGGGTAATAAAAGTGGGAAAGAATTACAAAAAAAGCTGGATTTTGGAAATGAGCACCTTGTCTGTGTTCTTGTCTATCATTGATGAATGTTTGTTACTTTGTGTTGTTTAGTTGCTGTATAACTGAGGTTTACTTAACATTTCTCTATTTCGACAGCATATATTAGAATAATAGGGAATTATACACCACCATTAATATATCACAGTTCTGCAGAAAGATTTGTATGTATCTCTGACAAAGTCAAACAAGTAATTCTTCAATAACATCTACTTATATATACATTTCACGTAAAGGACTATATCAATAACGTATATGTTCAGTCATTAATTTAAAGTATTATAAGGTTATACTTATTTTCACAGGACTTTCATTCGTGTGTTTTGACTTTGTATTAAACTACTAATGCAAGAGAAACATTATCATACATGACTCTTTCACTTCAAGATAAATTCATTGCATATTTTATTAGATTGAAGTGTCCTTTATTGATTCTTTATTGACAAAGTACTCATCGTTCTAATATAGTATTACATGTATTTGATATCTCTGATTTATTAATTAAATAATAAATCTCAGTTGGTCCATAATTGCGTGACATTGTTAACAATTGATACCGTTTTCTTTTAAATACATGTATTACTAACTGTGTAAACTAATGGCATGCGGTATGCGTCATTTTAATGAATATTCTTCAAGAATCTGACAATCCTTCGATTTACCCAATCAGACGCAATTGCAAGAAAGTTAGCCATGTTCGTTTTTTATGCAATTGAAAATTTTAGGACATGATTTATTCATATAAAAAAGTAATCGACCACCAGTGCATCATTTACAAGTTGAGGAACAAAGACAACAACAACAAAAAACACCATCAGATTCAGTCCACAAAACATTACACAGAAACTAAGAATTGAGCACTCTAACGTTTATCTCAATAAGAAAAAAACTATGTCATTCAACTCTCAGTTTTCAACTTTATCCTGACACTGACAGGTGAAGAAAATAAACAGGTGTCTTCTATTCCGTCCGCAATTTTGGGGGAAAGTAAATTCTAAATTTAGAACCATGACTGAAACTGAAACTACACATGTATGATAAAAATAGAACATGTTATTTTTGCTCATCAAATTCTTATTTCGAAGGGACAGCGAAATTTGTTTTCTTTTATTGTGCTTTTGTGTATCTTTCCGAAGTAGTGAATGCAATTTTGAAGTAAACTTTTTCTTCTCAAGTCTCACTTCAAGATGATGACTGAATAGAGTATAAGGGGGCCAAAAAAATAATGTGACACTTGTAACTGCAATTTGATATTTGGTGAAATGAGTTAAGACTCTTACATTTTGATAGCATTTTAAAGACTGATTTGTTTTAATCTAAAAACCAATTGTATCTAATTTTCATAACCTCTGCAGAAATACTATCAAATTCTATGTTTAACGAACTTGATTATACATGAGGATCTCGCACGGTCAGCTCTATTCTATCACCTAGTTCAAATTTTCAGTAGCCGTGTTTCTTTGCACCAATGGATTCGCCGTTCATTTTTGAATATATCAATTTTTTTTATAAATCTGTGGATCAACAAAATAGAAAATCTTGATAATGTAAAAATATCTGCAGATTTTTATGATTTTCCCTATGTATCCTTTGTATTTTTGGCGTCTCATGCTGTTAATTTCAACAGCTCTTATCTCAAAACCGAAAACGGTTACCCCCTTTTATATTTTATTTTCTGGTGTACTTTTACAAGCAGAATCCCTATGTGAAATTAAAAAAAAAATCTGAGGAGTAGTTAATTACGTAATTACACTTCGCCTTAATTTTCAGAAACTATGCCTTTTTGAAATTTTTATGGAACTACATGTATTTTTTGTCTTGATAACAGATAATTTATGTATTTTGTATGCATGGAATTTGTTGATATGTCATAATGTGTGTCTATATTGTTGTATGGTCGATTTGAATAGCTCATTTGAGCTTGTGTAATATGTATTTGTTTACTAAATATCGACTCTAAATAAAACTTTGTAGAAGCCAAATATCTCAGGCCTAGGTCAAAAGACAACAAGTCATGGCCTGCTCAAGTGCTACTTGCCAAAAATACATTTATCGTCCTCGACGTCAAAGTTCAAGGTCACATGAAGGTCATAATTGTAAGGGGGCACACCACCTCATGATGATTCATCCACATGTCAACGATGTAAGGCCTAGGTCAAAAGACGAAAATGTTATGGCCTGGTCGTGTTTCTTGCGAAAAAATACATTAAGTTGACCTTGAGGTCTTATTTGAAGGTCACATGAATGTCATCATGATACAAGACACTTAACCTCATGATGATGCATCCACATGCCAAATATCTAAGGCCTAGATCAAAAGACAAAAAAGTTATGGCCCATATGTACTATCGCAATGGATCTTGCTCTTATTTATTGAGGGTGGGGTAAATTTTAAACTTGGATAGAAAAAAATCTGGTGGGTAAATTTTTATAAATTTTTGCAAGAATAACAGACTGATATAGCACTACAAATGGCTAGTTTAAAAAAAAAAATTAAACGACACATTTAAAAAAAAAAAAAAAATTCTTCTAATATACTGGACCCATCATAGTCATTTTTGGGGGATGAATCTGAGACCCTAGTTTTTTAGCTCGGACAAAATTTTAAATCCAGAATAAAAAAGTTGCAAGTAAAGGGTATCACTATCGCCTCAGTTATCACTATAAACTATGATATTGTCAATTTAGGATTGATTTTTAAAAATATTAACATATATACCCCTATACCCATATTTCTGAAACTTCCAAGCTTGGCCGATATTAGCATGTAAAAGATGCCATATTTGAGTTGCCAAATCTTTTAAACCGATGGTTCAAATCTTTTCAAATTTTTATAAGATGTTTAGCTGGGCCTAGTTTATCAATGAGACAAAACATGAAAAATTAAACGACAGGTTTTTTGGGGGGTATAGTGTTGGGTAAACGTTGGTGAAATATTTAGAATTAAGATATAAAATCGTTTTTTATCGAAGAATTTCTGTAAACTAGATCTGGTCTGCAACCACATCCTTTACAAGAAGCTGACTGCTAAGATGTCATTGCTCAACAAATGGTGTAGTTTTTGTGCACATCTGGTTCTAAAGAAGCTATAAGTCGGTATAATTTGCTCTGTATTTTTAAGTGAGGTCGGCATTATCTGATAATCGCTTTGTGTCTTCTGTTAAAAAGAGATTGACTTGGTGAATATAAAGAGGTGTGATATAGAGGAAAATCTCTCACAGCACAATGTAGAACCTAAAATGGTCATTTTAATGCACAGTTGATTTGAAGCATATAGTTTATCTATTTTACAAAGATGCTCAACCAGCAATAGTTTTCCGAACATATCCGAGTATCTTTATTTGACACAAAGTGAGGCAAAGGTCATCGTCACCGATTCATTAAAAAAATACTCCAATTACAGAATAAAATCACAATTCAATTTTATACAATTAAATATTGTTATTTTTTGTTTAAAATAAATTATTTCCACGTGTTAAACAGCTTTAAAAAAAAGAGTAAATTCAGTAAAATGGCAATATTGCACAGTATCAATCGTTCGATATACACACGTGCGGAGAAATAATCATTGAATACAGCATTGGCCAAAAAGAAATTACACACGGATTCCTGTATTATGAATTTATAAATTCCGAAATTTCTGCGTGAATTTATTGCGATTGATAATGAAATTTTCATTATTTGCTTGTAGCAAGAAAACAAGTTCGGCGACACCATTTTTTCTCTTTATTTAGTATGAAATCTATCTTCTCATATTTTATTTCAAACTTCTATCTCCTAGATTTCTTTTTTCACAAAAAAAGTGCTTTGTTTTTTTTTTTTTTTCATTAATAATCTATTCCCAATTTTGCACGACTCGAAGCCAGAAAAATAGCGAAGTGACCCTTACTTTTTATAATAATTTCGGAAAAAAGCATGGTACACATCTACATTTTGGAAAAGTATAAGAAAATTCTATCTGAGGAAATATAGTCTGATGATCTACCTTAACAGATCAAAATTCAACGAACAACTCTGCATAAAAGCCAAAAAAAAACTATGATCAGTTTGGTAAATATATGTTTAATGGTAAAGTCAACACAAACAGAAGTTCGAACATTATCAGTAGTTCCTTTTCAGAATCAAACACCGAATCAACTATAAATAAAATACAAAAATAATTGGTATATGTTCCCTCATTGTAAACCTTTCGTTTTCGAAATGAAACACGCCTAGGTATATGAGACTTATGTTCCCTCAGAAATGTAATAATATAATTCAGCTATACAATAAACCTTTCGTGGAAACATATTAAAAATGTCAAGAAAAAATCATTGTTATCGTGTACGTTGGTATCAACTGTAATCTGCTTTGGAATGAGCCACACCACAAACTAATTTGTGTCCTTCCTTCCAGTTTATCTTCTGACATTCTGAAGAACAGTACCATGCACGGTGACATTTCCCACATCCTTTAAACGGTGTGTCGCCTGCTCTCTTCTTACAATTTGTACAGGAATACGCATCGTCTCCCTCGAACTGACAACGTGGACATTGACACCAGAAATTGAAAGATTTGTACATCCATGCACGTCTTAGCCGTCTTGGCATGGTAGTGTCAATGTACGTTGTTGTCAGTTCCTCTCCTTCTTTGATGTCTGCTTTAGCTCGGACGGAAACACCTGGAACTCCGTTCGCTTCCCCGTCACTTACTTCCACATTGTTCACACATGAATGATTTAGGCATGCGTGCAATGGAAACATTCCAGCAAACGATGCACTCGGAATTTTGTCGACCAGATATTTCAAAATCGACAACGCCTTCGGATCTTCAGGATTAAAATTAGACAAATTGTCGTAGAATTTGTGATACGGTGTGACCGGATCTGAGTAAATCTGAAGATTGCAGGCAGCTTGGTAATACCTTCCATTCAATTCTTGTTCTGTTATGTCCATCTTAATTCCGTCCCCACAGTCACGAAATATATCGTTCATTACCTTTAATACGTAAGGCATCTCCTTTGCAGCTGAACCAACTCCAAATGCAATAAACCTGGAAAAATATATTTATGAAAAAAATGTTACAACACTGCTTCATAGTATATGTAGACGCGTAGTTCTTGGTTTACTGATTGTTTTATAAGGATGATATATTGGTAGGCAATGTATTTACAACACTGCTTCATAGTATATGTAGACGCATAGTTCTTGGTTTACTGATTGTTTTATAAGGATGATATATTGGTAGGCAATGTATTTACAAGGATGATATATTGGTAGGCAATGTATTTACAAGGATGATATATTGGTAGGCAATGTATTTACAAGTTTTGTTTCTTTTGTTGTCGTTATGCATCGTTGTTACGCGCAACAGGTAACAGTTCTACATAATTCTAGACATCTGTTTACGCTCATTGTGGTTCTTTCACGTTCTCTCATTAATAAGACAGTGAGTTCAAACTACTGTATATCGAAAGAATAGCCGCTAAGTTCTATTTGTTACTACGATATAAATAATACATGTATATATAGAAACAAAAAGCGTAAAATTCTATTTGTTATGATAAATGGAGTTGATTTATAAACAGTTCTACGCCGGTTACCAAAACAGTTAAGAAATACGATATTTGTTCTCCGATATAAATCCATTTGGATTTTATATTTAACGCATATAAAGTAATATCACGGACGTAACCACGAGTTGGTTGACCGTTATGGAATGTCTGCACAGATGACGACGGATATGTTCAAGTTCTCGCGACCAAGGTCCCGTCCTCTTTTTCCTCGAATGTGACCTACCAAATTCGATTTGCCACTGGGTTTGTACTTACATGAGCAACACGACTGGTACCACATGTTGAGCAGGATCTGCATTCCCTTCAGGAGCACGCGGTTTTGGGAGGGTTCATGTTGCTCAGTCTATATTTTTGTATGTTGTGTTTTGTATATTGTTGTTTGTCTTTTGGTCGTTTTTTTTAACATGATATTATTAGTTTGTGTTCGATTTATGAGTTTGAATAAACCTTTTGGCATCTTTCGCCTCTCTTTTAGATTCTTACTCAACTGAATAACACGAAAGTCATGACAGCAGTTCATTGTAAATTATGTCATCTACCGTTACATTTTATCGATTTAAAATCTCCTCGTACTTCGTTCATGACAATGATATTTCGTTTATTCAGGCAACCAATTAATTTGATCATTATATCAACAACAGTGGTGAAATACATTCGGTGTTTAAAAGATGTTAGTGTTTGCGTTTGTTTTTGGTTTTTTGTGGATTTTTTTCAAGTATAGAGCACAAACCACTTACTTCCTGAAGGGGGCTTTAGCTTTCGCCCAGTGAATCATTTCTGGTACATCTTTTCCATCCTGTTTCATCCACAATTTGACGTCTGCTGCAATGTTTGCCCAGATCTTTGCCAATATATATATGGAAAAGTGCCCCGACCACAATTCTTTCCATGTCCCATCTACATCAGTTCCCCATCCTTTGTTTTGGTCGATGTCATACAACTTCTTCGTTGCTTTCGATCTTGCTGGGCAAAGCAGTTCGTGGTGTCTTTCCCACGCTGTATTTTTACAAATATTGCTACAATATGTAACCAGTTTACATTCCGAGCAGACTACTGGTTTGGTTACGGGCCAGTTATTTTCAACGACTTCTTTTGCGGTTGCATCCATATTGTCCAGTTTTTCTTGGAAGTAGTCACGTGCAGTCATAAGTGAAGTACCACAATGGTTGCAACCTTTTACCACCTGCTTTTTGTCTTCTGTTACGTATGGTGTCGTCACCATTGGAGCGTCGGAAAATACAATGTCACCTGCTTTTATATCTTTGACAGCAAATATTGCTTTTCCATACATTGTGAAATCCACAGTGATTGGCATGTCTTTTGTCAAAGGGTCATACAAACGATGAGCTCGCACTTTCTGAAAACAAATAGCGGTCTCTTCGTCTTTACCTTTCACCATCTCAGATGCTTTTCTTAGCCAAAATTCAGCCAACACAGGAAGTTTGAACTCCATTAGCAATTTTCCTGTAACAGAAAAGAACATTTAAGCTTGCAATGAACTTGATTTACTTTATCAGGAATACTGTTAGTTCGGAATGCCTAATATAATGTATAAATCTGTAAGTTGCCGAAATACAATTGTCAAAACGAAAACGGTCAATTTGTTATATCAGATTTGCCGAAATATTGACAACTGGACTGATGATACTCAGTATTGAGGATTAACTGTCCATCATTGGCGGTATCTCCTCGGTGGTGTTTAATGAGAGTAAAATATACCGATTTTTTTTTACTTATAGCATTGAGTTGTTCAGTGTTCAGAACGTTTTTAAAATACCTCTGTTCACTCAGCTAATTTAATGTCTGTTTGTTTGTTCGTTTGTGTTAAGGTTGGGGAAGCGGAGTACCCGGAAGGAACCACCGATAATCCCGGATTTAATGCGTTCGCCTTGAAATTGCAAAGTACAACTGCAAAAGACTAATTTATTTTATTTCAAGAAAGGTGACAGGTACATTTATTAGACAAACATCACTTTACATGTATAACTGTAACTCTAGATGCATTGTGAAAAAAAAAACGCCAAAAATGCAACTTATTAAAAGACTGCTAGTATGCAAAAACTGGCGGCAGAAATACACTCTTATTACCTCCTAACTTCCAGGCATCAGCTGATCTCTCTGGTTTCTGTATATGCATTAAGTCTTTCATGGCGCTGACTGGGTCTTGGTTAATAAAGTATACCTCAGCTCGGAGACGTCTTAGTATGATATTGTCTGTCTCAATGTCCACCGCATACGAAAAACTTTCTAGAGCCTCGCTAAATTTTCCTGCGATCATACATTTGTGACCAGCCATTGCGGCTTGTGCTGCCCTTTGTCTAAGATCTGGATCTATTTCTTTCTTCGGTAATTTTGGAACTTCCCTAATGTCGTGCCTTCTGTCCAGAATTTCCTTCTCTAAATTCAATAATTGGTCGTCGCCAGGATACGGACTCTGTGTACAGAGGTCCACGGCGTTGTATCCTTGTTCTGATGTGTCCTCAGTATCGTAAGAGTCGACGATTGCTCTTTGCAACTTTTGCAGTCCTCGTATTAGGTTTTCGTCCTTTTTGTTTTGTTTCAAGCCGATAGAAAAGATGCTGTGTGCTCCTTGGAACTTCCCACATTTTGTAGCTGCTTCGCCCCCAAGAATGGCTGCATTAATCAAGGTTTCGTCTAGTTCTAACGCATGTTTAGCATCATTGTAACAATTTTCATAGTCCTCTTTCTTGGAATATTGCTGGGCTCTTTTGAAAAAGTTTTCTGCATTCTTTGGTTCTTTATTTATTTTGGCTGATAGCTGCTTTATGACTTTATCGGGTTCTTTGTTATTTGAAGTATTCTTACTCGTTTCTGTCATGTTTTGTCTATAAAAAAACAATAAGAATATTATTTCAGACTTGTATTCATATATATCTAAAACTGCATGAAGTCACATATCAGTCTGCACGTAGATTTTTTTGCTTTTAATATACGTAGAGCTACTTGTACCCTATTTCTTTTTAAGTTATCGTTTAATTTTTTTAAAGTTACTCTTAATACAATTAGTAAAGTCACTTTGTGTGTTAATAATCTATAATGATATTTCGAACCAACTAAAAACGATTTTTGAAAATAGGTTCGTGTATGTAATTCAAGTTCTTCTTTATTCTTGATTTTACATTTTTACTTGTTGGCTTGTGCAGATATATATATATCACAATTTGGGTCAAGTTTCCAAATTTCTGTATATGTTTTAAATATTGGCTTGTTACATTTTGGCATAAACCTGTTCATTTTTTCAAGAAGTTTTTAATTCCTCATTAAACTGACTATACATAATATCTGCAAATTTGACTTCAATCTTTTTTATTGTTATGTTATAGAACGTAGTTTTTCATATGTCTACTTTCTGGATTCAAAAGGTCAATGTGTGTTTGTCTTTACTAGGGATGATTTCATAAAAAATTGAGTATGTTTGGATTTCATTTCGGAATAATAATGCTGATGCCGACCTATATGTAATCTGATTTAAACGGATATTCAAGTATTCTATTTATGCCCCCTCTTTTTAAATACAAAATATCTGAAGATCACACAGTATATTCCATCGTTTATATAAGCAAAAAAGTCACTGATTTCCTCTGAATAGGAACCTAAACGAAAAATATTGTCGCCTCGCTTTCAATGAATATTACTCTATTTTGTGCGCCCCTCTAAACAAAAACTCCAATGGACAATTGATATTTACATAACTTTTGAAAATTTGTTAAACAATATTGAAAAACTTAACATGTATACGTTATATTTGCAAACATTTTTTTTAACTGTTTGAAAAGTATGTTCTTAATTCTACGTAGTACTTTATCTATGTCTATTATATCTATGGTAGTATGAATCCATAAATCTGTATCACATACCCCTTGGTGGTTTCAAGAAAAAGAGTCCAATTTTTATGATCGTTTGGTGTAATGATGGAAAAATAGGTGAAACAACTCGTGAGAATTGGATATTGCTTGATATCAACTCTCGTTATTTGATTTAGATCGTAATGTTAAACTCGCCGGAGGCTCGTTTATTATTATATTGAAATTAAATAACTGGAGTTGATATCAAGCGATATCCAATTCTCACTCCTTATGAAACTTATAAATATGTTTGTTCTAAAACGTAAAGCATGGCAAGAATACCGTAGAACGTTACATTCAAAATCAATTATGAAGAACTTTCAATTGCGGTTTTCAAACCGTGTTATTGGAAAAAAAAACTTTTCATCGTTAATTAATAGTATTTGATTTCTATTTATTATTAACATTTATTTTTTTTTTCAGCTTCTCTCAAGAAAATAAACAGGAAAATGGAATGGTTGGATCACCCTGCATTCTTATCCTCTGGCTTGATTTTTGTTTATATATTTTTTGCCATATAACAATCACTTCTGACTCACAAAAAAATCAAGTTATGTTGGTATTTTTTTTTTTTTTTTTTATACGTATGAAAATAAGTACACGCGAAAAAGTGCAGATGTAGTATTTCAAGATGAATAAAGCGATGACATTTTTTAGCTCGAAATGTTATAATCATACCTGAAACTATACAGAATATTATAAATACGAAACAAAAAGAGTACGATTCTTGAAGCTTAAATGCACATGCATGATCTGATTCCATACGCGTAATTATAAATAGAATACGCGTGTGCAAATAACTCAAATTGTGTGCTAAAAATAAAAATATAAAACCGTTTACATGAACATCGTTTTGTTAGTAAAGTTTTGGATTCATAGCATAAGATAAAGAAAGGGGATGGTTCAAGACTTATTTTTGCATTCTAGCATTTTTAATTTATTTCCCCCTGAAGAACAATTTGGGGTATATAATGAAATACCAAACGACATATTGATAGTTTGCAACATTATGATTTAGAAATAATCAACGAATTAAGCTCAAAGCCAGACACAGAATAAAATATATCATTCATGCAATAAATAAATAAAGAGAAAAAAATAATTGAAACTTACTATTATCTTCGCTGAAAATATAACAACGGTTGTAAAATGACTAAGATGGCGTGTGCCTCTTTCCGCTGCCAATAATGTAATGCTAATTATGGAGAGTAAAATGATATGGGGTTACCCCGTTGCGCACATCTGGAAACAGTATGACACCAGCGGGTTATGTTTAACATGATAAATGTTTGCTTATCTTTCTCGCTGTGTCAATTAATAACGATTATCTTAGATGTAATTACAAAAGAAAATTTCAACAGCCAGTTTTCTCTGGAATTGTTTAACTCACAGGGTCAAAATCTACAAAATAAGAAATTGTCAAATCATGTATTATTTTCTGAAAAGATGAATTTACTACCACATTTAAATCTTTTTGATTCATGTGTTAAACCTATTTTATTATATAGCAGTGAAGTTTGGGCTACTGTTAGTTTAGTGAAACAAAATATTACCATCGAGTCAAACTATGCTAACTTTAGTCCAAATAAGATTCAAATCAAATTTGTTAAATTTTTATTGGTTGTAAATAAAGGTGCTGTTAATAATGCCGTACTTTCTGAATTAGGATTATTCCCACTTTCATTGTCAGCCCTTAAAGATACAATTAATTTCTGGCTTCATATCATTAATATGAATATGAGAGTATGGTAAAGAAAGCATACAGTGAAAACTTTAACATGTCTAATGGTTTTGTAGTAAAATAAAAGTGTTATTAGGTAAACTTGGTTTTCAGCATGTTTGGGAAAATCAAAATACTATGTCAAAGACAAAATTACTTTTTTCATTTCAAAAGAAATTAGAGGAGGAATTGATAAAATCCTGGAAACAAGCTCTTTTTTGTGACTCTAATAAAGATAGTCATGGTAATAAACAAAGAACGTATCGCAAAGTTAAATATAATTTCGAATTACAAAATATCTCCTACTGGACCTTAACAAAAGTATTATTTCTTAAATGGTAAAAATTAGAATTATTAATAGCAAATTACTAATAGAAGTTGGTAGATATACTAGAAGCCTTTAGAACAGAGAATTTGTCCACTTTGCAAGGATGGAATTGATAATGAAATCCATTTCCTCATTAAATGTAAAGCGTTAGAATTTAATAGAAATATACTCTTTTGTAATTTAAGTTCCATCTTTGTTAATATGTCTGAACAAGATAAATTTAGTTTCATTTTAAAAAGTAATGATACTGACATTTGTACTGTATGTGTAGCTGGAGTAAGCGATATGTATGATTCGAACATTTATTTAAAGCAAACATAATGTTGTTAAGAACTGTTGTAGTATTAAAGCTTTTTGTAATAGTTTGAATTGTTTTGATAGTGATTAATTTGTTTTTATAGTATGTAGCAGTTAATTACAGGTTACTAGTCAATGTAACTTATAAAATATAAAAATAAACATGAACAAATAATAATATTTACATATTTTATTTTGCACGTAATAGTAGCAATTAAAGTATCATCAAAAAATAGAATATAATATGATGTCATAAAATAACACATAACAAGCACAATTCGAACTTGATCTGTAACTTGTCATGATAAAACAATACACCAAATATCAAATCAATATCTTCAAGCACTACGTTGGTAAGGGACTAAAAAGCACAAAAAACACAAACTTCATTATTCAGCAGATGATCTTTGAGTTCTTGTAGGCGTTGATTGATTTGTATGTTTTGTCTTCTCTTTGTTGGTCGAACACCCCCCCGGCTTGGTACTGAATGATGTTGCTTTCAACCCAGTATGTTGTGACATGTCCTTAAACGTAGTGTGATTTGCTGTTAAGTCCGAAATTTCCAGGTTTCAAGATGGAACCACTCGTCTAGTACCAGTGGAAGAACTGCTGCCCTGCCTATACGTTGGTGGAAGTCTCTTGCTCTTTATAGTTGGTGACGAGTCCTGTTGACAGCACTTTACGGCAAACACACTGGGTATATTGGAAAAAAACAGCCTTTAAGGAGGTTCGCTACTGAAATTCAAAATAACAAGAAAGTTTTTTAAAACTCCTTTCATATGGGAGTGGAAAAATGAAAAAAAAAAAAAGTCAATGCGCTTTTTTTTCGTAAGGAGGGCATTAATGGTCACTCATACTGTCAGTTTTGCAAAATCCTGTATTTTCAAAGAATTGTAACATCTGCATTGAAGTTATTATTGTCGTATATTCGGATTATTTTGACATTCAAAATTGTTTTGAAATCAAACTGTCACAAAAAATAAGGTAAGATATAACATCTGATAACTTTGAGTGAAAAATATTTTATTAAATGTTATGCAACCTAAAAAGTATATTAAGGCATTCATTCTCAACTATGGTTGACATAAACATAAATAAACGTAACATTGTAGATATATTTCATAAGTCAAAAATATTATATCATTTAAACAAAAGTAAATTAATCTAATTATTTAAAAAATATGTTTTACTTTTATTAAATTAATATTAAATAATAGTTTGAACATGCAATTATAAATTCTTGTTTATTTAGCAAAATAAACAACAGTTACCTTGTTTATCTAAGAACATGTTATTTCATAAAATAATGTGGGACAATCAGAACTTTTCATGTGGGACAATCAGAACTCTAAAATTTTAATAAGTGGGACAATCGGGAATAAACCCTACTATTGACGTAAGAACCTCAAAGTTCACGCATGAGTCTGTGAACCCAAGGAGGTTTAGTATGAGATGTTACCTCCTTGGTGATATTGTGAATTTCAGTAAAAATATTTAAGAAAATTTTATATGGGCCTCGCATGAAATAAATTCACGGGACATCAGTCCTACTTTTCTGCGACAATAAGATGGAACTTAAAACCCCCCGGTTGGACGGTCCAGAACCGGTTTATAGTATGGTGATGTCGGGCGGGGGGATCGGAGAAAAGTGGGTACCTAATTTGTGTAATCAAATCCTCCTACAGTTTTAAACTCAGATCCCTGAAACTTCACTGGAAGATTGCACATATCATGCATATGTTGAAACATATGTTGGAATACCTGAGATCACCCTCGGTTTTTGTTGGCATTCGTGATGCTCAGTTTTGAGTTTTCTGTGTTGTGTTTTGTGTACTGTTGTTTGTTTTGGGTTTTTTTTATTGCCATAGCGTTGTCAGTTTATTTTTGACTTATGAGTTTGAATGTCCCTTTGATATCTTTCGCCTTTCTTTTTGAAGTTATGCACCTGCTATTATTGAATTGATTGAGGATGTTTTCCTCGTTTTTCCATACTTGGGAACTTAGTCTTTTTTCAGCAAAATTTGACAGACTCATCCGCCAACGCCAACACTCATCTCAATCATTGAACCAGACACTCGTACGCGGCCTTGTAACATGGATGGCACTCATCCGCCAACGCCAACACTCATCTCAATCATTGAACCCACTCGTACGCGGCCTTGTAACATGGATTGCACTCATCCGCCAACGCCAACACTCATCTCAATCATTGAACCCACTCGAACGCGGCCTTGAAACATGGAAGACCTATTGGTGACCTTCTGTTGTTGTCTGTTCTGTGGTCAATGTTGTCTCTTTGACACATTCCCGGCCATTCTCAATTTTATATGGCAATCATCCGCCAACGCCAACACTCATCTCAATCATTGAACCCACTCGTACGCGGCCTTGTAACATCATAGTGGATGGCACTCATCCGCCAACGCCAACACTCATCTCAATCATTGAACCAACTCGTACGCGGCCTTGTAACATGGATGGCAATCATCCGCCAACGCCAACACACATCTCAATCATTGAACCAACTCGTACGCGGCCTTGTAACATGGATGGCAATCAGTGGATATCACAGGTCTGAATACTCAAAATTTGCATAATTTTTTAAAAACATCACTGGAAATTAATCTAATTTATCGTATAACGGTATCTGATTGAGGTCACCTTATTCTTTTTTCCCCCGATAGAAATCACTGAAATAAGTCTCGATACGTAAAATGGTCATATCGGAAAAGGACAATACATGTATATGCGTGATGTTTCATGCTTTTGCATGCATCACATGTACGTTATTAGCTGGCCACCCGCTGATTGATACTTCGACACAAACTATCAACTCTCGTAATTAACGAGAGATAACGATACGGCCTTAATCGTGGCTGTCTCAAATTAGCGCTGACCTGTTGTCTGTGTAGATTAGAGCGGAACAACAGCAGGGGTCCAGTTAAATGTACGTTAATGACTGAGACAACAACAAAAACTCCGTTACCAGCTTATATAGCTAGTATTGACCTGGGTAAGACTGACTCAGTTAAATAAATATAAAGCATGAGCATTAAAATGTATATGCAGTATATATATCATTTATTGGATTTTCTTTCTTTATTATAATCTTTATGCCCCTCGGGGACCAAAATTGGTTAATAAAATTTATCTTATCTGATCTTATATTAAAGTCTATGCGTTTATTATATATGAAGCTCAATAAGGGGGTGGGCCCAATGCCCTCTCCCTCTAAATCCGCCTCTGGCCTAGGGTCTTAGCTCACAGCTCTATAACACGAAGAAAAGGTTTCTCTAAGAGCAATATACATATCCGGAATATTCTCATTTTTCTTCCGTTACTTTTTAAATTTTTAGTTTTGATAACTGTATTCCGGTATGATTGCGTTCCTGTCCCCTGTCGGTGATTGATCTTAGTAGAAACCAGAAAATGGCAGACACTAAAAAAGTTGTAATCGACAAGAAAAATAAATATGATAGACAGTTGAGGTTAATATGTTCTATATTACTTAAGTAATGGTTTTACGAACAATCTCCCTTAAGTTTTAACAGTATAGGTTTCTGACATTTGATACGGACATGAATTTATTCATCCTTTAATACAATGCCTATGGAAGTTCTGTATGAGTACGGTGGAGGGGGTGATGTCGATAGTGACAGTGCGTGAGAGCAGTTTTAAAGCCATCAACGCTTGGTGTTCCAACAGCAGTGTCTTCTAGTTGGTTCTAATTGATATCCTGATCACTGTTTTCACAAATAATTAGTTCATAACTTCAAATATCATGAATATTGCGATATTTTGCTTGTTGGAAAGTTAAAACACTTTTTTTTGCATTGCTCTTTCATGGTTGAGAAAACCCTTTTTTTTTCCCATGCTGGGCAATACAATTTTTGTCTTGCCTGTGACGAAAGTCGCGAAAGTCGCGGAATGTGATTATATATTAATCTTAATGAGAAACATTTCACATTTGTCTATATAACTATTTGTGTTCATGTATTTTGAGAGTTGCTGGACCATTACTTTCTCAAAATTACACACTTAAAATTTAACTTAGTCTCAAATAAGTGAATTTTCACTGTATAAATTAAAATACTGTGCTGGATAATACTCATAAAACCTTGTTTTGCCGTGTTGCAAACCATGTGTTCTTTACTTGTTTTT
Organism: Mytilus coruscus; assembly: GCA_017311375.1. NCBI lineage: Eukaryota > Metazoa > Mollusca > Bivalvia > Mytilida > Mytilidae > Mytilus > Mytilus coruscus. Next base: position 24,888,340 of record CM029600.1, read on the forward strand.
CCTCAATGTTTGTTGAATTTTCAAGCTACTTTAAGATGTGAACATTCTATCCAAATTTTATTTCTGAAAGTAAGTTTGTGGAGAAAACTGAAATTTTACAATTCTAATTTTTAATATGTTGCTTGTATTTCCCTTTTAAATTAAATCTTTAAAGTTTGCCTTTTCCCAATTAACAGATTAATGTTGTTTATTTATAGATTGTGGGGAGACCACGGACAGTCGGCCTTAGAGTCAGCATGTGTCTGTTTAGTCAATGTCTCAGCTGTAGGGACAGAAATTCTTAAAAATATGATATTACCAGGTAAAGAACGCAAACACTTCTGATTATCTCACTATATTAAACTTAACCGTAAAAAAAAATGGGGAATAATTCAGACTAACCAGCTGATTTTTCAGTGGCATTGCTGTATACATTAAAACCTATCAAGAGCCAAATTAAGAAATATCAGTTGTTGCTTAGACTACTATAACAGAGATTGGTCACTATCGATTTATCGGATTATCTGAGTCTCCGGCATAGTTAGCTACGTTATTTTAACGTAGTTTCGTATTTAACCGTAGTTTCGTATTCGACCGTAGCAGACAACATATATCACATAATCACGGAGACTACTATAACAGTATCGGATATTATTTTTTTTCTTCTAAAAATAAATTAAAAACAAAATTGAATTAATCAAAAAAAAAAAAGGAAAATAGTTTTTATTTTTCAAATGTAGTTATCTCTATTCATATTTAAATTTTGTTTTAATCATTAATAATTTGTTAATAGTTTGTTATTATCGCCACTTTTGAAAATGTGAATGTGATTAATCTTATCAATCTTACAGTTACATTGTTTTGCTACACGTCCATTAACTGTATCTAATATACAAATATTTTACCTGTAAAGACAGGTAGTCTCAAAAGCATGGAGATGAATTTTGTTTCACAGCTAGGTGCCCAAGATACACGAGGCTCCGTTTATTGCAGTAAACTTTTATTCTATACTTGTAAGGTATTTTAACTGCTGAGTGCCCAATATACATGTTTATTGTAGTTAACCTCATGTTTATTGTAGTAAACCTTGTCAAATATCGTCGGTGCACTTGTGGTAGGATTCAGGAGGGTGTGGATGGGGTTTTTAGAATGGAGAATAAGGGGCAAAAAAGTATAGAATGGAGAAAAATGGACCGACAAATAAAGAATAGAGAAAATAATTAGGTGATAAAATTTAAAGAATAGAGAGAAATTATAGGAAATAAAGAACCTCCATCCAGACCCTCATTCAGATTATCCAACGTAAATTTTATTTTTCAAACCATTTTTTTCGGTTTCAACCCCCCCCTCTTTTTTAAAATTTCAGTCTGGTAATTAGGTGGTGAGTTTTTTTTATCACATTCCTTTCTAAAGAATAAGTTTAATCAGGATGCCTTTCTTAGCATGATAATTAAAAGGTTTAATTATTCAATCAATTTAGTAAATTAGATCAAGTTTTTGCAAACAATGTAATTAGCGGCGATCAAAGAAGAGAGAAAAATATCATTAAAGGTAAATGAGTAATTTCCTTACGTAACAGATCAGCAAAGAGGTTATAACTTCAATGGATACATAAAGCAAACATAAGCCCTACAAATTATATATATGTTCCCAAAATATCGCCGGCATTTTCATTTTTCAATTCACAATGTCCAGTAACATTGATTTTTTTATCTTGGGATGATAGTGATCTCAATCTTGATCTTTTACTTGGTGAATATACTGCATTAGATATTGAATCTGAGGATGACTACGTCCCTGCTGCAAAGACTGCAAAACTCAAAAGAAGCATCAACCGCAAGTGCATGTAAATCAGAACGAAGAATCTTCCAAATTACATGACTAAATAATCAAATTATCTAACAAATTATCTCTATGTTAACATAAATAGAACCACATTAGTGTAAATTACGATAACATTTTTTCAACACCAGAAATATGTGCCCTCTTTCAAAAACCAAGACAAGGAATTTTGTGTTTCAATACAAAGCCATAAAGTTTTAGAAAATTTGAATATTATCTATTGTTAAAGTGTCGTATGTTTTAGTTATATCGCTATGCTTTTTGTAACCCAAATAATTGAGCCACACAGATGAAAATATAAATGTGCTTGTTCAATGTCGAGTGATTTAACATGTTAATTGTTGTCGGCATGATGCTTTATAAATAGGTTCAGTGTTCCAGCTAGGTCGTTTTCACAGGGCGGTCCGCCCGCCCTTTCCCAGTGCCGCCTGTGCCTTTTCCTGACGCCCTGTGCCCTTTTAAGACGCCCTGCCCTTTTCGTAAGTCCATGCCTTTATTGTCGTAATATTTTGATGAAAATACAATTATTCTACCTGTCTTCATATTTATGACAAGTTTATGACCCTCAGCTAATTAACATTTACAGCAGGTGTGATAAGTTGTGATTACAGATAATCCGCTTATCGACATCGGATGGGTCATTAATCTGTTAATTATCCTTCATAATTGACCATTGTAATAATTTTTCTCATTAAATTCGGTCAGTCAGCATTTCAATCTCAATATTTCTCAAAAGATGACAATTTGCATTGGATGTATCCATAGATCGTCTGTTGTTTATATGTCAAAATTTTTTTTTAAATTGATCTTTTAAACTAGTTTTAATCCAGAAGAAAGTAAAACAATGCTTGACTGTACCTTTCATTGAATATCTATATCCAAATTAAATTAATTAAAGCTGTAATCCTTGATCACAAATTGACTGCTTTGTTTACATTTGTTGAAAGCCATGTACTTTTTGGCGGGAAAATTGGAAAACCCTTTAACAAGAAACAGTTACATTTCATTGTTATTTATAGACAGTAAGATTTTCATTTTGATTAACTGATAAGATTATTTCATTAAAATGAATACTTTCTTGGTGTGAAACTGATAATACTTCAATACTCTACATCTAGGGTGTGTAAAATGGAAAAGGGGGTTACATATTTTTATATATAATATTACAAATATAAGTTTAACAGTCTGAAAAGAAATGGTTAAATGGTTTATAATTTTGAAAACTCAATGTGGTTTATTATAATTCATTTAAATTATTATTTCCATCATAATCAGAAACACTGGGCTACATGTATTAGGCATTTCAAACATTTATTATTGCCTTTATAAGAACATTCAAGACTATTAAGAAGTATGTACCTGTAGTAAAATACCCTGGTAGGGCCTTAAAATTTCTACTGGGCCCTTGGAAAAAGTTTTGGGATCCAGGTTGGCCCCTGGAAAAATGTAAGGTATTGTTCGGACTGTATTGCAGATCTACTCAGTGTAGTATTTTAACTGACATGCACAATTCATTTCACTAATGAAATAAAAATAATTCTACAAAATTATGCGCTCTGCATTTCAACAACCTTAGACCTACCATGCATCAAGAATGTTCTAGGAAGACTGAGCTAGTAATATACGTCCTTGCATGGTCCCTTTAATACTGTTACCCAAAATAAGGTTGATTTTCATCTAGCGTAAAGTGACCAAACCCCCTCAAAACTCCTAGCTGAAACCCTGCAGTTAACATAAGACAATGTTTGACATGCCCTTTTGAAATATCAATCATCGTGCTAAAGTGCCCTTTTCATGATTGGTTCCTGCCCTTTGAAATCATAGCTGGAACACTGAGGTTCCCTATGACATTTTTGTTGGGTAACTGCTGACAGTTTACCATGTGAAAATTCTGAGAAGCCAAAAATAATGCGGAATGTATAAATACGTAGCAATGTCAGATCTAAACAAGAATGTTAAATATGATAGCATATGTTAAAGTCACCTTTCTGTAAATTCAACTTCGATTTACAACTGCTTGTCAATGGCAAATATTTCATGTAAAGTCAGCCTGATTAAACCGAAATGAACTATTTTCAAATTATGTTTAAAGTTTGTTTTTATGTTATGTCGTTACACCAATGTCCCGTGCTAGTGGTGGTGATGAGCGCCTAAAAATATTTAACATTGTCACTTTCTTTATGTGCCTGTCTCGAGTCAGGAGCCTGTAATTCAGTGGTTGCCGTTGGTTCATGTCCGTCATACTTGAATTTTCGTAAATTGCTTTGTTAATGTAGACACTTTGTTTTCTCTAGTGAATTGTTATATATTTTCCAAGTCGGGACCTTTGAAGCTGACTGCACAGTATTGGTTTTCTTATTGTTGAAGGTAATTACGGTGGATTCCAATAACTTACAAAAAATCTACATCCACTTCATTGAACTTCATTTGAACTAAAGTAGTTGTCTGATTGGCGATCATTATCAAAAATATATAAAAATCTCCTTAAAGTTTTATTTGTATTGCTACAAGTGGCTATTCCATTAATTTATAAAGATGTGTGATTTCTTGTGTTTTTTTTTTCATTGAACTGTCATCCAAACTGAGCATGTTTGTGAATTTCTGCATTCCTGTCTTTGTTTTAATGTATATAATAATAAAAATGTATATTCAAAGACTTAAATATTTATTTCTCCATGTAAGACAAGCATGACAAATTCAATGAAATTCTAAAACAATAATAAAAAAAAAAGTCACTTTCTCCTGTAGTACTTCTCCCTTCTTCTAATGCGTGATGTCTTTCTGGGGCATTCCTACAATAAAGAATATATTATGAATAAAAAGAAATAATCTTTGTGAAGTTTATAGCATAGGCAATTCATTAATTTTTAAGACAGTAATCTGAGACTGAGGATATTATCAAGGGAACCAAATATAAATCTAAATTTCTTTCATTAACAATACAAATTCACCTATCAGACCTCATGTAGTGTGTATGCACCTTGTCTCGTGTGTTTCTCAGTTCTGCAGCGGAAATTTACAGATACAGAAAAATTGGAATTTCATATCATATAATTACAAATTTTACATCATTACATCGGTTATTTACTAATGCTTGCACATACATTATCTGGAAAACAGATTGTTCATCTGAATGTAAGTTATGGGTGAGTTGCTCATTGACCCCGGTCCCACGGACTGGTAATAACTCAAGGTTACTTTCCGGTTTGGTCGGTAAATTCAAGTCTATAACTGCACTTATTTTATTTTAAGTGCTTATAAACAAACATTTATGAACATGTCAAATCTAATATTCACACTTACCGGAACATAACACTCTTTATAAATCCACATTTGTTAATTATTATTTTCTCTTTCGCTCTCAAAAATGGCGGGCGAATCCTTCTTGTCAATCATTGCAAGTCACGTGCCCAGTCATGTGATCGACGACTTACAATTAATTACTATTTGACTGGTCAGTACAGGAAGTGACCAATCTCTGTGTTATAGTAGTCTCAGATTGTTGAAACCAATGCTATTTTGTTGGAACTCAAGCAAATCTTTGATACTAACCTGTAATAAAAAAATTTTAAAATGTTGTTTACTTTGTTTACTGTAAATTTTACTTTTTTGTACTTTTCTTAAATTTACTGTGTCTATGTTCATATAAAAATTTTCCTTACTTGATCAAACAAGTTAGAATGGTGGGAAACAATTATAAATGTTGATGGTTTCTTGTAGGTGTTGGTTCATTTACAATTGTTGATGGAAACAAAGTAAGCGGAGAAGATGTAGGAAATAAGTAAGTACTGTTTTCTATATGGAAAGTAAATGCAGGTTTTTTGTCTTTTACTCCCATTTGTAATTTCCCTGGCAACTGGGATATGTGATAATAGTAGTTACCCTGAAGTCACCTGACCTGGACTGCTTAGGGTTTTTGTATTCCAGTTCATTTAAATTGTTTGAAAAATAATTTGTTGGGCAGGGGTTATGAAAGAGATGGTCATGTCACATCTGGAATGTGTTAGATTACAGTTTGCAATGTGTTTTAAGAAGTGAAGAATTATGTTACTGTTTATTGGATTAAGAAGTGACCTTTCTGAAAGTGATGTCATCTTGATTGGCGGGCCTTGAAAGAGCAACCCACTGAAACTTTAGTATTCTGCTACACTTGCATATACATGTACATTTGCAATGTTTCAAACATATTAAAGATGTCATTGATTTAACATATTTAAATTTTTAAGCAATAAGTATTCATAGATATTTATGACCAAATTTATTTGAAGAGTAATTTTTGTTTGGGAAATGAGCAATTATGACACTTTTATTTGAAACCTTTTCATTGGAAGTTTTGTAGATTGAATTATGGTTTGGTCTAAGTAGTTTATCTACAGTTATCACTGGCCTGTAAACACTGAGGTTGTGACTCTGAACTCATGACAGGTGTAATTCTAATCTTAATTTACTAGGATTACCTGATATTCGGAGGAAGGTCTGTGCTTCTCTTTGGCTACTACAGCTTCCTCTGCCAATAAAAACTGACTGTCATGATATCGGAAAGAGTGCTGATAGTGGCATTAAACTCCTACAATCAATCAATCAATTTTGTTTTGAGAGTCGTGATAATTTGTGCAACCCTTTTTAACAATTCTTAGCAAGTATTAACTATAAATATCTCATTGTATGTTGTAGTTTTTTCCTGACAAAAGACAGTATTGGGGAGGTATGTAGAAAATATACTTTCAAAAATGAATAAGTTAAAAAGAAGATCCACACAATGATGAGTAGTCTTCTTCTTGTATGACTGTAAATTTATGCAAAAGAAATGTGTCTTCTAGTGGGTGCCTATAGTGAGGAAATGAATGAAAAAAATGTAAATCAAATAATGAAATATGCTGTATGAGAGAGAGGGTTGGTCCTTATCAGAGCAGACTTGTAGTGTAAAAGACATCAGTAGATCTAGATTTGGGAAATTCAAATTGTATTTTAACATCATGAGACTATACTTAATACTTCAAAAGTTGTTGGTCTCAACCTTTAATCCAAATAAACCCTGTCATTGTATATTGCAAAATTAAAATTATGCAGTGAAGACTTCAAATGATTCTCTCTGAATTATTTCTATTTGGATTATGTAGACAGGTTCCATCATTATTAATAGTCCAATGAACCTTTCATTTTCACAAGAAATTATAATATAAAATATTTCTTCTTTTTCAATATTACCATCATGTTCATCAAAATAACTGACACATACATTATAATTTTGATATTTCTCTAAAGAAATAATGTTGGACCTGGCTAAATTTCCCATGACCCTCTCTAATATTTTACATAAACCTTGGTAAAATTCTTCGCATGCGTTATAGCCTTTTGTGATGATGCTGCATAAAGCAATCACCAATCAATCAATCGGTAAAATTCTGCTAAAAATTTTGGAAAAGTTTAAAGCTAAAGAACTGTGATTCATTCAGATTGTACTACATGTGTGTGTACTGTATATATTTGCAGTCTAGAGCTAAAGCAGCGACAGAGTTACTGAGTGAACTGAATGATGATGTTAGTGGAGATTTTGTTGAAGAGGTAAGAAATAAGTAATTAGTAGGGGCATTCCAAAGTAATATCTAATTTAACAATACAAAGTAGTTAGTGTGAGGTACATGTACAAAGAGAAGCTACTTTCAAACTTCTCCTGTTCATAGTTATATAAAATTTCTTCTTAAATAGAAATGAAAAAAAATCAACTGATTTTATTAGTTATTCAATTATTTTAAAAGTTTTCTCTGTCTAGATTGAACATTTGTAATAAAGATATCATATCCAGTCACTAGAAAGGAAAACTGAAAGATTAAAAACTTCAGAAATAAGAAGTACTAGAATGTATTATTTAACAGAGTCACTGCTGTACTTGAAGTTTGAAAGCTTATTAAAATAACAAAACGTATTTGTCATGGTGAATCTCTGATATCCATCCAAAAGGCAAGATAAGTCAATTTGATTTTAAACGATATTGTAAAACATGTAGGACATTTTTAACACTATATATTAAGAACTGTTTTTATGATGTAGTTGGGAGGACATTATATTTTTTTGAACTGTATGTCCATTAATCTGTCCCGTATCATGTTAACGTTGTGGTTACATCATCAACTTGAAACTTAGTACACATATGTCCATTAATCTGTCCCGTATCATGTTAACATTGTGGTTACATCATCAACTTGAAACTTAGTACACATATGTCCATTAATCTGTCCCGTATCATGTTAACATTGTGGTTACATCATCAACTTGAAACTTAGTACACATATGTCCATTAATGTGTCCCATATCATGTTAACGTTGTGGTTACATCATCAACTTGAAACTTAGTACACATATATCCATTAATCTGTCCCATTAATCTGTATCATGTTAACATTGTGGTTACATCATCAACTTGAAACTTAGTACACATATGTCCATTAATCTGTCCCGTATCATGTTAACATTGTGGTTACATCATCAACTTGAACTTAGTACACATATGCCCATTAATCTGTTCCGTATCATGTTAACATTGTGGTCACATCATCAACTTGAAACTTAGTACACATATGTCCATTAATCTGTCCCGTATCATGTTAACATTGTGGTCACATCATCAACTTGAAACTTAGTACACATATGTCCATTAATCTGTCCCGTATCATGTTAACATTGTGGTTACATCATCAACTTGAAACTCAGTACACATGTTCATTGTGATGTGAACTTTAAAGAATATATGCCAAACTAGGGTTGGGGTCTAAATTTCCTTGTTCACTGAACTTGGGTCAAAGCATGGTGTCCTATGAACACATATTCTTGTTTGTCACATTCACACTTTTTACATTAATTGGTACATCATAGTACTTTCTGATTTTACTGTAATTGTGATAACAAAATGATTGAAAATAGCATATATATGAACAATTAAAGAGGCTGTTGTAAGCTAGAAATCAGTATTGTTTCATTAATGAATATTTGTTGATATTTACTTCAATACTTCATAATTTGAACAATTTTGAAATTTAAACATAGTAACATTGATTTGAAAAATTTTCCCCTCTATATGCTACATGCTGTTATTCATAGCGACAAACATTAGGTATGGTAAATTCAATTTATGTATTACATAGAGTGCTGAAAAACTGATCAGAGCAAATCCAGATTTTTTCTCAAGATTTACATTAGTGATAGCAACAAACCTATGTGAAAGGTAAGCATCTATCTTCATCACATAAGAATTACATTAAAGGTGCAGATTCTGAAAAATTATAATAAATTTTTGTGTTCAGATAGTGTAAAGGTTTCCGCAGATAATATACATGACAGAGACATCTTGTAAGATATTTTGTCTAAAGAATGGCAGATCTGATGGTTGCGTAATGAAGTTTTCAGATGATTGGTCGGGGTTAGGTAGTTTGATTTCCTCTGTGAAATGCTTCATGAATATTCATGACCAGAACAAGTTCAATATATCGGTTGGTAGAATCTGAAAGTGGATGGACTTTACGAAAGGATACATAAATGGTCTTTCTCCTGAAAAAAAAGACAAATGGGTAGGGTAAGAAATATACAATAGGTCACCTTGCAACTCCCAATGAGAGTTGTTGTTTGGGTTCTTAATCAATAACTGTGGCATTTTTTAGTCTTTATTGATAACTTTTGTCAGTGAAGTGTAAACATTTTAAATGGCTATTCTTTTTGTAACCATATACAATATTCAATAATATTATATATCAATGTTTACAGAGAATTATTAGAGTTAGATTCCTTGTTATCTAAGAGGAACATCCCACTGTTAGTATGTAGAAGTTATGGATTTATTGGTTACATGAGAATAGTCATCAAAGAACACACAGGTAAGTCGGAGGTTCTTAATGGACAAATTCCTGGTAATATGGTAGTCAAATGAGTATTAATTTTTGGGAGTATATAGTCAGTGTTACTGTTGTATGACACAGATGGTCTCAAGAAAACTTATGTTTGCTAAATACAATATCCACATATGGATAAAAAAAAAACATTTTGACAAAGTACAGTGTATGGTTCAAGAATAACATACTTAGAAATTAGAAATTGGAAAAATTGATTTTCTTCAGATAATTAACTTTAAAAGCTCAGAGGAGTTACATCTCAAGTAAATTAAATTAGCATCTTGATTGTCTTTAGACACTCCCTGGTTTTCTTTGAATACAATCATTGATGTATTACAAATAGTATAAGACAGAGGACTAAGTTTCAAAAAAGACAATAATCCACTGAGGTAAAAGGACTAGATTGAATTTCCATACAACCTTCAACAGTTGTTACAAGTCTTTTCTATAAAGCCATGGTGGTCATAAATTTATAAGAGACTATCAATGGCCAGATATTAATCAGTAACATAAACAAAAAGTATAGATAACAGGAAAACAACAACAACTACTGGACTACAAGCTCCTGGCTTAACACATCAACATAATATACCACTGGACCACAAGCTCCTGGCTTAACACATGAACATAATATACCACTGGACCACAAGCTCCTGGCTTAACACATCAACATAATATACCACTGGACCACAAGCTCCTGGCTTAACACATCAACATAATATGAAAGGGTTAAACATCATTGTAAGTGCCAATCTCTCCCTTAACTTGAAGATTAAAATAACACCTTAGAAATGTTGTGAATTCAAAGAGCTTTTCTGGCTTTGTCTTCATTGGGAACATAATATAACCTAAAAACATTAGGTCTGCAAAACAACAACCACTGGACCACAAGTTCCTGGCTTAACACATGAACATAATATGAAAGGGTTAAACATCATTGTAAGTGCCAATCTCTCCTTAACTTGAAGATGAAAATAACACCTTAGAAATGTTGTGAATTCAAAGAGCTTTTCTGGCTTTGTCTTCATTGGGAACATATAACCTAAAAACATTAGGTCTGCAAAACAACAACCACTGGACCACAAGTTCCTGGCTTAACACATGAACATAATATGAAAGGGTTAAACATCATTGTAAGTGCCAATCTCTCCTTAACTTGAAGATGAAAATAACACCTTAGAAATGTTGTGAATTCAAAGAGCTTTTCTGGCTTTGTCTTCATTGGGAACGCCATAACCTAAAAACATTAGGTCTGCAAAACAACAACCACTGGACCACAAGTTCCTGGCTTAACACATGAACATAATATGAAAGGGTTAAACATCATTGTAAGTACCAATCTCTCCTTAACTTGAAGATGAAAATAACACCTTAGAAATGTTGTGAATTCAAAGAGCTTTTCTGGCTTTGTCTTCATTGGGAACGCCATAACCTAAAAACATTAGGTCTGCAAAACAACAACCACTGGACCACAAGTTCCTGGCTTAACACATGAACATAATATGAAAGGGTTAAACATCATTGTAAGTGCCAATCTCTCCTTAACTTGAAGATGAAAATAACACCTTAGAAATGTTGTGAATTCAAAGAGCTTTTCTGGCTTTGTCTTCATTGGGAACGCCATAACCTAAAAACATTAGGTCTGCAAAACAACAACCACTGGACCACAAGTTCCTGGCTTAACACATGAACATAATATGAAAGGGTTAAACATCATTGTAAGTGCTAATCTCTCCCTTAACTTGAAGATTAAAATAACACCTTAGAAATGTTGTGAATTCAAAGAGCTTTTCTGGCTTTGTCTTCATTGGGAACGCCATAACCTAAAAACATTAGGTCTGCAAAACAACAACCACTGGACCACAAGTTCCTGGCTTAACACATGAACATAATATGAAAGGGTTAAACATCATTGTAAGTGCCAATCTCTCCTTAACTTGAAGATGAAAATAACACCTTAGAAATGTTGTGAATTCAAAGAGCTTTTCTGGCTTTGTCTTCATTGGGAACGCCATAACCTAAAAACATTAGGTCTGCAAAACAACAACCACTGGACCACAAGTTCCTGGCTTAACACATGAACATAATATGAAAGGGTTAAACATCATTGTAAGTGCCAATCTCTCCTTAACTTGAAGATGAAAATAACACCTTAGAAATGTTGTGAATTCAAAGAGCTTTTCTGGCTTTGTCTTCATTGGGAACGCCATAACCTAAAAACATTAGGTCTGCAAAACAACAACCACTGGACCACAAGTTCCTGGCTTAACACATGAACATAATATGAAAGGGTTAAACATCATTGTAAGTGCTAATCTCTCCCTTAACTTGAAGATTAAAATAACACCTTAGAAATGTTGTGAATTCAAAGAGCTTTTCTGGCTTTGTCTTCATTGGGAACGCCATAACCTAAAAACATTAGGTCTGCAAAACAACAACCACTGGACCACAAGTTCCTGGCTTAACACATGAACATAATATGAAAGGGTTAAACATCATTGTAAGTGCCAATCTCTCCTTAACTTGAAGATGAAAATAACACCTTAGAAATGTTGTGAATTCAAAGAGCTTTTCTGGCTTTGTCTTCATTGGGAACGCCATAACCTAAAAACATTAGGTCTGCAAAACAACAACCACTGGACCACAAGTTCCTGGCTTAACACATGAACATAATATGAAAGGGTTAAACATCATTGTAAGTGCCAATCTCTCCTTAACTTGAAGATGAAAATAACACCTTAGAAATGTTGTGAATTCAAAGAGCTTTTCTGGCTTTGTCTTCATTGGGAACGCCATAACCTAAAAACATTAGGTCTGCAAAACAACAACCACTGGACCACAAGTTCCTGGCTTAACACATGAACATAATATGAAAGGGTTAAACATCATTGTAAGTGCCAATCTCTCCTTAACTTGAAGATGAAAATAACACCTTAGAAATGTTGTGAATTCAAAGAGCTTTTCTGGCTTTGTCTTCATTGGGAACGCCATAACCTAAAAACATTAGGTCTGCAAAACAACAACCACTGGACCACAAGTTCCTGGCTTAACACATGAACATAATATGAAAGGGTTAAACATCATTGTAAGTGCCAATCTCTCCTTAACTTGAAGATGAAAATAACACCTTAGAAATGTTGTGAATTCAAAGAGCTTTTCTGGCTTTGTCTTCATTGGGAACGCCATAACCTAAAAACATTAGGTCTGCAAAACAACAACCACTGGACCACAAGTTCCTGGCTTAACACATGAACATAATATGAAAGGGTTAAACATCATTGTAAGTGCCAATCTCTCCTTAACTTGAAGATGAAAATAACACCTTAGAAATGTTGTGAATTCAAAGAGCTTTTCTGGCTTTGTCTTCATTGGGAACGCCATAACCTAAAAACATTAGGTCTGCAAAACAACAACCACTGGACCACAAGTTCCTGGCTTAACACATGAACATAATATGAAAGGGTTAAACATCATTGTAAGTGCTAATCTCTCCCTTAACTTGAAGATTAAAATAACACCTTAGAAATGTTGTGAATTCAAAGAGCTTTTCTGGCTTTGTCTTCATTGGGAACGCCATAACCTAAAAACATTAGGTCTGCAAAACAACAACCACTGGACCACAAGTTCCTGGCTTAGCACATGAACATAATATGAAAGGGTTAAACATCATTGTAAGTGCTATTTTCTCCTTAACTTTAAGATTAAATAACACCTTAGAAATGTTGTGAATTCAAAGAGCTTTTCTGGCTTTGTCTTCATTGGGAACGCCATAACCTAAAAACATAAGGTCTGCAAAACAACAACCACTGGACCACAAGTTCCTGGCTTAGCACAGGAACATAATATGTCAGGGTAAAACATCATTGTAAGTGCGTATATCTTCTCCTTACCTGTAGAGTATAGATGAATTTTATTCTTTATTTTTATTTAAGTGATAGAATCACACCCAGACAGTGCTCATGAAGATTTAAGGTTAGATCATCCGTTTCCAAGACTTATTGATTATTGTAATTCTCTAGATCTGGATTCAATGGATCAGAAGGTAAATATGATTGTATTATATGCCAAATGGCGATGCTACTTTCTAGTGAAAGATTTCAACTCATATAGGATTTAAATATAAATATCAGTTATTGAATGAGCTAGAAAAATTTAATTTAATGGATAAAAGTCAGAGCGATACCCTTAAAATCATTGATTAGTGTTTGGTTAATGTCCAGTTGGTCAGTTTTACTGCCATGTACAAGAACAAAGTCAAACAGTAAACCAGGTTGGAAGTTCTAACAATTAAGATAGATTGATAGAACTTGGAAAATTGAAAAATTATCTTTCTAGAAGATATTGTTCACATCAAAGCAGACTGGAAATTAATACAAACATTTAAGATATCCATATTATATTGTAAATTATGATATGAGCTGCGTCGGATAGAAATCGACCTTTTGCAAATGAATGTCAATACATCTGTTAACCTATTTCGGGTTGAAAAAATCTCTACAGAAAGTCTGTAACTGTCTGAAAATTGAGTTGTTATAAGAACCCTACAAAACAGACCAAAATTCATCTTTTATTTCATATTTGAATGTTTCAAAATTAATAAAAGTCTTATACATGTATGAGTGCACTTGCATAAGGTCGATTTCTTTCCGACTCAGCTCATAGTATACATCATATCAATGAACGGTGTACTGTTATATGACAGGTTATTTACATATACATTCTTCTGTACTAAAATCATACTGACATCCTGGTCTTTTAAATATGGTCAGTGATTCCTCAACTAAGTTGATGACTAAAAAAATTGGAAAACATAAAATATGTGATAATTAAATTTATTTTTTTTAATTTCAGGACCATTCACACACACCATGGATAGTAATAGTTTATAAATATTTACAGAAATGGAAAGAATCAGTATGTTTTATATTTCAAAGCATGTGAAACCTTCATCAAGTTCTTAAACTGATGTTTCCTTGAATTTTTTTCATACTGATTATTTGGTTTTACCAAATACATGTACATGTAGAAGCAGGAGTGAATGTTAGTGCAGTATCTTTAAATACCGGTCAAAGTGTGATTGCGGTTTGTGGTCACTCACTCATATTTAGCATGTGTCAGTTCATCAGACCAAATTTTTTGATATTTTTTTTTAAACTTCACACCTGAAACTTGCTTTTTATTGGCCAGATATATTAATGAATACATGAATGCATGAAAAGATATTCATATTAATTTCAAAATTACTATATGATTTACATGTATATAAACCAAGAAAATACATTGATAGTACTAAGCGAAGCTTTATTTCTGTTACAGCATGATGGAAATGCACCAAAGAATTATAAAGAAAAATTACTGTTTAAGGAGTTTATCAAACAAGGTACATTTTGGTATTATGTAGTTGTCTTTGCATCTTTCTTATTAACGGTAAGGGCTGTTCCATTAATACATATATGGCTCCCAGGCAAGGCACTTTGAAAAATAGGTAACCATCCATAGTTGCAATTTTAAAATTTCTCTTACATTTTCACTGTACAAAAAAGTCTTAACATGCATACATAGAGGCAATTTCAAAGTGCCTTTCCTTGGTCTGATGTATGTGTTTAGCTCACCTGGCCGAAGGGCCAAGTGAGCTTTTTCATCACTTGTCGTCCGTCATTGTCCGTCGTTGTTAACTTTTACAAAATCTTCTCCTCTGAAACTACTGGGCCAAATTTAACCAAACTTGGCCACAATCATTCTTGGGGTATGTAGTTTAAAATTGTGTCCAATGACCAAGCCAACCAACCAAGATGGCCGCCATGGCTAAAAATAGAACATAGGGTAAAATGTAGATTTTGGCTTATATCTCTAAAACCAAAGCATTTAGAGCAAATCTGACATGGGGTAGAAATGTTTATCAGGTCAAGATCTATTTACCCTGAAATTTTCAGATGAATCGGACAACCCGTTGCTGGGTTGCTGCCCTGCATTGGTAATTTTAAGGAAATTTTGCCGTTTTGGTTATTATCTTAAATATTATTATAGATAGAGATAAACTGTAAACAGCAATAATGTTCAGCAGAGTAAGATCTACAAAAAGTTGACATGACCAAAATGGTCAATTGACCCTTAAGGAGTTATTGCCCTTTAAAGTCAATTTTAACAATTTTTGTAAATTTTGTTATCTTTTACAAAATCTTCTCTGAAGAAACTAGTAAGACAAATTTAACCAAACTTGATCACAATCATCATTAGGGTATCTAGTTTAAAAATGTGTCCGATGACCCGCCTGCCAACCAACATGGCTAAAAATAGAACATAGGGGTAAAATGCAGTTTTGGCTTATATCTCTGAAACTAAAGCATTAAGAGCAAATTTGACGTCTGAAAAATGTTCATCAGGTTAAGATCTATCTGTCCTGAAATTTTCAGACGAATCAGACATCCGTTGTTGGGTTGCTGCCCTGAATTGGCAATTTTAAGGAAATTTTGCAGTTTTGGTTATTATCTTGAATATTATTATAGATAGAGATAAACTGTAAACAGCAATAATGTTCAGCAAAGTAAGATCTACAAATAAGTCAACATGACCAAAATGGTCAGTTGACCCCATAAGGAGTTATTGCCCTTTAAAGTCAATTTTAACAATTTTGGTAAATTTTTGTAATCTTTACAAAATCTTCTCCTCTGAAACAACTGAGACACTTAACCATTTAACCAGACTTGGTCACAATCGTCATTAGGGTATTTAGTTTAAAAATGTGTCCGATGACCCTGCCTGCCAACCAACATGGCAGACATGGCTAAAAATAGAACATAGGGTAAAATGCAGTTTTTGGCTTATATCTCTGAAACTAACCAAATTTTTGATTTTTTTTAAACTTCACACTTGAAACTTGCTTTTATTGGCCAGATATTAATGAATACATGAATGCATGAAAAGATATTCATATTAATTTCAAAATTACCATATGATTTACATGTATATAAACCAAGAAAATACATTGATAGTACTAAGCTGAAGCTTTATTTCTGTTACAGCATGATGGAAATGCACCAAAGAATTATAAAGAAAAATTACTGTTTAAGGAGTTTATCAAACAAGGTACATTTTGGTATTATGTAGTTGTCTTTGCATCTTTCTTATTAACGGTAAGGGCTGTTCCATTAATACATATATGGCTCCCAGGCAAAGCACTTTGAAAATAGGTAACCATCCATAGTTGCAATTTTATAATTTCTCTTACATTTTCACTGTACAAAAAGTCTTAACATGCATACATAGAGGCAATTTCAAAGTGCCTTTCCTTGGTCTGATGTATGTGTTTAGCTCACCTGGCCGAAGAATAAGTGAGCTTTTTCATCACTTGTCGTCCGTCATTGTCCGTCGTTGTTAACTTTTACAAAATCTTCTCCTCTGAAACTACTGGGCCAAATTTAACCAAACTTGGCCACAATCATTCTTGGGGTATTTAGTTTAAAAATTGTGTCCAATGACCAAGCCAACCAACCAAGATGGCGCCATGGCTAAAAAATAGAACATAGGGTAAAATGTAGATTTTGGCTTATATCTCTAAAACCAAAGCATTTAGAGCAAATCTGACATGGGGTAGAAATGTTTATCAGGTCAAGATCTATTTACCCTGAAATTTTCAGATGAATCGGACAACCCGTTGCTGGGTTGCTGCCCTACATTGGTAATTTTAAGGAAATTTTGCCGTTTTGGTTATTATCTTAAATATTATTATAGATAGAGATAAACTGTAAACAGCAATAATGTTCAGCAGAGGATCTACAAAAAGTTGACATGACCAAAATGGTCAATTGACCCCTTAAGGAGTTATTGCCCTTTAAAGTCAATTTTTAACAATTTTTTGTAAATTTTTGTTATCTTTTACAAAAATCTTCTCTGAAACTAGTAAGACAAATTTAACCAAACTTGATCACAATCATCATTAGGGTATCTAGTTTAAAAAATGTGTCCGATGACCCCGCCTGCCAACCAACATGGCTAAAAATAGAACATAGGGGTAAAATGCAGTTTTTGGCTTATATCTCTGAAACTAAAGCATTAAGAGCAAATTTGACATCTGTAAAAATGTTCATCAGGTTAAGATCTATCTGTCCTGAAATTTTCAGACGAATCAGACAACCCGTTGTTGGGTTGCTGCCCCTGAATTGGCAATTTTAAGGAAATTTTGCAGTTTTTGGTTATTATCTTGAATATTATTATAGATAGAGATAAACTGTAAACAGCAATAATGTTCAGCAAAGTAAGATCTACAAATAAGTCAACATGACCAAAATGGTCAGTTGACCCCTTAAGGAGTTATTGCCCTTTAAAGTCAATTTTTAACAATTTTTGGTAAATTTTTGTAATCTTTTACAAAAATCTTCTCCTCTGAAACAACTGAGACACTTAACCATTTAACCAAACTTGGTCACAATCGTCATTAGGGTATTTAGTTTAAAAAATGTGTCCGATGACCCTGCCTGCCAACCAACATGGCAGACATGGCTAAAAATAGAACATAGGGGTAAAATGCAGTTTTTGGCTTATATCTCTGAAACTAAAGCAAAAGTATAATGGTTGCATTGATTTATGCATCAATTGTAAATAAAAATATCAGGTGAGCGACACAGGTTCCTTGGAGCCTCTAGTTATGGAACAGCCCTAATAATGATTTGGTTTGAAAGGTCTATAATCACAAATATTTTGTTTAAGATTATGGGTAGAGAAGCTTTCTATATGTCATCACAAAATAGTATTTTCATTGATTGCATAATAACTGATGCAGAAAAATTGTATGATATGTGAACAGTCATTGAAGATTTTATAAATAATAAGGTATTAGGTTAAATTAAATTATTTCTCTGCTTTGAATTTAAACCAAATAGAATAATACAATTGTGTATGGAAAAGTTACGTATGTACAGTTGAAATAATCTGTAACCAGTATTACAGAATAAAAGGAGATTTTGAATTTCAAGTATGAATATAGTCGAAAAAATAGCAAAATTATATGGGCATTACAAGTAACTATTCAATACAGCTAAATTACAATGTAGCATGTTTTATTTAATGCAGCTTTTATTGAATTCATCATAAAGATGTCAAGGCATCTGTAATGAGTTCAGTAGTCTGGATAACTAACTATGAATTTCTTCTCAAGTTTTGTGTTTCATCACTTATGCTTTTTTTTAGGTATAAGGACGAATAAAGAAGGGTTTCCATTGGACGAAGAAAATTTTGATGAAGCAGTAAAAAGTGTCAACACAGCTTTGGTACCCAGCAGTGTATGTTGTATAGTATTGTTGCATGTTAAAAATCTTCAAGTTAAGAGTTACATGGGCTAACAGATGTCATCAAAGTGAGAGGAACTTAAACAAGATATACAAAAAATTGATTATGTGTATTAAAAAAATCAACATTTAAAGCAAATTGATGAAGCAAGACGACCATGATTGAAACACTTAAAGCATCACCACTTATGCAATTAGAAATTTTCATTTATTAAATTTTTGTTAAGAGTTAAAGGAATAGTTTCAAATTTTGGATTTAGCACAATTTAGCACAAGTTCAAGGGTGTTTATATAGTTTTATACTTGTAATGTTGATATGAAATCATTTTTGGACTACTTTTGAAGGTATTTAGAATACAAAAACATTGGCTTCATTCTCTAATCTTACCTACATATATCTATCTATCACAAATCTGTTAAGTAAGAAGCCTAGTAGGATATATCCCATAAGATTTGAGATTTGTTTTACAGTAAACCCTGTCAGAATCAGAAGGATATTATAACATTGCTTCGTATTGATTGATTCTTTAGAGGTTTAAAACTATGGTTGACTCTGATAACATTTACATGTAATGTTAGATTCATCTTTTCTAAAAACTGCTTAAAAACAGAATTTATATTAACCTTTTATTTTCATATTTAAGTTATCCTTCTCATTTCTGTTTTAAGAAAAAATTACATACTGAAACTCTGACCCCTACTTACATGTTTTGCAATGTTTGATATCCCTACATTCGGTATTGTATTTGTACCTCTTGTGAACATTGATATTGTTAATGTTCTTTATCAAAATCAACCATTTCATTATTTCATCCTTCATTCCTTCTTTCATTCCAAAATCAAACAGTTTTCAGGAACAATTGTATTTAGTTGTTTTTTTAGTTTATAAGTATAGACTGGTCTACGATCTAGTTTGTGTTTCTTATTGGAAGGCCTACTTTTTACAGATTATATGATCCTTGGACTTAAAATTTCATGAAAATTGTAATGGTACAAGTTCTGACTTTTATCATTATACCAATAGATATTGAACTATAATTATTTTGTTAAAATTTTTATGAAAATTGCACTAGTCCTGACTTTTGGTAATACGTGATATTTGGTTCATTGTGTTAAAAAGGTTAGTTACAAATTGTTATTGTTTTTCATTCCACATGACTTACTTTTCAAGGAATTTCAGATACTTTCTGTCATTTTACAGTAAAAAGATATTTATGCTCTCCTGACACATCTAGTTTATTGCAAGTGGTTCATTTGATTAGTTTTAAAACCCTTTAGAAATATATAAATCCCTAGTGTAGCATTTAGTAATGTAATGTTTTGTTTGCTTAAAACAATTGCTTTTCTTTGATCAGTATATTTAAGTTTCATAACCAAGAATCAAATGTGTTATAAAATACCATTACTACATCTTCAACAATTATTCATTCAGGCTAATTATCAATTTAATTTCTTATAATTGTTCCTATCAATATTCTATTTCTATTCTAGATGCCAAGTGAAGTAAGAAAGCTGTTTGAAGATCCATGTTGTAAGAACTTAGATTCTGAGGTATGATAAATCAGATGTGTCATCGAAAATGATATACAAAATATTTCTGAAAATGAGAATTATTCATGTATTGTTTTACTTCAGCATTTTAAAATTCTTGATTTGCTAGATTTCCTGCCAAAGATTGGTGGTTCTCTCCTCCAATAAAAACTGACTACCATGAAATAGCCAATATTGCTGAAAGTGGCTTTAAAACACCAATCAATCAATTAATTGATTTGCTAGAAAATGACAAAACCCTTTTGCATATTGGAATGAATACCTTAAGAATTATTTGATACAATCAATTATATAAGATGGTCTGGATTTGGTTTACAAAATAGAGAATAGTGGCAAAAAATATTAATGAATAGAAAAGAATGAGCATGATAAATAAAGAATAGAGAATAGTGGATTGCAAAAGTATTATGAATAACTAACATTTCCACTGTACTTGATACACACCCATAATTGTGATTTCAAAGTGCCTTCCCTGGGACCCATTTATGGTAATATTCTTTATAAAGCACTAAAATGTCAGTATTCACCTCAGAAGCTAACAAAACCTTTAAATAGACTTATTAAGAAGGGATATAGTTACGATACTGTTGTCAGGTCATTAAAGATTGCATATTTTGGCTTTAATATTGATTCACTTATTCTTTATAAAGCACTAAAATGTCAGTATTCACCTCAGAAGCTAACAAAACCTTTAAATAGACTTATTAAGAAGGGATATAGTTACGATACTGTTGTCAGGTCATTAAAGATTGCATATTTTGGCTTTAATATTGATTCACTTATAGGGTCTTTGCATCGGAACTAAACACATTTATTTAAAACCAGTTGTTGGCATGACACGGGTTATGCTCTTCTCATATATTTTATGATGGTATGATACTAAACCCCTAACGGAGGGATTGTGCCTGATATTCATATGATGAAGACATAATCTTTCAATCAGTTTAATTGAGGTCTGGAGCTGGCATGTCAGTTAACTGCTAGTAGTCTGTTGTTATTTATGTATTATTGTCATTTTGTTTTTATGTTTTTAACGATCAGCGCTCAGCTGATTTAAATTTGAATAAGTTATTTTGCAGAGTTCTTCTTTCTGGATTCTAGTCAGAGCAGTCAAAGAATTTGTAGATAATGAAGGAAAAGGTTAGTACAACTACCACTTCTCTTTAAGCACCCAACATCTGAAGAAGCAAGTTTCATAGTTATTTTAGCTCACCTGGCCTGAAAGGCCAAGTGAGCTTTTCTCATCACTTGGCGTCCGGCGTCGTAAACTTTTACAAAAATCTTCTCTGAAACTACTGGGCCAAATTTAACCAAAGTTGGCCACAATCATCATTGGGGTATCTAGTTTAAAAAATGTGTCCGATGACCCCGCCTGCCAACCAACATGGCCAACATGGCTAAAAATAGAACATCAGGGTAAAATGCAGTTTTTGGCTTATATCTCTCAAACTAAAGCAAAAGTAAAATGGTTGCATTATTTCATGCATCAATTGTAAACAAAAATATCAGATGAGCGACACAGGCTCCTTGGAGCCTCTAGGTAATCTCTGTGTCCCTTTTCACAAAAATCTTATGATAAGAATTGATTGTAAGGTTTTTTGAAATGTTCATGACTTATAAGAAATTTTTGTTGTTGTAAGATTCTTTATGAAAATAGTCGATGGTAACAATGAAAAGTGAATAGCTTAAATCTGGCTGTTAAAGAAACTCCTCTGTAGGAGGGAAGTTGCATGTAAATTTCTGGTATTTTTTTTTTAAACATGTTCACAGCGCTTGGTACAGATGACAGTCTGTAAATCTAGTTAAAAATTTTGTACCAATCAGAAACTTAAAACTAAAAGTTTGGCATGCAGCTAATGGAAACAGTGATTTGGTAAAATATAGGATCTAAAATAGTTATAGTTGGTATACAAAGACCAGACATTAATTGTTGTAGAATTATTACCTCTGCGTGGAACCATCCCTGATATGACAGCTGACTCCACCAGATATATACAGTTACAACATGTTTACCATGGCCAAGCAGATGATGATGTTGGGGTAGTGACAGAGAAAGTTCGTAGAATAGAACAGAGCATTGCAAAGGTTAGGCTCATGTCAGTTCATGTTGTTTTTGAAAATGTAAAGAAAACTAGTTTTGTATTGTTTTCTATTGGAACTTTACATATTTTTGGTCCCTAAAACATTGTTATCAATGTTAAGAAATGTTTCAAAGCTGTGGTATAACTTGAAAATAGTTGTGAGTAAAGTATTCAAAACAATAATATAAGGTATTTACATGCAACGTTGAAGTATCCAAAGAAATGTCATATGAAGGAATGGTAGAATTTAAGAGCTAACTTTTTTGTGTTTACAATAATTGGTCATGGTTTAGTCCAACAGTAAACCTTCTAAGATGTGGTTTTGGTCTGTTGTAGGAGGAACCTGTCAACACATTAAATATGCCACCACCAAATTATGTATGATGTTTTTATTCTGTTTCCCTTTATTATTCCTGTATTGGACAAGGAATTGTCAATGAATTTGGCCGTCGGGTGCATTTTACCATTAAATCAATGTTATTTAACAAGAGAACATGACTTGTTTTCATTGGTTGTTCGTCTTTTCATTTTTAAATAAGCAGTGTTCTTTTTATGTTAAAATGAAAAGGTTTAAATTTTACAGCATTTAGATATTACTCAAAAATGTAGAAACATTTAAAATTAAGCTATGAATATTGAATTTAAAGTTATTCATTTAACTGAGTGATTTTTTTTTTATTAAACATTTTGCAGATTTTCAAAAGATGTAATCACTTGAGAAGTTCATTTAAGGCTACATTTGTTTGTGTAGATGAGTTAAATTCAATAACAAGATTAAATTTGAAATCCCTTGACAGGAAACAACAAATGGCAAAATGCACACTAAAATATAAAATTAAATTGAAAAAAAATAAACATATATAAATTGCTGAATTAAGCGTAAAAATTGATTCAGAAATTTACAGATAATCTTCTGAGCAACAATTCAAAGCCACATTGACAAAATCCTTCAAAATGGACCATTTGTAAATCAGAAATAGAATGGAACAAAATGCATGAACAAATATATACATTGTATTTAAATAATGTTTCTGGAAATTAGTGTTATTATTACAGATATTTTTTTATGTTCTCAGTTTTATTCTTATAGGAAAGATTTTTGTACTGTTATTAAAAAGGCTTCTCAGAATTTTTAATTGTGGAAATTTGACAATTGACCATATAAATTGTGGAGGTATTACTATTCAAGAAGAACCAATGTTTCAGGATGTTTGCTCCACTTGTTTTTGAGTTTTTGCCAGATATTTGGAATCCTCTGGTTTTATCTATGTAGTGCCATTAAAATATTTTGCCTGCTGACCCCATAATTTTACTACATACAGTTTAAAAAGCCATATTTGAAAATCTTATACAATCCTTGTTATTTTTTTTTTTTATAGTTTTTGAATGAAAAAAGGTGCCAATGTTAAATGTTTGAAAAATCTAGAGACAATCATTTCCTGCCAAATTTTCAGTGGCTTATATCTCGAAAACAAGCACACAGACCCTTTATTTTTTTCTGCATTTTTAGTCCCTTTATTTATATACTATCAATTTATAACAGTCTTTTAAAAAGCTTGTTATTTTGAAACAGAGTAGCGAACATCCATAAGGAGTTTGTTAATAAAAATTTATCAAGATTTCCCAAGATGACTGATTTTTCAGAGGAAACTGTTTCAACCATCTGGTTTCTAAGATACCAATAGTGTACTTTTCAGGAATCTACTTGAAAAGATTTTTTTAATCTTTATTATACATGATTATTTTTATCTGGCCTTATGAAATTTTCAGTAAATGAAAGAGAAATATATTTTTGTGTAAAACTTCCTAGTTCTGTTTTTCCAAATGGTCCAGTTGCACTTTGTTATACAGTATGAATGATATTTTTATAGTTGCTATGAATAAAAAGCTGCATATCTAAAGTGCTAAATATAAAATATAAAAGTTCACACAAGGGATATTTTAACTGTGTTGTAACATGATATACATTTACTGTAAATTCAGAAATTTTTGCATTCATTTATTTTTATACACCCGTTTATGGGACATATTATGTTATACCGTTGTCCGTCCGTCCGTCTGTCCGTCCGTCCGTCCGTCCGTCTGTCTGTCTGTCTGTCCGTCCGTCCGTCCGTCCGTCCGTCCATCTGTCTGTCTGTCCGTTTGTCGTCAACATGTCAGACATTAACTCAAAAACGCTTTAACCAACTTGCATGAAACTTTGGTGAATTGTTTATATCTAATGACGTGAGCTCCCTTTCAATTTTTTGATAAATTTTAGATTTTACTTTTCTGAGTTATGGGGTTTTATTCATTAAAAAAGGGGGATTTTCCAGTTTTCGGACAATAACTCAAAAGTGCTTTGAGCAGTTTTCATGAAACTTTGGTGACTGGTTTATATCTATTAAAATACCTCCCTTTAGTTTTTTTATAAATTTCTGTTATGACATTGAGGAGTTATGGAACTTTATTCTTTGAAAAAGCGACAGACTTATCATGCGCTCATGGCACTGCTCTTTATTGTGATTGTTGAACAATGGATGCAAAAGAAAGATTAATTATTGTGATCTCAATAAATGCTGCATACAAATAACGCTATCAAAATGAAAAATGCAAGTCTTTACTTTTGCAAACCTATCCTGTTGTAATTTTTACGCTAATAAAAAGATCAAAAAATTTTCTGTATTTACAGTATATATATAATGATATTTGTCTAAATCATGATCAGCATTGAACAGTACTTATTATAAAGGTAGATAAATCTTCCAGAATATTTTATAGTAAATTAGATGTTGAGAATTGCTTATATTTACTGATCTAATTAAGTAATGACTTTATCTAACAATATGTAAACATTTGACAAAAGTACTTTCTCTTTGTCCTGTGTCTGATCTGTCGATCAACCAGGTGTATGTTAACCTTTATAAACTAGTTGTGTATCTTCTGAATATTTGGTTCTTTCATTTATAGCTGTAGGACTATTGTTTTCAAATTTTATTTTGGAAAGATAACTGAAACACTCATAAAAAGATTGCTTATTTGTAGAATGAGATAGCTAAGAACAGTTATGGTGGCATATACTCTTCTTTATACTATTTTCCTTCTTTTGATAGAAAAACTGCAGGTTTTTGCAACTTCTTAAATCAAATGCTAAATACTGATTAAATGTTAAAAATAAACTATAAGCCTAACTGAACAGGGAATGCCCTAGAACTGAGGTTAGATGTGCAGCTTTTTTTCTTAAGCTTGAGCATGAACAACAGATGAATCTGTTTAAATAGTAAATGTATTTAAAAAGATTGTATTTGTCAAACTCTTTGTTAACTCTAAAGTTTATAAAGAAATCATTTAAATATAAGGACTCTTTGCAGAGGCATGGAAGCTTTGTCCTGAAAGCTTATTTATTGTGTCAGTCACCACTTACTGAACAATTGTTTTGCACTGATGTTGCTTAAGTATTTGTATGAGTCATGCTGTTTCATCAAACTTTTATATTCAACAAAACCTCATTAGCTTACCATGCAGTTCCAGCCTGATTGTATACTATTTGGCCAGAATTGATAACTAGTTTTATCTAAATATCTGCACATTTGTATAATAAATTAAAAAAGTCCTTTCACAAAGGTCATTTCCAAAAGCAGTAATTAAACTTTAAAATTGAAATGTGATACATTATTAATACTTCTTCTGAGGAAGTACAAATGTACTATATATTTATACATTCCAGTACCAGTTGATCATATTAATGTACATGATACTTTGTTTCACGTTCAGCACTTTTTATCTGACTATACCACAATTTTGTTTGACATTTTCAAATTTTCCTGATCAATTTATATTAGGGAATACTCATATTCATGACGATTTATTTTTTTTACGTTATTTTCCACTCGCAAAAGTCACAAAAATAAATCATTCGAGAAAATAAGTTCGTTTACAGTATTTAAATTTGAAATTTTTAATTGTCTAGAGCGGAGAAATATTATATCACATTCAATGTAGTGGTAGAAAGTATATATATATATTTATATACAAGTATATATGGGGTCAATACAACTTAAGAAAGGCTTAAGATAGTTTTAGGAGAGATCCTGGTTAAGGTGTAATATGAAGATCAATCTATTCTTAGTGACAAATGTAAATGGTATTGTTTTTGTTTATTTCTATACAATGTAGTGGGGTTTGGCATTTCACTATTGTTCAAGAATAATTTCAAAAATTTCCAATGCATGAATAACTAAGCAGTATACCAATAAATTGAAAATGTGAATTAGAGATTTCCTTCATTTGTTTAGTTGTGTTTGATTCATGTTTTCATTCAACCATTAAGTCTAGGTATATCTGTTAGAATGTGTAGTCATTGAAATATTCTATTATCTGTTTTTAGCTCACCTGGTCGAAAGGCTAAGTGAGTTTTTCTCATTACTTGGTGTCCTTCGTCGTCGTCCGTTAACTTTTATAAAAATCTTCTCCTCTGAAACTACTGGGCCAAATTTTACCAAACTTGGCCACAATCATTATTAGGGTATCTAGTTTAAAAAATATGCCTGATGACCCCGACTGTCAACCAAGATGGCTGACATGGCTTAAAATAGAACATAGGGGTAAAATGCAAGTTTTGCCTATAATTTCGAAAACCGCTGTAGCGAAAATCTGACAGGGGCAGAAATGTTCAGAATGTTGAGCTCTACCTATTGCCCATTTAAGTCAAAACTGTCAGACGACTTATAGGAGTTATTGCCCTTAAATGACAAATTTTACCATTTTAAAAATGTTTGCCTATTATCTCGAAAATTGTAATAGAGAGATAGAAACTTTAAATAACAAAAATAATCAGTAAAACAAGATCTACCAATAAGTCAACATGACCAAAATTGTCAGACAACTCCTTGTTACAGTTATTGTCCTTTTATGATGATTTTTACCAATTTTCTTCATATGAGTCTAATATCTTAAAAACTATCATATATATATAGATACTTAAAAAAGCAAAAATGATCAGCAAGACAAGATCTACAAATAAGTCAACATAACCGAAATTGTTTGGCGACTCCTTATTGAAGTTATTGCCCTTGAATGACAATTTTCCCCATGTTTGCTTATTATCTTGAAAACTATAATAGATGAATAGAAATTTTAAAAGGAAAATTTCTGCAGGATAAGATCTACAAACATTGAAATTGTCAGTTAACTCTTAATAGAGTTATTAATGATGATTTTTACTAAAAAGTGGCCATTGTTGAAAGTGCAGGTCAGCGACAGAGGCTCTTATAGCCTTTAGTTTTGTTTCACTTTTAATTATGATGGAAGTAAATAGATAAAGATTTTTTTTATAATTTTAGATTTTTCTCAATATTACAGATTTTCTCAATAATACAAATTTTTCTCATAAATACAGATTTTTCTCAATAATACAAATTTTTCTCATAAATACAGATTTTTCTCATATGTTTATTTTGTACATTGGCTAATTCATTATGTTGACTTTGAATTTGTAACTTAAAAATTTGATGTTTTTTTTACAGGAAAACTGCATATCAGACCATGATATCAAATTATTTTGTAAGTATAACTGAATATTTAACAGGATATTATTTAAAATGGGAATTATTATTAATATGCAGTTTTCAATTTTACCTGTGCCTGCAAGTTTTATTAAATTAAATGCATTTAGTCTGTTCCTTTTGTATATTCCATTACTAAACGGTAGTCTATTTTATATTTTTACAATACAACATACTGTGCCCAACCTTGAAACATCGTTGATGATGTCTGAGATGACTATGCCAGCAAATAAAATCAGAATCTATTTCACAAAAAATCAAGCTCTGCCAACCATGTATTGATAATGGATAGCCTTTACGGTTTCCTTATATAAAATATTTGAAATGTACTAGTAATTTCTCATATTATTGGCCGTTTTGTCATATATCATAGAAATTTGTAAAGTTACAAGTCGAAAGTTAAGAAATCCAAAATTTGTCAGGTAAAAACTAATTTTGTTTCATAACTCTGTGTAAGAGGAAATAGGCTGTTGTAATTTTACTGACATAAAATAGTTTTATGAAGACTTATGAATACAGTAGAAAAGAATATAAAAACAATGAAAATATTGTGAGCTGTTGACTCAATCTTTGGATATTTTTATTGGAATGAAAACTCATGGATGATTTAGAACTTGACATATGTAAAGACACTTGTATATTGTATAAGACATTTGATTTAACATCTAAATGACTTAGTTTTTGTCTCGCCTATGAGTGTTTTTTGTCTCGCCTATTAGAAAGTTGCAAGACATAAGGAAAACAATCCTGTGGCCGCTGTGTAAGATGACACCTACCAGCTGCCAGTAGGACATGTACACCTTACAATCATTCTCAGTCTATTTCTCAGATACTATAAGCAATTCTGAATAGGGCCACTATATTTTGTATTTGGAATTATCATAAGGTGTAGTTACATGTCTGTCTGGCAGGTTTCACTTTACCTTGACCTCATTTTAATGGTTCAATGGTTAGTGTTAATTTTAAATGGTTTTGTTTGCTTATCAGATACTTTAAGCAACAGTCAACTATATTTGGTGAATGAAATAAATGTTAAGTGTACATGTCTGTCTTGCAGGGTTCTTATGACCTTGACCTCATTTTCAGGGTTCATATGTCAGTGTTCAGTGTTTGTGGTTTGGTCTGTTTTCCAGAAACTGTAAGCAATTGGACCACTTATTTGGTATATGGAATGATTGTAAGGTGAACATGTCTGACATGGTTCATCTGACCTTGACCTCATTTTCATGGATCATTGATAATGTTTAGGTTATGTGATACTTATAGTAAAACCTTCATAATACAGACTTCAACATTAATTCAATCATAAGTAATGCATTTGAGACATTTAAGCCTGTGGACTCTTGTGGTGTAACTGGTTTGATGTCTCAGCTTTACATATTCCCCTCATCACCTTTTATTCATATTAGATGGCTGGTTTGTAGAGGAATTGTTTATTTAAAAACAATGATGAGTTGAACTTGTTATTTATGTAAATTTTCAAATTTTATTCATTATGTGACCTATATTTTTAAAGACATGGAGGTTTTTTTTCCTTTTCTATCTCAATTGTACACAACAATTAACAGGACCTCAATTTGTTTCAGGTAAAAATGCTGCATTTTTAAGAGTATTTAGATCCAGAGGTTTAGCAGAGGAATACAATAGCAAAACAGCAAATCTACAAGAAATAGGTATTTAATGACAACATGTAATTTAAAGGAGAATATACATGTTGTTATATTTTTGGTCTTAAATATTGGTAATATGGATTACAGCACACTACTGTTTACAACACCAAAAATGTACATATTTTACAAATCAAAAGTTTCACCTTTTTACACGGCCAGGTTATTATTGTAAAGAATTTATTTTTACCACTTAAAAATTTACACAAATTTATGTCATTTGTATGTGGAAATAAAATTTGAGTATATCATAATGCCCCTTCATTTTACTCATTTGTGTTAAAAATGAAAAAGTAGATGTGGGGAATATGTCAAGGATACTGCAACTTTTAATGAAATGAAATACCAAAATGGTTTGAGTTGCAATTTTAACAGGAATTTATGGGCTTGCATTTATAAATCGACTCTTGAATACTTTCATCTAATTGTACATTGACCTTTAAATGTACAGGTTGTAATGTTCCAAGAATTTGTGTAGCTATTATTATTATTACAAAGTGATGTGTTACAAAAAGATAAAAATGCTAAGATGGTTTTCTAAATCAAACCTATAGAAAATCTGTTACTGATTCATAAGTGACAGTATATTGCTGACATATGTAGACTTTCATAATTCATTATAATAATACAACTTTAATATGAGTATCATATTTACCAATGTTTTAACATTTAATATTTTATTTCATATATAAGAATATTATAAGTATCTAAATCTCTTGGTTATTACAAATTTTATTTTCTTCAGCTCAACATTTAGGTGATGAGGACAATGATGATGATGACTTTGTTTTTTACGTATTATTGAGAGGCGTAGATAAATTTCATGAGGAATATAATCGCTATCCTGGTGTTTATGAAGACCAAGTAGAAGCAGATGTCACTATGTTAAAGGTTGTTTTTGTTTTTAAATAATTGCTGTTCAGATTTAATTTAAATAGTTCTCTTGGAAGGATTTTTGTCTGAAGAAAGAAGAGACTTTGTTTGCTATCTTTTTATGAAATTTGTCAATCACATCTTATCTGGATTTGGTTCAATTTAGAGTGTTATAGCATGTATATTGTTAAAAGCTATGGATACCTGTAAATGCATATTGATGTTGAACTTTTGAGTTTTTTGCTTGCTTTTTCATTTTCCCAACATCTTTTATTTTTTATAAAATATTTGTCTATAATTTCAGACATCAGTACAGAAGATATTACATGACTGGGGACTAAATCCTACATCAATTAAAGATGATTATATACATGAGATGTAAGTAGATGTTGTCATTGTTGATCTTGTGAATGTGGGTATCTTTATAGGTCGTCATTTTTCCATTTAAATAGTCTGTCTGGCTTTAGTCTATTCACTGTATTGTGTACACTGTAAAAATTGTTTGATATGACAAGAATGGGGTAGAATCTGTTTTAGCGGACCCGGAAGTTGGAAGATGCACAATTTATGCGCATGACCGATAACCCCAATTTACGCTGCTATGCTAGAATATAAACAGCGCCATTTTGTTACCACTTCAAAAGACGAAGATACAAATGATTTTTAAAGATTGCTTTTAACTAGTGTAACTGAACAATTTAAAATAAATCTAAAGCACTTACCCATTTAAGCTTGAAAATCATCCAGACTAGAATTTAATGTGTTTGTTATTTCGTGTAGTACGGTTGGAAACCATACATCACACCAATGATTTGTATAGTGACCAATCCTTTATCACACTATTTCTGCATTAGGATATTCAATTAACAATTTTATTACTCCCCCTTTTATGTAAACATTTATTGGAGGCTGTTTAAGTAATTAAATTTTGACACCTATAGCATACTTGACCAGGTGAAAGGTAAGAAGGCACCTGTGGTGTGATTTAGTCACCTGTTCTGTTATTTACCTCAGTTTTAAAACCATACATGTTTAAGAAAAAAATATCTTATGTTGAAACAATTAATATAGTTACACTACACTTCTAAAGTATGGAATTCCACTGATTCAGACCCTTATAAATCTAACTTCAAATTTAATGAATTACAAAGTAAATTCAAATTCATATATTTCTACCCTCTCTTCCAAATATCATTAAGCAATCAATTTGTTTTTTATAGCTACCAGCAAAATGCATGAGTCCAGGAAAATATTCACAACACATAATGTTCTTTTCAAAACATTTCTCTGGGTTTTGAGTTGCAGGTTGCGGTTCACTGATGGTGATAATTTCTGTCGTAATCAATGTTTGTTTTTGTTTTCTGGGTTATACACTTTTTAATGAGGGTTATAAATGCTATGAAAGACTTGCAAGCATACAGAAATATTACTTTTCCATCTCAAAGTCAATCAATTCTGGTTAGGGTATTTAATTGGTAGTGCATAGGGTATTGTATGGTCGTAGTACAGGTGTTCTTCAGAGCCGATTATATATATTCTTCGTACACAATATTGACTGAAATAAGTATCATAAAGTGATTTTACCGTGCCGTATTTTGGTAGTGATTTTTAAGTGCACGCCAGGTACTTTCAATGGTGTTTGTATGCGCTCCTGTTTCTGGATCTACAAAATTCACGGAATGATTGACTTTCAAATGCTCAAATCCCTCTGAACCTAGACAATCATATGCTTTCCAACAGTCACTAATTATTGTTGTTCCTTGTTTTATATTGTCTTTTATTAATTTTAGTAATGTTTCTTTTGTTCGATTTTCCACTGTGGCAAAAAACTTTTTGCTATCTCTTTCAATACCTCCAAACACCCACTGACCTTCTACTTGACGCCTTTGTGGTATTTTCTTTTCCCAAATTTACTTTCATCAATTTCAACAATTACGCTATCTCCTCCTATTTTTCACTATCTGTTTTCAAAATTTCTATACAGACTTCACGGCAATAATTGTACCAATCTCGATTGTTTGGTTACAAATGGAAAGTTCATGCTTTACAAATTCTTGGTCTATTTTGTAAATCCAGAAATACGTAATGAATAATATTTTTCAAACTTAAATTATGTCCTTGAAACCAGGATCCGTTTCTGATAGAAACTTTTTACTGCATTTTTGTTGCTGCACTTCCAATAAAAATGTCGTTTGAAAAGAACTGTCTTTTCTTAATCCAAAATGTCCGTGGCTACACTTTTACATACCTCTCCAGTTAAATCTAGAATTAATCCTATAGAAATACACCACTGAATAATTCACATATAATAAACAAATCTTTTAACTTTATCGGCATTTCGTATTTACATTGTAATGTTTGTAAACAAACCCAGCTGATTTTACATTACGGTTGACAATGACGTAACTTATTTCATGAATATTCATGACGTAGAGGTCACCGATAATGAAATTTTGTCACGTGATATACCTACCTAAGTAACGGAAGCGTGGACATTTTGTACACTTACCCAGACGTCTTTCTGTTAGATATTGTAATTCTAATTTAAAAACTGTTTAAAACAACAGTTTTTAAACAAAACTTCACCTGGGAATTCGATTTTGACCTTATTTTTCTGATTTTGGGCTATTTTCGTTTTAACTTTTTGTGCGATCAATCCCTATATACTAGTATTTACTATAGTTTCCGTACTTTTTATGGGGTCCGCTAAAGTAGAAGTACTCCCAAGAATCTCATCTAATGAACAAGCGAAACTGTTTACCAGGCATTTTTATTGCAATGTTATTTTTCCTAATCTAAAATCCCTATTTGAGCAGATTTTATATATTTTTATATAAATTTGCAATATGTACCATTTTTGTTCAATTTCAAAAGATGATCTGTCTCAGCAAAAGCAGTGAACTGCTTCAAATATTTCACTTTTTACAGCTATAGGCAGTATGTTCTGTATAAAGATAAAAGATGTATGATGGCCAATGGGACAATTAATGCACCAGAGTCCAAATGACGTAGACGTCAGCAACTATAGGTCACTGTACGGCCTTTAACAATGAGCAATGACTTTTTCTGGTCATCCTGAGATTGAGAGTCAAAACAAAAACTGATCACAATTTATATGGGTTTATATCGTACATTTATAGGTGTAGAGTAAAATAAGGATTGTAAGATAGCAAATGAACTAACAAGAACAAAATATAGAAAGATGCAAAATGCATTACAATGTTTTTTCTCTGTATATATATATATATATATATATATAAATTTCTTGTTGTAGATGTCGATATGGAGCCGCAGAACTACACACAATTTCATCATTCATAGGAGGAGCTGCAGCACAAGAAGCTATTAAAATTATAACAAAACAATTTATTCCATTTAATAATACATATATTTATAATGCTATGAAACAGTCATCATTAACTGTACAGCTATGATATATTTATATATGCATAAGTTTTCAGTTCAGGAACAGTTCACCAATGAATCAAAACAAAAATAATTCGCTTCAAGAAAAAAGCTTTAACCATTTTTCTGTACCCTATAGTTTGGAGGATGTAATTTTATCATGCTATACATTAGAGGAAACTTAAAAGCTTGTAATCTATAAAAACTTTATTATTAGAACTGAAACTTTCTACTGAGGTCTGCAGTAGAAATGTCCTCATAACAGTGGTGGTATGTGATGAGAGATTGAATGATAAAATATTCTTAATGTATCATGAAATTTGCTATGTGAGAGGAGTTGTCTACCCTGAGGTGGCAGTTATCAAAGGAGGACTATCGTGAAGATGAAGAAAGAATACTCTATAATTTACATTGCTTTTTACAATTTCTTCTCAAAAAGTTGCAAGTCTCAACCTTAAATCAAACTAGACATTCTTGATTTATATCACAATGAAAAATTAACCCTTTAATAGCTATAGGATATCAGAAGGTTTTGTCAGAATGATCTCTATGTGGACATTTAAAAAAGGTGCCTTAAAAGTGCAATGAATCTTACATTTTTAATGGAAATTATAAATTTTTTTATTTTTTTTCAATCAAAATACTAATTAATTACAATTTAAATTTGACTACAATGAACCTGGCTGAATTCCTTTGTCTGTCTGATAATGAACATTCATTGGCATCATTTAAATCATTTTGCTAAGTTCTTAGTGGAATTGTCTCCCTTCAATTCAACTAAAGAATGTTTACATAGGTATATCAAAGTCAATAAAATACATCAAATTCTCATCATTGTTAGTTTTACTTGTAAAATTATTTTATATCTATCATCTAGCATTGGCCAACTGTTAACAAGCATGCTTATTTCTGTAACAAGTCTACCACAGGAAGAAATTTGAAAAGTGGTTAAGACAAAAAAGGTTGAAAATAGATTAAAAAAAAACTATTTGGATGGTGATTTAAAGAATGATTTAAACAAAGTTTTTAATGTCAAATGGCTGTGGAATTGGTACAAAAGTGTGATAAATCAGATCTTTGAGGAATTTGGGAAAACTTTATTAAGTTTTGTATGTAAAATTTTAAATTTTATCTGATTATTGTGAAATTTATAAAGCATTTCTTGTTCTTTTAATGTTATTTCTTGAAAAGTCCCAAAATGTATAGAAGATATGTGTATTCTACAAAGTTTTGTTGCTAAATGTTTATGTAATGTTGATTGTGATTTCAAGCTCAAGTGATAAAAAATGGAAGCCATTTTTTTCTTGATATAAAAGTATTTGATTTGTGACAGGTCAGATGTACAAAAATAAAACATTAATTCTACAAATTTGAATAACAATTTATATTGGGGCCTATATATTCCATTTGCCAATTTCCGATTTGATTCAGTTATTACACACTTTCAACACAAATTGCTTTCCCTTGTCAATCTTTTACTGGTTCTATACCAGACAAAATTGTTAAGTTGAAAGTGATATATTGGCATTTTAACCAATTTTCGTGAAAATAACTACTGGTATAAAGTTTTAGTTTAACAAAAATTAAATGTAATAAAAGATTTTAAAAACAAAATGGTTTCACACATTACACACAGATAAATATGCTCTTTCTGCTACCTCTCCATTGTCAGTGATAATTTATGTCCCTCCTAAGGAAGACAAAAAATGGATCTCCTATGACTGGTCAAATATGGGAATTGGCAAATAGACTATTCAGCCCTAAATCATGTCATCTCCTTTATAAAAATTTACATTCAAAGGGGAAAAATCAACTGCTTTCTTATTTTTATCCACTTTAAAAAAAATATAATATAGCTGATTAGTATGTAGGGTCTTTGCATCGGAAATAAACACTATTATTCTAAAACCAGTTGTTGGCATGATACGGGTTATGTTCTTCTCATATATTTTATGATTGTATGATACTAAACCCTAATGGAAATAATTCGCTTCAAGAAAAAAGCTTTAACCATTTTTCTGTACCCTAAAGTTTGGAGGATGTAATTTTATCATGCTATACATTAGAGGAAACTTGAAAGCTATAAAAACTTTATTATTAGAACTGAAACTTTCTACTGAGGTCTGCAGTAGAAATGTCCTCATAACAGTGGTGGTATGTGATGAGAGATTGAATGATAAAATATTCTTAATGTATCATGAAATTTGCTATGTGAGAGGAGTTGTCTACCCTGAGGTGGCAGTTATCAAA
This sequence comes from Mytilus coruscus, assembly GCA_017311375.1. Taxonomy (NCBI): domain Eukaryota; kingdom Metazoa; phylum Mollusca; class Bivalvia; order Mytilida; family Mytilidae; genus Mytilus; species Mytilus coruscus. The sequence continues at coordinate 24,924,698 of CM029600.1, forward strand.
GGAGGACTATTGTGAAGATGAAGAAAGAATACTCTATAATTTACATTGCTTTTTACAATTTCTTCTCAAAAAGTTGCAAGTCTCAACCTTAAATCAAACTAGACATTCTTAATTTATATCACAATGAAAAATTAACCCTTTAATAGCTATAGGATATCAGAAGGTTTTGTCAGAATGATCTCTATGTGGACATTTTAAAAAGGTGCCTTAAAAGTGCAATGAATCTTACATTTTTAATGGAAATTATAATTTTTTTAAATTTTTTTTCAATCAAAATACTAATTAATTACAATTTAAATTTGACTACAATGAACCTGGCTGAATTCCTTTGTCTGTCTAATAATGAACATTCATTGGCATCAGTTAAATCATTTTGCTAAGTTCTTAGTGGAATTGTCTCCCTTCAATTCAACTAAAGAATGTTTACATTAGGTATATCAAAGTCAATAAAATACATCAAATTCTCATCATTGTTAGTTTTACTTGTAAAATTATTTTATATCTATCATCTAGCATTGGCCAAATGTTAACAAGCATGCTTATTTCTGTAACAAGTCTACCACAGGAAGAAATTTGAAAAGTGGTTAAGAAAAAAAAGGTTGAAAATAGATTAAAAAAAAACTGTTTGGATGGTGATTTAAAGAATGATTTAAACAAAGTTTTTAATGTCAAATGGCTGTGGAATTGGTACAAAAAGTGTGATAAATCAGATCTTTCAGGAATTTGGGAAAACTTTATTGTTAAGTTTTGTATGTAAAATTTTAAATTTTATCTGATTATTGTGAAATTTATAAAGCATCTCTTGTTCTTTTAATGTTATTTCTTGAAAAAGTCCCAAAATGTATAGAAGATATGTGTATTCTATCTTCAAAGTTTTTGTTGCTGAATGTTTATGTAATGTTGATTGTGATTTCAAGTTCAAGTGATAAAAAATGGAAGCCATTTTTTTCTTGATTTAAAAGTACTTGATTTGTGACAGGTCAGATGTACAAAAATAAAACATTAATTCTACAAATTTGAATAACAATTTATATTGGGGCCTATATATTCCATTTGCCAATTTCCGATTTGATTCAGTTATTACACACTTTTAACACAAATTGCTTCCCCTTGTCAATCTTATACTGGTTCTATACCAGACAAAATTGTTAAGTTGAAAGTGATATATTGGCATTTTAACCAATTTTTTGTGAAAAATAACTACTGGTATAAAGTTTTTAGTTTAACAAAAAATTAAATGTAATAAAAAGATTTTAAAAACAAAATGGTTTCACACATTACACACAGATAAATATGCTCTTTCTGCTACCTCTCCATTGTCAGTGATAATTTATGTCCCTCCTAAGGAAGACAAAAAATGGATCTCTAATGACTGGGTCAAATATGCGAATTGGCAAATTGACTATTCAGCCCTAAATCATGTCATCTCCTTTATTAAAATTTACATTCAAAGGGGAAAAATCAACTGCTTTCATATTTTTATCCTCTTTAAAAAAAATATAATATAGCTGATTAGTATGTAGGGTCTTTGCATCAGAAATAAACACTATTATTCTAAAACCAGTTGTTGGCATGATACGGGTTATGTTCTTCTCATATATTTTATGATTGTATGATACTAAACCCCTAACGGGAGGGATTGTACTTGATAAAGACATAATCTTTCAATCAGTTTAATTGAGGTCTGGAGCTGGCAGTAACTGCTAGTAGTCTTTTGTTAATGTATGTATCATTGTCATTTTGCTTAGTTTCTTTTGTTACCTATTCTGACATCGGACTCGGACTTCTTTTAAACTGAGTTTTACTGTGCCTGTGCGTATTGCTATGTGTTTCTTTGTTCTACATTGGCTAGAGGTATAGGGGGAGGGTTGAGATCTCACAAAACATGTTTAACCCCGCCGCATTTTTGCACCTGTCCCAAGTCAGGAGCCTCTGGCCTTTGTTAGTCTTGTATGTTTTTTAATTTTAGTTCATTTATATGTTTTGGAGTTTAGTGTGACGTCAATTTTCACTGAACTAGTACACAATTTTTTTGAGGACCACCTCCAGGTGCGGGATTTTCTCGCTGCGTTGGAGCCCCATTGGTGGCCTTCGGCTGTTGTCTGCTCTTTGGTTGGGTTGTTGTCTCTTTGACATGTTCCCCATTTCCATTCTCAATTTTATGGATTTCCTAATTTAATCCTATGTCTTATGCATAAAAAAGAGAAGCTGAAATAAAAGATTTTTGTACAACACTAAAAATGTCATTTGTTTACTCTGATTATATATTAACATCTATGCAATTAGTACTTGTGCACTTTATTGAGTGACCAAAGTTTTATAAATGTGAACTGAACTTTATGACATGTGCATCTTTAAGCAATAAGTTAATTTAACCACCTGAACGATATTAAAATTCAAACAGAGAAAATAAATATACAAATATGAAATATTGGGCAAACATTGATAACACAGAAACCCAACAGTACAATTTAACTAAAAAGTCAGAATAGTCTTTGTTTGTTTTGCATTTGTCATTTCGGGGCCTTTTATGGCTTGCTATGTGGAATGGGTTTAGCTCATTGTTGAAGGCTGTACGGTGACCTATTGTTACTAACTTCTACGTCAATTGGTCTCTGGTGGACAGTTGTTCACCTCATTGGCTATCATACCACATCTTCTTATCTTTATATTCAGGTTTTCATATCACTTTTACAAGCTCTTTGACTAATTTCAAAAACAAGTTTTAAATGAATCCAGCTTATATTACCAAAGATCTGCTGTTAATGATGAATTTCTAAATGTTCAAAAAGATATGTTATAAGAAACAATGATATCCACTGAAGAGATTCTTGACTACAGACATTGCTTCATCTCAAAGTCACAGTGAGGCCTTCAACACTGAGCAAAACAACTCTCACTTCATACATATATAGTTTTGTTGCAGGAGATGCAATTCATTTTATTCAACTGTAAATTGATTTTGTTACACAATTATGCCATGGTCTGCATTATGGTCCTTGTTAAGTTAATTAGGGATAATGAAGTTACCGAAAATATAAATAAATTGTTCCTTTCATCTTAGTTTGATTTTCAGTTGCAGAATCAAGATGTGTTTATTACAGGGTCTAAGTTATATGTGTTCAAACTTTAAGTATATATATTGGACTAGAAAATCCTATAACCATATATGTTTTCACAATTTGCAACTTCAATTTTTTGCCCAACAAAGCATGTAGGAGTTGGATTCACGATATATATATAATGATATGACAGAAAAGAAATTTTCAATACTAAATTTACAATTTGATTATTACAAATTGTTTAGAAAATCCTACACTCATATACATCTACATATCACTTTCAAACAAAGTGCTTACTTTCTTATAAAAGAATTGATGTATAGATACAAGAAATGTACCCATCCTGGTCAAATTGCTCATATTTCAAAGGGATTAATATTTCAGTAGAATTATATTAATTTATTATACATGTATGTTGTAACTATCTCATATTTTTATACCATGGAGAATAAATGATTAAAGGTGAAAAAATTGAATAGACAATATACCTGTCCAATCAGCCTAACAGTGAGAGTTTTCAAAAGTGTCCAGTTCCATATATGTATTGATTTATCCTATACCACAGTTTTTTTTACACATTCCAAGTTCATTGGATGACTGCTTATTGCCACAAAACTAAGTTCAGGCATCTTTCTATATATGATGACATTGTTGCCAGAAGTAGTACCAGGGTGAAACTAGTATTTTGAGAATGTAGCCATTAATAAAATGTTCACAAGATGTTACCAGAATATAGGAAGAAGTGGTGTTGCCACTATTTGTACATTTTATCTAGAATACTAAAATGTGTGTTGTGGCGATAAAAAGACATAACTTTAGTATTGAGACAAACATATGCTTTCAGTGTAATATTATCTGTACCTTTGAAATCTTGGTTTGAATTGAGTAGTTACATGTATAAGGATTTGAGGTCCGTATGACAGCTGAAAAAATAGATCGTTTTTTGCTTGAAAATAATTTTAACAAACTTTGGATTGAATTAACCTTAGCAAATCTTTGTTATAATACCTTTCAAAGTCAATGATGACCTGCCAATGTTGCCCCAAAATTTAAGCCTAAATAGAAAACTGAACAACCCTAATGATCTTTTCTATTAAATTACAAGATTGATTAAATTGAGGTAAGTTTGCAATAAATTTTGACTTTAAAAATAATCTTGTTCCTGCATATTATTGAAAAAATAGTTTGCTTTTTATTAAAGTTTTAAAAAATTGTTACAAAAAACATTTGTAAAAATATTTGGTATATTATGTACAAAATCAACCAGTTTTGAAACATTTAATCAATAATAATGTCACTGTGACATCATGTGCCAATTGAAAATCATAAATTCAGGCCACATGCAAATGGGCGAACCAACATAAATTTTTTGTTATAATGTATATTTCTCCCAAATACATCTTTCTATATAAACAAAATTGTTTCGATCAATGAGCTTTTAAAGAGAATTGCCTAAAAACTAGAAAAATATTGTTTTGAAGCTATATATCAACTGTCTTTAACAAACAGTACTGGTAAACAATGTTGTTTATTTGAATTTGTAAATTAGGATGGTTAATATTAGTTTTACTGGGATATGGTATTATAATTCAATTTTTAGGCCTTAGTCAGTCAATATTCAAAATTAACCGCTTTGACCGTTTTTTCACTTATCAATATTTTATCAATTATAAGAATACATTGTTAAAAATTTTAGTATAAATTTTGTTTTTTTTATGTATATATAATATATTAAAAGTAAAAGAAAAATACAAAATGATTTAAAATACTGATTAGTGACCACTGCGGATAGTAAACTAGAAATTGATAGTAAAACATGTTATTTCTGGTATATTTATCTCAATATATAACATAGAAAAATGCAAAAATGATACAAAATAAAGAAAACAAAAAAATTAAGGATTTTTAGAAAAGAGGGGGAGGGCTATAAAAAATTGTCCTGTCCCCTAGTTCCTAATTACCATTCATAAGTCATAATAGCGTTCTTTTTTGTCCTTGATGCAATTGAATGTAGTTTGCGGTGGTAAGACGTAACAACCATTGTTACCAGTCTGCGTCATTAGAGTGTTTCAATCAGTAGTCATTTTTGTAACTATCTCAAGCAGTTTATATGGATTTATATGGCCATAATAACCACGTGACAATTTGTTTACAGTTGTTCTGGATGATTCACGAATCGCGAAAATTACACCCTTTACTAGGCTGATTCATACAAGATAAAGCTGCTGATCGTGACAGAACATTGAAATACCTTTCACATGAGAACACAGTTGGTAAGTTGTTGACATTTTATAATTATTCATTTGTCAATACCTCGCTATCAATATACCTGGATACTAATTATATTTATAATCAATGACCGCAAGATCAGTGTTAGTTTCTTAAGACCTGTGGAACATCAAACTATATATTGTAATCTTTAAAGAGGAATAGAAAAATTAAAGTTAAGTTATAATTGGAATGTACAGACAAGAATTCCGTAAGTAATTATAAAAAAAAACTGATAAATATATAACTTTTGGTTAACATTATTTCTGGAACAGGAACCAAGGATGTCTGTTTACCTTATCATTAGTCCTAGTCTTAAATGAAAAGGAAAAAGGTTTTGGGACAATGTATCAAATTTCTTAAAGAGTTAATAACCGTGGTCTATTCAAAGCACTATCTGCAAATATTTTTGCTCAAACTTGAGGATCAAGATTTTAGAATCCGTGTCCGTTCGCCCCAAAACACGTTCACTCCCTTTCACGTTTACACCCTGGGTCCCTTTGCACCCTACACTTTCGCACCCTTTATATTGGTTTTGTGTGAAATAGTTTTTCAATCGTGTTTTGATTAGTGTATTGTTATAAATTTTTTTTTTTTGTTCATTGTTTCAAAATTAAGTGACTTTCCAAAAACGATTTTTGTGTTGAATAATTTTAATCGTGTTTTGATTATTAAGTTTTTTTTTCATTGTTTCAAAGTAAAGTGACGTTTTTTGTGTTGAATATTTTTTTAATTGTGTTTTGGTTAGTGTATTGCTATAAATTAATTTTTTTTCATTGTTTCAAAATAAAGTGACTTTCTAAAAGGTTTTTGTGTTGAATATTGTTTTAATGTTGATACCAAACCGCTATCAAACTCAACAACAATAACATTTTGAGTCTTCATTGTTTTTACTCATACCAAGCTAAATACATGCTAACTACATGCAGAATTTACATCAACGCTAGTAAAAACAACAATCGCGATTTTCAAACACATTACAATAACACCAAGTTTAGCTTTGTAAACACCATATTAACAGTAATCATACATAATCAACATGTAATAATTAATCATCAAGTCAATTTAACACAATTTTTCATTTAAAAGATTCCTGAATTTTTATTTATGAAATGTGTATTGGGCGCGAACGGACCCGATACCAAGATTTTATTTGTACTACGTACAATAAAATATTTGTATTTGTATTTGTACATTTGAGTATTAATCACTTGATAAATATATTTTCCCTTTGCATGATTGCATCCAATATGTTTTATAAAGAAGACGAAAATACCAAAAAGAAACAATTAAAAATCATTAGTCAAAGAAAAACAGACAATTTATATGATGGCATGAAATTCATGAAAATCAAAAACCATGAATAGACAACAATCTACATAACATGTACACTACAAAGAAAACTAGATTGAGCAACACTAAACCTACCAAATAATAGGGGTGATCTTAGGTGACAAAAAGGGTAAGCAGATCCTGCATTAGTGGCACCAATGATGAGTTGCAATCAGTGACCAGTGTTACAATCAAGGAAAAGAGGACTGAATTGTAGCAATGACAATACAGCATTTTGAGTTAGTTGCTATTTAGTCGAAAACTTTGGTTTCACTCACTTTCAGTTAATGTCATTCAAGGCACCATTACTTTCATCCAATGATTTGTGGAGTGGTTTAAAAAATTGATTCCATTTTGCATGAAATATTTGGAAAATTAAATTCTTATAATTGTGAACTTATCAGCACTGCAGTCATTTTGAATTGTGATTACATATATATACCCACGGAACCAAAATTGTTTTAGATTATCCTGGCTGCATAAGGAGGATCCTGAAGACGCTTGATAAACTTGAAGAGTGCTGGCCATGGAGAAGCACTTTTGTCATGTCAGGGCCTTGTGTCACATATTAAAGCTTTTTCTGGTTTTCCCACTGTGGACCTGTGTAAGGAAGTCAAGATTGGCAAAAATCCCAGTTTTATGAGTACTGCTGAGCCCAGTGGGAAATAATGGGAAAATCTGGGTTTACAGGGTAATACTGTGTAATAAGAAATACTGGCCTGAATCTTAAAAAGTAGTCAGTGCTCAATTACAAATGCAGTATATATAAAACATAATATTTCAATTCATAATTAAGCTCTTTTATTTCAGACTTATAATTTATATAAAGTGTATAAATTTTAGAAAGTATTGGTCCAGGAACTCTTGAGACATCATACATGTACATGACCACATACAGAAAAATGTGAAAAGTTTTCTCCATAAGATTTACAGATAATCCTCAATATTTCTGTGTAAATTGGTCAAACTAAGCAAATCTCAATTTTTTATGCCCCACCTACGATAGTAGAGGGGCATTATGTTTTTCGGTCTGTGCGTCGGTCCGTTTGTTCGTCTGTCTGTCCCGCTTTAGGTTTAAGTTTTTGGTCAAGTCCAATCAACTTGAAACTTAGTACACATGTTCCCTATGATATGATCTTTCTAATTTTAATGCCAAATTAAGAGTTTTGACCCCAATTTCACGGTCCACTGAACATAGAAAATGAAAGTGCGAGTGGGGCATCCATGTACTAGGGACACATTCTTGTTTATTAATATATATACAATGTAACTAATATTTAGCATGTTTAGAGTAAACAATTGTTATAAATTATATATGTAAGGAAAATGAACTATATAACAATTTTGTTCATTGCTAAAAAGTGTTTATATAATCTTAGTATATTTATATGTACTTTACTAGTACAATGTAAATAAGTGATTATTCAGATGATGATATGGATTTGTTTATATTGCAATATTAATAAATAAGCCTTTTCATGTCTACAAGTGTGAGTGACAGGTCCCCTTAGGATGTATACTTAGTAATATACATTTTAATACATAAGTCTGTTTGACTTGTGTCTTATCCAATTTGTGTTTATGAAAATAAAATATGTTTAAACTATATACATTTTTAATGTTTAGCAATTAAAATTTACAACTCACTCACAGACTACACTAAAACTTATTTCTTTGAACTTTGGCAACTAAAAATGTGCAAAACTATTTTATCTATATAAATATATATATATAGCAATAATACATTAAAAATACAATATTTCTTTTCTACATGTATTCTGTGTAAAAAAAAAAGCTGAAAAATCATATTGCCCAGTATATACCCATTTCAGGAAGTATTGCCCAGTCAGGGAAAACCAGGGTTTTCCCACCCCAGATTTCCCTCCCAGGTTATACTTTGCCAACCCTGAAGGATCTAGTAAAAAGAAAGAAAATTGTTCAATATTGTTATACAAAATCAATGTGTCAGTATAAATTTGTCTTATAATCTTTTTTTTATTTTCAGAAATATGAGAACTTATAAAGATAATTTAAGAGGCACAAGTCGTCTATTGCCAAGGGAAAGTTGGAGTTCAGACAGTTCAAGACCCTCGTTGAGATACTATGATTACCCATCATTCCAAACTGGTACCAGTATCTGGAATCCAGTCACAGAAAATTTAGCAAGACCATCATTACCAAGAGAATTTTCTAGACTTGGGTTTGATAATGAGAGAAGGGATGAACACTTCTCTCCTTATTCCACATCAGACTGGGAATCAGATGAGCACAGACTTTATAATAAAGCAAATAATGGAAAATTTTCTAAACCTATTCCTACCAGACGAGTTCAGCATGAGGCGCATGATCGATTAGTTCAAATTCCGATTCAACATTATAGTACTCTTCCAAACTCAAGAAAAATAGAACATAAAAGTCTTCCAAATTCATGGATTCCAGAATATAAAACTCTTCCCAGTTCAAGGAGGAGAGGTCTGAGATATAGTGATAATTATATTGATCTGTCAGATGAAAGTGATGACATATACAGTGAAAGTCTTTCTGATGATTCAGACTGTGATATAGCACCTTTTGTAAACAGAAATTTAAACAATAATGGTACAGATGTAAAGACAAGGCGCGGTCGATCAACTTCCAACCCTCGTACGCAACCATATTCCATGAATACTAGGAATAAATCTCCAAATGTGGAGACAGACTGCAGGTTAGATTCACCACCAAATACTCATCCTTCTCGTATATTACCCGCCTCGAATAATATTCGAAGGCATTCATCAAGACCTGGACAGCCAAGGTCATCTGGAATACATCGAGGTATAATTTGTTTATCTGATGATGAAAATGACAGAAGTAGTAAGCAAAACGACAGGATAATGTCAGCATTACCCTCTTCAAGTCGGTATGAAAATGATCTTTCCAAAATTTATGACTACGATATTGAGGTCGCAAACAAGAACAAAAACATGCCTTCGTCATCAAAGCAAAGATCTACTGAGAAATCTTATATCATTGGAGACGAAGATTTCCATGATGGCAAAATTTCAGGGGAAAGAAATGCTGGCTTAAGTGAAGGTGCAAAACAGACCATCTATATCGATGACAAAAAGCAAAGTTTTTTAAAGTCAAATACTGATTCTGATGGGAAAATAATGGCTACACCCAGTTATCCAGCCTATGACATGATCCGAGACATAGTCGAACCTGAAGAGAGACAAGTTGATTATATTCGTGGTGATGGCAACTGTTTTTCCGGCTTTAAGTAAAGTGATATACAACACAGAAACTTGTCATGAAGAACTTCGTCAAACAGTTGTAGACTTAATGGAAAAGTATCCAAAAGATTTTGAACAATTCATAGATGGGAAGTCTATACAATCTCATATAATTTCAATGAGGAAGGATGGGACATGGGCAACACAAGCAGAAATATACGGTGCTGCAACATTACTGCAGCGTGATGTATATATGTTATCACCTGATCATTCTGGAAAATTCTATCGCTGGTTGCTTTTTTCACCAAGATTTAAACAAAGTGATGTTGATTGTTTTGACCTTTGTTACATAACCTTATGTCACACAAATGGAAATCATTATGACAGAATAGCTCCACTAGTGGGCAAATGTAACTGTGCACTATTGCCACCTCAGTTGTCAGGGGCCAAAGGTCATGTAGATTTGACAACAGAATCTGAAGAAGATTTATTAATAGTATAAATGAATTGTACATATTATAACGTTTTTGTGCACTGACTTGCCATTTTAGTCTTTCAGGTTTTAAAATATTATTCATGCATCAATATGTTTATTTATGATCATGCATCTAATTGAGTTGTTTTTTTGTTATACAAATTAAACATAGAAACATTTGTATTTAATCTGATGTTATGGTTTTTGTCTGGGCTGCAACAAAAGTGATTAAATGTGAGACATACATGTGGGGATGTTAATCTGGCAGCAGAGGTGTAAACTATTTGTATAAAGCCTTATATTGCAGAAGGTAAAAGATCTGGATGCTTCATACTTTGTACATGTATACAAAGATGTATATTCATGTATATATAGATGCCTTATGTTAAGAAGATAAATTTTGGTCTGTCATAAACTTGTCCATTGTCCTTGACCTCATGGTTCAGCAACTGCTTAAAAAAACTAATTTTTTTGTCATTTGAATTTTCTCTTATTGTCGAGCCTGCGACATTTGTCGCAGAAAGCCTGGTATAGGGATAGTGATCCTGCGGCGGCGGCATTAGCTTACTTCTTAAAAGCATCATATTATAGAAGGTGGAAGACCTGGATGCTTCATACTTTGTATATAGATACCTTCTGTTACGAAGTTTCCATCTGTCACATGTCCATTGTCCTTGACCTCATTTTCATGGTTCAGTGACTACTTGAAAAAAAAGTTGATTTTTGTACTGTTAATTTCTCTCTTATGAGTAATAGGATAACTATATTTGGTATGTGCGTACCTTGCAAGGTCCTCATGCCCGTCAGACAGTTTTCATTTGACCTTGACCTCGTTTCATGGGTCAGTGAACAAGGTTAAGTTTTGGTGCTATAAGCAATAGGTCAAAGTATATTCGGTGTATGGAAGGATTGTAAGGTGTACATGTCCAACTGGCAGGTGTCATCTGACCTTGACCTCATTTTCATGGTTCAGTGGTTATAGTTAAGTTTTTGTGCTTGGTCTGTTTTTCTAATACTATATGCAATAGGTCAACTATATTTGGTGTATGGAATGATTGTAAAGGTACATGTCTAGCTGGCAGGTGTCATTTGACCTTGACCTCATTTTCATGGTTCAATGATGAAAGTTAAGTTTTTGATTTGATTTGATTTTTGGTGTTTTAACGCCACTTTTAAGCACCACTTTTGGGCTATTTCGTGGTGGCCAGTTTTTATTGGTGGAGGAAGTCGGAGTGCCCAGAGAAAACCACGACCTTCGATAGGAAAACTGACAATCCTAGTCAATTAAGATTGGAGTCGAGTGCACCCGCACGAGCGGGGTTCGAACTCACAACCTCAGTGTTGACTGGCTTGTGATTACAGTAGTAACTGTTAAGTTTTTGAGTTTTGGTCTTTTCTTCTAATTCTATATGCAAACGGTCAACTATATTTGGTGTAGGGAAATATTTTATGATGTACATGTCAGTCTTGCAGGTTTTATTTGACCTTGACCTCATTTTCACGGTTCATTGCTCTGTGTTAAGTTTTTGTCTCGCCTTGACGAAGTCAAAAAGCGAGACATAGGTATGCTGTTTCCGGCGTTGGCGGGGGCGACGGCGGCGTCAACAATGTATTAGTTTGTGATTAGGTCTAGTTCATGGTGAACCACTAGTGGTAGGTCAATGATATTTGGTATGCAGTTGTATTAGCATTGGCACATCTCATTACCATGGAGATTATTTGGCCCCGCCCCCTCAGTCAAGGTCTATTGACTTTGAAACTTTCATAGTTAACATGTATTAGTTTGTGATAAGGTCAATTTATGGGGAACCACTAGTGGTAGGTCAATGATATTTGGTATGCAGTTGTATAAGCATGGGCATATCTCATTTCCATGGAGATTATTTGGCTCCCCCTTAGTCATGGTCTATAGACTTTGAAAATTTTGCTAAGTTTACATGTATTAGTTTGTGATTAGGTCAGTTCAAGGGGAACCATTAGTGGTAGGCCAATGTTAATTGGTGTTCAGTTGTATAAGCATTAGCACATATCATTTCCATGGAGAATATTTGACCCCGCCCCCTCAGTCATGGTCTATTGACTTTGAAACTTTTGCTTAGTTTATTTGTATTAGTTTGTGATTAGATCAGTGTAAGATGAACTGCTAATGTTAAGTCATTGATATTTGGTATGCAAATTTATTGGCATTTGCAAGTATCGTTTCCATGGAGATTATATAGCCCCACCCCTGATCGTGGTTCATTGACTTTGAAACTTTTACATAGTTTACAAGTTAATGTTTGTGTTTAGGTTTGTTTAAAGGGAATGACTTATAAGTCAATGGTATTTGGTATGCAGTTGTATTAGCATTGGCACATCTCATTCCATGGAGATTGTTTAGCCATGTACCTTCAGTCATGGTTCATCGACTTTGAATATTTGCATTACTTACATGTTAAAGTATTGCAATTTTAATTTCAACATTTGCATTATCAAGATTACAAAAAGGCGAGACATATCTCTGTGATAACAGTTTATTGTGTTTTGGTCTTTTTTTCTAATTCTATAAGCAATAGGTCAACTATATTTGTTGTATGGAAGGATTGCAAGCTGTACATGTCTGCCAGGCATGGTTCATCTGACCTTGACCTCATTTTCATGGTTCATTGGTCAATGTTTAGTTTTCTTGGTTAATGTTAAGTTTATATGACAGTTGTAATAAAGCTTTATATTTTGAACTATCAACATAATATCAATGATTAGTAAAGAAGGCGAGACATTTCAGTGTGTGCACTCTTGTCTTGGTTAAGTCTGTATCTTAGAAACTATAAACAATAGGTCAACTATATTTAGTGTATTGAATGATTGTAAGGTGTACATGTATTTCTTTTTGAGACAACTTCCAAATATTTATAAAAGACCATTGACCTCATTTTCTTGGGCCCCAGATCATGTTAAGTTTATGTGATAGTTGTAGTAAAGCTTTATATTTAGGACTATCAACATAATATCAATGATTAGTAAAGAAGGCGACATTTCAGCATGTGCATTCTTGTCATTCTTATTGTCAGAAATTGATTTCTATATTTGATATATGGGATCCTTGCAAGGTTTACATGACCATCAGACAGGATTCACCTTACCTCAACCAAATTTAATCATTTAATAGGTCCCTTTCACAGATACTATAAGCAGTAGGTCAAAGATATTTTGTGTATGGAATGATTGTAAGGTGTACATGTTATCTGATGTTCAGTAGTTGTCGTTTGTTGATGTGGTTCATAAGTGTTTCTCGTTTCTCGTTTTTATATAGATTAGACCGTTGGTTTTCCCGTTTGAATGGTTTTACACTAGTAATTTTGGGGCCCTTTATAGCTTACTGTTCGGTGTGAGCCTAGGCTCCGTGTTGAATGACCTATAATGGTTTACATTTATAAATTTTGCCTTGGATGGAGAGTTGTCTCATTGGCACTCATACCACATCTTCTTATATCTATATGTTAGTCTGGCAGGTTTCATCTGACCTAAAAACCTTCATTTTCATGGTTTATTGATCAATGTTAAGTTTTAGGTTTTTGATGTGTTTTAAGATACTAAAAGCAATAGATTAACTGTATTTGGTATTCATGTCTGTCTAGCAGGGTTCCTCTGACCTTGACCTCATTTTCATGATTCGTTTGTCAATGTTTCCTGGGTTAGGTGTGTTTATCAGGATAATTGTATTGGATGATTGCAAGGTGTAGATGTCATGCATGTCAGTCTGGCAGGTATGATATGACCTCTACCTCAATTTCATGGCCCATTGACCATTTGTCAGTGTAAAGATTTTCCGTGGTTATTTCTGTTACTATAAGCAATAGCTTTAAGTAAACTTTTTTTATACCCCACGCAACGAGTTGCGGAGGGTATAATGTTTTTGACCCGTCCGTCCGTCCGTCAGTCCTGTTTCTTGTCATCGCAACTCCTCTCAAACCACACAACAGAATTTCACGAAACCTTTTTAGATAATAAGGACATACTATGTAGTTGTGCATATCGACAGGAAATTACGATTCAGTTCTTTTTCTAGGAGTTGCGCCCCTTTGAACTTATTTACTTTAATGTACTACTGCAACAATTTGTCATCGCAACTCCTCTCAAACCACACAACAGAATTTCATGAAACCTTTTCAGATAATAAGGACATACTACGTAGATGTGCCTATTGACAGGAAATTAGGATTCAATTTTTTTCCAGGAGTTACGCCCCTTTGAACTTATTTTCCCAATATACTACTGCAACCTTTTGTCATCGCAACTCCTCTCAAACCACACCACAGAATTTCATGAAACCTTTTCAGATAATAAGGACATACTACGTAGATGTGCATATCGACAGGAAATTACGATTCAATTTTTTTTCCAGGAGTTACGCCCCTTTGAACTTATTTGCCCAATATACTACTGCAACCTTTTGTCATCGCAACTCCTCTCAAACCACACAACAGAATTTCATGAAACCTTTTCAGATAAAAAGGACATACTAAGTAGATGTGCATATCGACAGGAAATTACGATTCAATTTTTTTTCCAGGAGTTACGCTCCTTTCAACTTATTTTCCCAATATACTACTGCAACCTTTTGTCATCGCAACTCCTCTCAAACCACACAACAGAATTTCATGAAACCTTTTCAGATAATAAGGACATACTACGTAGATGTGCATGTCGACAGGAAATTACGATTCAATTTTTTCCCAGGAGTTACGCCCTTTGAACTTATTTGCCCAATATGCTACTGCAACCTTTAGTCATCGCAACTCCTCTCAAACCACACAACAGAATTTCATGAAACTGTGTAGATAATAAGGACATACTATGTAGATGTGCATATTGACAGGAAGTTATGATTCAATTTTTTTTTCTGATACAATTTTTTTTTCTTACACTTATTTTATTTCTCCAATGACAATGTGGGGACGTGGGGTATGTGAGCGCGCTCACTAAGGTTCTTTCATTGTTATATGGAATGATTGTAAGGTGTACATGTCTGTCTGACAGAATTCACTTGACCTTGATGCCATATACATGGATTATTGATTTTGTGATACTTGTAAGTTGTAGTAAAACCTTCATCTCAAAAGATTCAACATAAAATCAATCATAATCAGTTAAGCAGACATAACATTTCAGTGTGTGAACTTTTGTTCCATGTACTATACAGTATATTAAAGTAAGTAAAGGAGATGATTGCAAATAAGACAACTGATCTATCTACCAAAGACCAAAGGATGAGGGTGTGAACATGTACAACTGTACAAGTCAATGTATAATCTTCAACAATGATCCTATACTGGATTGTGGCAAATTACAACAAAGAAAACTCATTGGGCTATGGATGCCTGGCTTCTTGCAGGGTTAAACCTGTTTGTGACTGAGAGGTCAACCCTTCCCTTACCTATGACAATGGTGCAACATTAGAACAAACACTAAAAGCTGTCTTGAAAAGTGTCGACTTTATACATTAGCATTTACACATTAACATATATTACCAATTAAGGAAATGCACTGTGTCAATTTGAGAATTGGTCGAATGCAATAGTGTGCAATAATAAAAGGAACACAGCATGGTTCATTGGTTAACTCTAAGTTTTTGTGGTTAGCATGGTTAGGTTTGCATGTTTCTCACATACTATAAGCAATTATAGTCAACTATATTTGGTGTAATGGAATGATTACATGGATAATTAAAATTTGTAAGGGTTTCGCGGAACCCAGTGTCTCGCCTACTTTTGCTGTTAGTCACAGGCTCAACAAAAATGGGGAAAAAATTATTTAAAATTTTCATCTAGATACAATCTTTGATTGTAAGAAGTTCTGTTCAAGTTTGGTAAAAATCCAAGAAGGTTTATGAATCTAAGAAAATGTTTTAAAAACTTTAACTGCAGACTGTACATAATGTTAACTGGAATAAAACTAAGTCCATTTATAAGTAATATACGGAAAAACAGGAAATAAATTTTTACAATATTTCCCTCTAGATACTAGCTTTTGATCATAAACAAGCTTCTGTCCAAGTTTGGTACAATTCCAGGATAGTTTAAGAAAGTTATTAAAAATTTTGAAAGCTTTAACCACAGAGTGAATGTAATGTTAACTGGCAGAAAAACTTAGTCCATTTATAAGTAAAATACGGATAAACAGGATTTTTTTTTTTTAACAAAATTTACTTTTGAATACTATCTAATGATCACAAACAAGCTTCTGTCCAAGTGTGGTACAAATCCAGGATAGTTTAAGAAAGTTATTAAAATTTGAAAAACTTGAACCACAGAGTGAATGTTATGTTAACTGGCAGAAAAACTAAGTCCATATATGAGTAAAATGACACAGAAATTAACAACTATAGGTCGGATAAACAGGATTTATTTTTTTATTTAGAAAATTTTCTTCTGGATACTATCTTATGATTATAAACAAGCTTCTGTCCAAGTTTGGTACAAATCTAGGATAGTTTAAGAAAGTTATTAAAATTTGAAAAACTTTAACCACAGAGTGAATGTAATATTAACTGGCAGAAAAACTAAGTCCATTTATGAGTAAACAGGATTTTTTTTTTAACAAAATTTACTTCTGGATACTATCTTGTGATCATAAACAAGCTTCTGTCCAAGTTTGGTTGAAATGCAGGATAGTTTAAGAAAGTAATTAAAATTTGTAAAAACTTAAACCACAGAGTGAATATTTGTGGACGCCGACGACAACACTGACGGAATGTAGGATCGCTATGTCTCGCTTTTGCGACAAAAGTTGCAGACTCAACAAAAATGTTAAGTATAAAAGAATATTTATGTACACAGATAGTTTGACAGGCTTTCAAATGTTCAGCTTTGAGCGTTCGTGATGAAGGAAATTCCTGAAAAGCACTTCGGACACATGAAATTTATAGTGTTTTCATTTTACACAGCATTGGTTCAATACCTCTGCTGGTAGACTGTCTGTCCCAGAGGGTATCATCATTTATAACAGACTTTTCTAAAATTGTTTATAAATTTATAGGTTATAAACTTATGTTTTAAATCCCTCAATCAAAGTTGATCTTAGATTGATTTGGCTATTTATTTAAGTCCTTTTTGGTCATATAGCTCTTCAACTGTTTCAGCTCTTATACATCCTTGCTTCAAATATTCAGCTTTAAGCATTCCTGATGAAGGTAAATCCAGAAAAGCGCTTTGGTCATATGAAATTTATAAGTGTTGTTTTCATTTTGACAGGTTCTGATCCCAAATGTTCAACACATAAAAATAACCATACACTGTTAGTTATGCTTTAAAGCAAGTTTTCATGGTTATCTTATGCTTGAACAAAATTCAGTACAAACAGTGTATTAATATCAAGGTTGATTTCCCCAACTTTTTCAAATTTACAAAGGGAGATAATGCAATCTCAGTATAAAAAATTATGAACAGTTTGCAAGTTATTTGTTGATTATGCTTCATTTCAAAATTTAAGACAAAAGAGATGATTTTAGCTTCCCAGTTGTGAACTTTCCATTTCTATGTAGCAATATTCTGCAGCGCCTACATATGGAGTATATATCTCCCAGTTGATACAATATTCCAGAGCATGCATTTCCTTGATAGAGGCTTACAGCTCAAAAGGAACCTATTGAACCAAGATTTCCAAGTGCTGAAGTTAAATCATTCTTTTGAAGATTTTATGGACACCATCACGAGTTGGTTGACCGTTAAGGAACATCTGATTCACAGATGTTGACAGATATGTTCCAATAGTCATAGCCACAATCCATCCTCCTTTCCTCAAATATAACCCACCAAATTTCAACTTATCACAGCGTTTGTACTTACATAAGAAACATGACGGGTGCCAAATGTAGAGCAGGATCTACTCACCTGAGAGCACCCCTGGTTTTTGTGGGGTGTGTGTTGATCAGTCTTTAGTTGTGTTTTGTATACTGTTGGTTGTCTTTTGAACTTTGTTTTGTGTTTTGACATGGCATTGTCAGTTTATTAAAGATTACTGAAGCACAAATATTAATTTCATTTGGTCAGTACAGAAAAATAGAACTTGTAAAAATTAAGCTGAAGATAATTTTGTTTCAAATAAACTCAAGTGTTCTCCCCAGGGCCTTTTAGCATCATGGTAATTTGATGCTATATTACTTGAATGTGATGGTATTAGAAATGATTCCCTTATAGATAGTGTTATGGATGTGATTCTATAAATTCTAGAAACAAGATGGTATTTCATGGTTTCACTGTTTACCAGGATGCTATATGAAATTTGTAGGCAGAACACTGATTAACTAGAGATAAAATATATATGTACCAATACTAAACACACTGTATTATTATATATATTCAATATCAACTAATCTATTTCTTCTGTAATAATAGTTTGTCTTTAGTGGGCATCAAGATTGTATGAGGACAATGTTGACTGCATTACTATACCAGCCTTAACGTTTTATAAACCCAAAATAACCAGATATAATTTATTTGCAATATGCACCATTAAAAAATCAATTGTCTTCAGCTTCTCATATTTTTTTACAAGTTTTTTTCTTTTTCTGTGGGAACCTAATAAAATCAATATTTGTGCTTCAGTAATCTGTTTTTGACATAATTTTGTACTTATTATGTCTTGCTCTGACAATATGGGTCATTATTCCGTATTGTTAGTATTTTTTCATCACTAATTTATTTTTTGTACAGCCAAATCAATCAATGAATGATTGGTTTTTCAAGGAGAATAAGATGCAGGTCATGCCTATCACACTATGAGCCTTGTTTAAACTGACAACATCAGTGTGACAATCTAGTGACCACTGTAGATGACCTACTTTAGATCACTCAGCCAAGATGCCCTATGTTCTCATTGATATACATCCAACATTTCCTTTTGTTTAGTAATGACAAGACATTATAATATGTAACAGTTTAATTCTCTTTCTGAATACATATCTCTGTTGACCAAACATCCATCTTCAAAGCTACAGTTCTAATCATACATCAAATTGGGTTTACAAAAGTTGTGAATATAAATACTGATGGTAACATAATATGTCAGTGCTTTTGTTATTTTAATAGTAAATTTAAAGTGTTCACACCTTAGAAAGAAATTAAAATCCCCATGAGCTGAAGAAAATTTTTGTTTTTTTCTAAAGCAACTCAAATAAACAATAACTGCATTAAGGAGTTTCAATTATTTCAGAAATTTCCCAAAGATGTTAAAAGATGTATAGAAAACAGGAAATGATAATCAATTTAAAAATTCCTTAAATTATGTTTTGAACAAACAACAAAAGTAGAACAATTTGTTATTTATAGATCTGCCACCACCCAAAAAAAAACAGAAATATATATTAAGAGATCTTCTACATATCCACTAATTCCTGGCATAACTATAAAAGGTGTAATAATTTTATACATAAAATAAATGTGTATAAAATACAGAGATGACATTTCCCATGACGTTTCAAATCACTCATCATAGGTCTTTGAGCAAATTAAAAGTGCAAAGGGTGAAAAGGTTAATGATAAGATTTTTTATGTGTGCTTCAATAAATAATATTTTAGTGGATTTTATATGAAATAAATAGTAAAGGATGATTTATCATATCAATAAGAATCAACTATTTAATTTTTTCTTTAAATTCATAAAACAAATCAACCTTTATTGATGAACTATTCTGATGGTACTTGAACAAATATGCTTACATTAGTTACAATTATGTTTTGAAATACAAATAGGTAATATATACAAAATGCAATGAAGAATGTTTTTACTATGAGTGTAAAATAAAACTAATGTCACTTAAATTTTGATTAGTCGAATGTTACATCAAAATGAAGGAATATTAATGAAAAACTTAGACAAATAAGGAACAAACACATCACAAAACACTAAAGAAAACAGATTACAAATGTGCTTAATGTTTTTAGGACTTCATAAAGACAGGTTTATACAATATGAATAAACTTGGAATAAAAATAATGGCAATGAAGACATTTTTTTTCAAATATACAAATATAATAATGAATAATGAAAACTTGACACTTTAATAAAACGTAATTCTAATAATAATTTGTACAATATTAAAATATATCACAGTGTGCTTTGATATTGGGTATATAATGACAGCACTAAATGGACGGCTATGACTCATCGATCAATGGTTCTATTCAATAATTTAATAGAAGGACGGATATAAAGAATAGATTTGAAGTTCTATTCCATTGGGAAATAAGTGCCTGTTTTATGGGACTGTGGTAAATGTAAAACTATCATAAATGCTGTGTTGGGAGGTATGGGATTGAAACACTGAGGTCTGGACCTTCATAATTTATCTTCATTTTTTGTTTCTTGAATGATTTAATTACATCTTTTTTAAATATTCTGTGACATTATCATCCTTTCAAAATATTTTTTTTTAAATAAATAAAAAAACAGAAAATGTTATCTCCAGATTTGTTTATTAGTAAATGATGTTTAATTACTGTTAGTGCTAAATCACTACTTTCTCTTCGTTAATATTTTTCATGTGAATACTACCTATTAAAACTTCCACTTTGTGATTAAAACCTTTGTTAATATATAAATATATTGATTTCTTCTTGTGGCACTTTGGAATAAATCAGTTTTCAGTCTAAAACTAGGCTGATAACAAAAACTTTAAATTATAAAACTTTGAAAAAGGTTACATTAAAGATATTTTCTCCACCCAGACAATACTATAACTATAAATAGGTCGCTACTGTCTATATATTATACATATATATATATAAATATACATTAAACACATATTCAAATACATCCTTGCAAGATTCTCTGCTCTAATGTAGAACATTTTACTTTCATTGAAAAATTGGAACAGAAATGTTTTGATCTCTTCACTGTTTTTCTGTACTTTGCAAAATTTGAGAATGTTAAAAATATTTACTGGTATCCTATATCAGTTTCACTACAATAAACATTTAAAGTTAACAATATTTTAAACAATTATTTAAATTTTTTGGTAAGAAAGTTTCAAGAAAAAGTGCAATACCAAACAGGTATTTTTTTTCTGTCTGCACTTGAATCAATGGATCTTTTCATTATTAAAACCATACGTCATGTTGTAAGATCAGATGGTTTGACAAAAGAAATACATCAAGTCATGCATTATTTCAAATTGTTCTTCTTTGCTTTTATCAAATAAAATATAGAACAAATGATTAAAATAGATTTTTTTATAAACTATGAACAAGTATAACAGTATTAATAATATTAAGCCTTCTGAGGCACTGATTCCATGTTTGATCTCATCATAGGCTATATTCTTCTTCTCCTGTTCATGTCTTTGTTGAAGTTTCTTTAGATCTACAACATCAACATTCTGTGTACTATGTGTTGGTGACTTTGACCCCGTAGATCCTGCTTTTACAATGGGAGATAACTGTGAAGCAACTTCATAAGAATTGTATTGTGTTGGCCGAGCTTTCACTGCTGGTTTTGGAACATTCTTTGCATAATCAAGTGCCTAAAAATAGAAATTAACAATATAAGACATTTCTTAAATAGTTACTGGTATACTTCTAAGTTCATGAAGGTAAATTCCATTTTTACTTAAAAATGAAATATATTAGTGATGTGATGTGGACAAATTTCAACATAGTCAACAGAAAATTTCCAAGTGAATCTT
This sequence comes from Mytilus coruscus, assembly GCA_017311375.1. Lineage (NCBI taxonomy): Eukaryota > Metazoa > Mollusca > Bivalvia > Mytilida > Mytilidae > Mytilus > Mytilus coruscus. The sequence goes on from CM029600.1 coordinate 24,946,709, forward strand.
CCCTATTTACAGTGGCACCCAAATCAATTAAATATTTGATGACAAGTACCTATTGATCTATATGTAATTATTATTTATTTAATTTTATCAGTATTGATATTTTTTACTACAATTCTACATGTATTAGATCAAATACAGATTATCTGAAAGCAAACAAATAAAAATTCCTCAATTTTTCTTCATGAATTTGTATATCACACCAATTTGACATGAACACTGATTGTGACAAATATCCTGTATTTTTTATCAAAGCTACTTGACACATTTAATATGGGGACAATATGTAATATTAATTGCATTTAAAAAATTCCGTTATGCATATACAATCGAAAAGTAACAGAGTTTTCCTTTATAGAGTATGTAATATATTATTGAAATTTAACAGAGTTTATGTACACTTTTCAATAGTATGTAAACAGTGTTCCAAAGCAAATAAGTATTCAAGGTCCTTGAGGATATTGGTGAATTTATGGCATGTCAAAAAACTTAAAAGGTTTAATGCTCAACAAAATACATGTAGTAGTTGGTAGAAAAAAGCAGGTGGACTCCATATTTATCATAAAACAGGCTTGGGTTTTGAATGAAAACAAAGCATTTAATTCACTTTCATTTGGTTGTTAAGCTTGTTCCCAAATAAATATTATCTTTTAATTTTCTGCAAACAAAAAATAAACCAATGACAAAATAAAAATTGGCAATATCTTTCCAAGAACACATCATGCAATTTGTCTTTTTATATTCCCTAACAATGTACTTATTGGTTGAATGTAAGGAAACTTGTGTATAATGTATTATAGGTTGGTATAGTGAAAATATAATGGATTTCTATATAACCTGTTCACAACAGGGCTGTATAAATAATTAAATAAGGTATATGTACTGGCAAACCTTTTTATCTATTTTTTAACTTTTTCCAAGGCAACTTTCTATAAAAATGCAAAATCTTTAACTCCTGTGTCTATGGGAACTGATAATCTATTTACTAATGGAATTCGATCTAATAGTCTAATCAGTTATATTCAACTTATGTATACTTCATTTTTGAATCTTTGAATAATGTAACAATATGAAACTCTATAATACACTATCCATACACTGGATAACAGTCACAAGAAATCACTTTATAAACAGGTATCCTAATGTGACACTATAAACTGATCTTAATTAAGTCAGACCATATAAATAGGCAGACAAGAGATGGGCACTTTTTGTGGACCATTTCCCTGTTGTCTGTCATATTTTCTCTAAAATAACCGGATACCTCACAAAACCTGCCAGAATCCCTAATATGTGGCGCCAACATGGGCAAATCCTACCTGCAACCTTGTGGGGTTTGGCGGGTGACCTAACATTTCAATTTAAAAGAAACAGTGACCTTTAAAATGTTCAAGCCAATACCTGAATTATTATTTATTTAAAAGTAACCTGGTGACTTGAGGCAATTTTTAAACGTGATGTTGTGACATAAGGGGGTACCCTACTTAAGTCGTCCGTAATATCTTCCATGAATGCTGGTTCTTTGGTGATTTTCTATAGTGATAATTTTTTTTTTCAAATTGAAATCAAGTTATTGATAAATCATATTTGTGGTAGGGTCATAAAAATAATCTTCAAAACATGAACTAAACTGCCAAAATTACACCACTCTGTCATTAAAATATTGATGTGTTTGTGCACAGTTTAATTTTTAATTTTTTGAAGTAACAGCTGTTCGTGTTTGTCACACTGCTTGGTCACACTAACCAGTGACAATTGATACTGTATCAGCATAAAACAATTTGTTGTAAATAAAGCCTCTTACCAATGAATAAGTGAAGCTACTCTAAAGTGTGTCCAAATTTATATATAAAACAATGTGAATTCAAATAAGCTGGTGACAATACAAACCATCAAATATTAAAACAATACCATTTCCTTCATACATCTTTCTTAAAAATTTCAAATCGTTAGAGAAGTTGATTTGATTATTTGTTCTTTCTGTAGCTGCCTGATATACTAAGAGTTGTGTACTCATTGGTTAAGAAGATTTAAAATCAATTATAATAATTATTGTGATATTTTTTTAAATAACACCCTATAATAATTTTAAAAGGGTTAAAAGGCAGGTTAAGGGCAGACAAGGGAACATTTCTACCTTTCAGTTGACAATTGTTTCAATCAAAAGATAGGTATCATAACAACTGAATACTGGGTGGAATAAACAAGTTACTGGTAATGAAAAATGGTTTCCTATAAAAGGACAAAGTGATGCTGTGCCAAATGTTTCTTGAAAAAGATAATTTTTAAATCTTTGAAGGAAGAGGGAGGGTTTTCACCATAAGCTTACCTTTTTGCCTCTAAAAATAATTGAAAGTGTTAGTTATCACCATAAAAAATAAATTTACCATGGAATAACCAGCACCTGCTATAAAATATTGTCAATTTCTTCAAAATATTATAGTGAATTTTGGGAAAATATGGGTTGGATGTACATGCAATTCCCAATAAAGAACCAATATCAATGGATCTGTGCATTTATTCCGGTCTTTTACTGACAAAGCCTATTGTTGACCTATACAAATGATTTGATTTCATAGTGATCAATATACCTAGTTCTTATTTATTGTATACTGGATCACAGGCAAAGATTCTTGCATTCTTATTGGCATACAAGTTTCCCTTAAATGATATTACTGGCCTTAAATAACTGTCCAAGAATAATATCAACGAACTCTATTCTAGTTGAATAATGAGTTGCTGGTCTGAAATTTAATTCAAGGGTGTTTATCTACCCTTAAAATATTTTGTGCTATGGTAATTAAAGACTTAACGGACATGTTGTAAAACTGACCCTGATAAAACTACACTATGTGTAACAAAGTAAAATCTGGAGTACATGGATATTCTATATACATATAATACAAAGCTGACCATAAAGTGAACATAAGCTAGAAACACAGGGTGAAGTGTCTAATACATACCTTTCGTGTACTATTTTCTTGCTTTAAAACATAAACAAAAACATGCAGACACTTTACTTCATACACATGCTATATTTTCATAGTTAATTCAACCCCTTATTCATACAGTAATTACTAAGGGTTTTTAATTGTCATTGTAAGTATTCTCCTTATGATATTGGATAATTTTAGGATTTTCGTTAGTACATTTTTTTTTAATTCTTAGTTTTATAATTGCTGTTTATTTTGTTGTCATCTTTCACTTAATACAAATCAACATCAAATAAAAAAAATATTTTAGTATTTTGTTTGTAATTTAGAATTCCATTTAATGAATCCAAAATCAATAAAACGGTAAAAGTAAATTTTTAATTGATTCGATTGTTTATATGTTTTCCATTGTATGATCAATACAAATGTGAAAATTACAACTTTTCTTAACATGACATACAAAAGTAATACACAGCTGTTCCAGGAGTGTAAGATACGTCCATCCATCTGCGTCATGCACATTGAAATTGTTGCAAGAATAAAATGGAATACTGTAGAAGGCTTTAAATTAGAAGTCAGTAAAATGGTCCCGCAGAAAAAGTGGAAGCAGGATATTCTTAAGCATATACAACTAAAATCTGAGGGTTAATGTAAGAGGACTTGAAAAGCGTATCACAAATTTTTCAAAATCAAAAGGGAGCTCACTTTCACCAAACAACAGTTTGAAGTAAATCAATCCAAGCATATTAATCATTGAAAGATTGTCTTAAATCTGACAGTTAAAGTCCCTTTAACTCTGGAACGACAAACAGACAAATTTTCAAAATTGAAAGGGAACTTTATTCCACTGATTCCAGTGGCGGACCCGGTGGGGGGGAAGGTTCCAGGGGTTGGAACCCCCCTTTTTTTTGACAATCAATGCATTTGAATGGGGACATATAGTTGGAACCCCACTTTATCCTGGGTTGGGAACCCCCTTTTAAAAATGTTTGCACAGACAATGATATACTCTGAAGAGTGATGAACACATGTAATTTTAATGTTAACATGTACATGTACCATGCATTTCAAGCCTTATGTAACTATTAAAAAAAAAACTTTTCATCATGAGGATATGTGAAATAAAATTGCATGAAAACAATTCTTTTTAAGCCTTATACAGAAAATAATTCTTTTTAAGCCTGATACAAACATTTTATTGTTTAAGAAATGAAATTTTCAACGTAATATATGGTGAGCAATAAAACTGTAGCAATTTCATAATTACTTGGTGGATCAAATTACTGTTCTTTTGTTACGCAATCCTTAGTTAATTAAAAATATACAAGTCATACCTATTCAAATTGTTGTATGTAATGACAATATAATTACATCTTGTACTACATAATGAAGACTAATGACATCATTATGTAAAGACAAACACCGAGGAGGGTTATCCATTTACTCTACACTCTCGTAATATTTGTAATTATCAACACTGCCGAGTGCTGACATCTTCCATTTATTTACATTACCAAACAGAAACATGAAAATGTAATTGAGGGAAATTATTGAGGTCAAAAAATCAAATGCACAAGCCTATCTTGGAAATACAGTAAATTCACGGTTTATTCTTTTTTTTTCAAATTTTACACCAAGGGAGTAAATTAGAGTTAGTTACATCTACAAATTAATATTTTTTAGTCTTTTCTGTTAATTTATCAAGAAAATTAAAACAAATTAACCTTGCCTCATTCATATTAACACAAAGTATTCAATTCCCCGTGCTTGAGGTGTATGCTCTTATAATATTTACAGTTATGGTGTGCTTGTTCAAGTGAGAATTTCTCATATTAATACACCGTCAAAATTTCATGTTTGGTTAAATTTCTTCAAAATACTGGTCTGGTCATCTGTTTTGTATATTGCCCTTTCATACTATTTTAAACTGCTAGGTTTTCTTACATATATTTCGATGTGCCCCGTGCTGTCTATCATTTGTTGTTTCGAAATTATTGGTCTTTTGTTGGGCAATGTATGACAAATATATGTTCTAAAACCTCGCCCGTAATTATAAATTATGTAATTCAATGACCGCTCCCGACATGTGTAACTTCAAGGCATATTTTAGCGGCGATCGATGTCTTTCAAAATTACTTTATTTTTATCAATAGTACCGCTTAAGTCGACGCTAGGGGCCGTCTTGACCTTGTTGTAGGGTATGAATGATTTGTTCATTGTTGAAGGCCCTACATCAACTGTCAAGATGAAGAACAGGAATAAAAGCCTTGTTCATTGATAATTTTCTATGTTTTCTATGTATTGTGTGCGATTTTGTCCCATGTACATTTACTCCATATCCTTTCATTTTCTAATGAAATTTTTCATTAATATTTTTTTAAAGAAAATTACAGCTTATAGCCTGGTAGAACTGTATGATGAGTAAATTTTTACTAAAGATGACCATTTACTGAATTTGGGATGTCTAATGCATAAAAACAACAGCAACTCTTTAACTGAAGGCAATTTTATACTTCTGTGTAAAGGGTTGTCTAAGCCAATTCACAATCAAATAGAACTGACTACACTTTATTTGAATGTTGGACCATTAAAAAAAAATGATTAATGGACATTGGTTAATTAACCTTCCACACATTTAATATCTAATCATATTACACATTACAGCAAGCATCATTCATATTATTTAAACTACATACAAACATCAATACATTCACATTCCAAATATATAACATTTCAGCCAATACTGAGCTCATTTACATGAAGCACTTTTTTCCATATATAAACATGTTAGTATTTCTCTCCATGATACTCACTGCTTTTTTGAGATTTTTACTCGTAATAAAGTATGGATCTTTTAATTTGTCTGCAGGGATTTTTTCCTACACAAAATAAGTGCTAACATATTATTTTTGAAAATAAAAAAATTCAAAATTTCACAACTATAACTTGTTTAAGATATTTTTGACTTCCTGTATGAAGTAAACATGAATGCTTTTTAACTCAGTTCAAACAATGTTTATATTTTCCATTAATGTCTAGGAAAAGTAAATCGGTTATGTCACAGATTTTTAGATATCTGTGACATAGCCAATTTACTGTAACTTGACCTTAATCATTTTCTTTTCCAAAATTTTTGACAACGGTTTGCACTAAATGAAAAACAAGATTTGTAGGAATGCAAATATTTTATATCTGTATTAAGTTCTCCTTTAATTCCTTCATACATGCATTGTTATATTTAACATATAATTGGGGTTTTTTTTTGGCAAATCAGAATATTGATGAAAAGTATGAAATGATATTTTCAATATTAAAGGGCTGTCCCAAAATTTATCAGGAGGGGAGATGGCACTCAAATTGATTGCATTTTCATGAGAATTTTTATAAGAATCACAAGTAAATTAAATGAGGTCAGGGTCTTAAAAAGTGCCTCCCATGCCCTCCACAATGTGTTTAATTCTGGAAAGTATAATGCTATGATTCATATTTCTCACTTCTCTAAAATTAAAATATTTCAGTGAAGCACAGCCTAAAACTTGAAAGTTTACCGTGCAAAAATAAAAATAAAAAATTCAGATAGACTGCAACAGGAGTTGGTATCAGATGATATAGTCACACATTAATTATTCATTAAGATATAGACTTACTGCCTTTCGTTTACTTTTTTCTGATTCTTCTACCTGAGGGTCTTTACGAGGATACTTGTTTGGTTTCTTATCATGTAAGTCATGTTTATTTTTTTCCATTACCATTCTTGCATACTCAAACTGTTTATGTCTCTTCTCAAGCTAAAATTATAAACAAAGGTTTTTCAAAGGAGAAACATTATAGTTTGGAGGATTGCTGTCAATACAATTAAAGGATACTAAAATATGCAGATAACACACTTTCACATGCATAAGTACATTTGAAAAGAGAGTATATGGAGTAAAATCTGTACAGTACGGTCATGAAATACTACAATCAACAATTCATCAAAGGGAGAAAACTTCCATTGCTGTTCTTCATCTTGACAGTTGCTAAAAGAACTTCAAAGAAGAATGAGAGTTAACACATTACAGTAAGATTAAGATGCTCCCAACATATATATAAGCAGTAATTTTGATAATAGATAATAACCTCTACTGGTATATATACCTATGTGATGGGAACTGTGCAAAAAAAAATAACAAATAATATATAAAATTGGTAAATTATTTTTTCACATACCGGTATGTATTGTCAGGATTACCTTTCTGATTATTTCATATCAATCTAACAGAAAATTTTAGAAATTCTGAAGAGAAATTTATGACAGTTTTTCCCTGATTTTAAGTGCTTTCTATACAAATGTTAACCTATTTTGAAAGAATTCTTTCAGTTACATTTTAGAAATAATTAAGAGATTAGTGCATCATTTTTTTTCGATTTTCAGTTCAAGTTTAACCAACAGTAGAATTATGATAAATTTGACAAACATCTGTGACATTAACTGTAACTTGACCTTATTACAGAATCATGAGAACTATTACATTGACCAATAAATGAAGAAAATGAGGTCAATGTCAGACAACCCTGTCAGACAGGTCTGTACATCGAAAATAGTAATCAATATTATTTCAAAATCATCCAGGTTTTAATATAAATAAGATCTATTATGTTCCTAATTATTAAAGGCAAATTAAGAAAAATGAAAAACATTTACTTCAAAAAATGGAGTCATTCACAGTAGATCTGCACCAAAAAATAACAATAAATGTTAAAGTTTTTTATGAAGTGTAAAAGGTTTTTCCACCTGACAAGTCCTAAGTAATTCAGGTAAGATTTAAAACACTTTGTAAAAGTATCCGGTGTTAAAATCTTTTGAACAACTCAGTCAAACCCTGTAATAAAGTTAAATATATTTTAAATATTAAAAGCATTCCTCTTACTTTTTTTAAATGATCAGCGACTCATTTCACAAAAAATCTTACGAGAAAAAATACTCGGAAGTCATGAACATGTCAGTTTAACTTACAATCCATTTTTATCATTTTGTTTTTAGTGAAGAGCCCCTGAGTCTAAACTTTAGTATGTCCTTTTTACAAACATTTTACACAAATCTTTCTTCAAATTTTTTCTTTTTTGTTTAAATACATAAATAAATACAAGTTAATATATCATACCTTATCCTTGTATGTTTCATTATCCAGGTCAGGTCCGAGTGTTCCTCTATTTAGACGAACCTCCTTCTGCATCTTTTTAAAATCTCTTACTGTATAAACTTGGTACCATGGTTCCTGGTTTTGATCTTTCTGCTTACTGTCCTGGTACATAGAAGCATACCCTCCTTTTTCAACAACGACAGGAACAGTAAGCTCATCACGGATTGGTATTGGTGGAATTTTAGCATAAGGATTTGGAGACAAATTTAATTCCGCCATTAATGCCTCCTCCTGCTTAAGTAGTGCCTCTTCATCAATGCCCTCATAATCATTTCCTCTGTAAGTTTCTGTCTGAAGTGGTGGTGGTTGTTGGGGAGGTGGCTGATCCTTAAATATGTATGTATATATGTATATATTTATTACTTCAATAAATATAAATAATTTGGATGTTTCATATACATGTATATAAATTCTACTTTTACACTTGGCTATGAATTTGTGAGTAGATATTTTCAAATATAAACTATTTCGATATCAACTTCCAATAAATCTATTATAAAATTTGTACTCTTACAAAACTCAGTTTGAAAAAACTTTGATTAGTATGTTACATATACTTCATTTAAATAGTAATGCTTATAACTTTTCCAAGGAATACGTGTAATTTTTTTCACATTTTTTTTTCTTTTAGTGTTAATTTGTTTTTATTTTGTACTCATAGTATTTGATTTGTATGTCAGCTGGTTTGTTTGAATGTTGGTGTTTAGCACCACTTTCAGCACGGTGGCCATTTTTTGTAAGAAATGGTAGAACCCAGAGAGAACCACCGACCTTCAGCAGAATAGAACAGCTGGTTCATACTTGATCCATTGTAGGTCTATTTAGTACACCTTAATAATTAGGACAACTTCAGAATGCTATAACTAATAGTATGTACAATACCAAAAGTCCCTTCACCTTACAATTATCTACTAAATAGGTAACATAATTACGTTCTTCTTGTATTACAGGGATAACCTTAAATATTTATAGTTTTCTATAAAAAATCAATTGTGATAAAGATCAAGATTGTCTCAAGATTATTGAAATAACAATGACTAATTTCAGAACCTTTAAAACATAATTCTATCTTGTTTAATTTGATACAAATATACCTGTCTTAATATCATATTTTAAACACAAGGCCAAAATATATATGAAAAGCACCCCAGGTGTTCTTGGTCAAATTATTTTCATGTTTAATTACAAAGACTTTTTATAAAGGACTAGTCTTACTGATTATTTTCTACCAAAGACTCCTTAGATGTCATGACTTTCAGCCCAGCAGAATATGGCTTTCTGAATATGTTACTACTATAAGTGCTTTGTCATTGTTCAAAATCAAAGCCAATACTGCTAACATTGGTCAATTTGTGAACATTAAATTTTGGAAGGTGAAGTGGAAAGGGTGGGACATGTCCATCCGTATATCATAAAGGACGGGCCATAGGTGCATACGCAGAGACCATGACAAAATCCTGTATTTGCCATGCAGTCTGAAATTACAATTTATTTACCAGTAGTGAAGCCTGTAGAGCAGGGTGTTAACTGTAAGGTAATAAATCCTTCTTATGGAGGTTCGCTACTCAGTTTCAAAATAACAAGCTTTTAATAACACTAGTTTATATTGATAGGGGATTATTAAATGAAACAAAAGAGCAAAAATAAAATATAGGTCAATGTGCTTGTTTTCGAGATATTAGCCATTGAAATTTTGGCGGGAAAATGTTCTCTCTTGATTTTTCATAGCTTTATCATTGACAAGTTGAAGTGTTCAAAAACTGTTAAAAAATAACAAGGATTTTATAAGACTTTTAGAGATGGCTTATAATTATACATGTAAAAGATTTATAAAAAGAAAAATGGGGGTCAATGGGCAAATTTGTTTAAGGCATTCAAATGGATAAAACCAGAGGATTCCGAAAATCTGACAAAAATTCCAAAACATGACAAGCGAACATCCTTAAATCATGCTATTTTGAAGAAAAAATAACTTGTCAAAACATTAGATTTTCCTTTAAGACCCTAATCCCTTTGAAAATGTCCCTACTTTGGCAACTGAGATTGCCACATTATGATGGCTGTTATCAGGAAGTACAGCAATCTAGATCATTAAATTCCTATTAATAAACGACTATTTAAACTAATTCAAACTATTCCTGTCTGTATATCTTTAATTTGTTCAAATAAATTTCAGTAGAGATTAACTAGTATTAATGAAGAAAGGTATTTGAACCATTGTTTGAGTATTGATTTACATGAATAATATTGGCAAACGCTTCACTGAAATAGTAACTAAATATCACAAGAGAAAACATATCCTTACATTTAAACTTGTATTGGTTTAAAAGATATTCTTCTAAATTCCTGAAGGCTTAAATGTTTTTTGTTGTCCGGGCTTCATTGAATCATATCAAAAACACAACTAGAATTTCATATTTGTACTTTTTTTTTTAATAGATTATAATTATACAGAATGGGACTTGAAATTAAAAATAAGGTCCTTTTTTACAATGAACATTAATAGCTTTTGTATTTACTTTTAATTTAACTCCAAAAGTTTAAACGTGCCTGTTGAAATAGTATCAATTGAATTTAAGCCAGTTCGGAGAACTTCCATTAACTTGACATCTTGTTTATGAGGTCTGTTTTTAATAAGATTTTGTTTTGCACAGATTGGATTGGTATCTTTCTAGATATCTTGCAGGACTAAATGTTATTAGGTCCAGTGTACCTCTTCTTGCTATATATATATTTTATGTAAAACAATGTCTTAAAAAAAACTATGTTTAGGTTAGTTCTGGTTGGATTTTTATCAACTTAGTACTAATAGAAGCAGAATTGTCACAGGTTTATTTGCTTATTTGGTTGTAAAAACCAAAGTAAATTATAAAATCTTATAATAGATGTTCACATAAGGAGAAACCAAAAATAACTAATGACAACACTGACCAAATAAACCATTAAATTTCAGACAATTCTGTGTCTTTCTCAACACCTAGTTTTTTTTTAAAATCCAACCATAAATGGCTTCAAAATGATTTTTCAAAAAATGTGTTTTCAAAAGAAATATATTGTACATCATGAATACTTATGTCCATGCACTGTATATTCCAATTTCTCACACTGATTAGGCACAAATAAACACTCATTATCCTTGTATTATACATGTACTTCCAAAATGACCAACCTTAAAAATGACAGACGGTTCAGATGCTTGTATCAATTAAAGTTTGGAACAGGTTTTATAGATATCTTATAAGACTTCTGCATGCAATAATATATGACAAATTTGTAGTCAAGTCCATTTAGTATAGTGATAAAAAGAGTTTCAAATAATAAATGTTGAATAATTTATGCATTTACTATGATTTACATGTAGTAATGTATTTATGGTATGTTTATATGAATTTTACAAAAACAATTGGTAACTTTATTTTCAACACAAACACATAGTGACATATATATACCGATATGTAAAAGATTGGCAAAGAAAGGATATAGTGTCAATAAAAATCTCCAATAATAAATTTGAAAATAACTGTATATTAAAGTTTAGTATTTATAAAAGTTTGCAGATCACTTTGGAAGTAAAACTTTCTATAAAATTATTAAAAAAACAACTCATTTGATGAGAAATCAATTTATCTATACAGCATATTAATTTCCAAACTATATGACTATCGGTAATTACTGCATACATGTGTATATATGTTAAATAAATGCACTATACCAACTTAATATTTAGACATTGTCTCTATTCACAAACCATTATCTTGTTCCATGCAGTATTACAATAAGCACCATGCAGATGGATAAACATGCAAATGACATATCAAGCTTATATATGCAGACTAGGACTGACATTAAAATGAAATTCAGTCAGAATTTTTAATTGCTAAATATGGCAATTCACCAAAGGTCATCAAAATTTATCTGTTAATTTCCAAGTTCACTGTAATAAGAATGTTCAAATGTTATCCTTGTATTTTTTATATGTCACCTTCCGAATTTTAAAGATTGAATTGAGCCCCCAAAAATACACTACTCTTAATTTTCATGCCTACCCTAACACAATTAATATTGACATTTTTGGTCCAGAGATTTTTGGCTAAGCACTGTTTAAGTTCAGAACATTTTCCTGTATAAGTCTATTAAAAATATTTTTAAAAGTTAAAATCTTTCACCTACCTACCCAATTTTTCCTACCAGGAGGCAATGGAAACAAGTACATTGCATCAGTAAATATTTTGTTTTGCCTTATTAACCCTAAATGTCTTTCCTTTTTAACTTGTGTTGTGGGGTTCCTGTTTCATTGCATATCCTTCTTGTTTATGTTTTAATATAACTCAGCTTTTCTATAATAAGCTATGAAGCTTTCTGATAAAAATTAGGTAAGAAAAGAGAGAAGCAAGCACTTAAGTACATGTTTCTTCTTACACATAAAACATTTTGATGTCAAAATTTTTAGAAATTAGAAAAGCAAGTTCATGTATAAGCTGGTACTTAAATTTAACGCATTTTCTTTCTCCGGCTTTAATTCTTGGCAGCTATCAAATTGAAACTATATTTTGGGACTAAAACATCAACTCCTATTATAAAATATCTGCTGTTTTTAATGGTAATATTAAAAAGGTAGGATATTAAATATAATATTCTTTGCAATGATATATTGTTTTGAGAAAAAAATCATATATTTGTTCTGTGCACTGTTATTTGTTTGGAAACGGTCCATTGCTTTTAATAGCCCACAACAACGGAACCTTCCCAAGAGACTGAAAGAAGTTTAATTGCAGGATAAGACATTAAACGATAGCAATCACCATAGATTTTACACAACAACATAAAAAACGTGTCAAAAAATACTATAAAACTTTAATGACTTTATTGATTAAGTATTTGTTTAGGTACACTTAAATGAAAACCCAATTAAACAATTCAAGCTACAGCAATCTCAACAAAGCAGATTAGAAAAAAATCTCTATTTAATAAATGGTTGCTAAGTCAGTTTTTTTGCTACAACATGCTAAGCTCCAGAAAGCCATTAGTTTTATTTATAACTGAAAAGACAACCTACCCAGTATCCCATATAACCTGTACTGAACTAAAGAATAGAAATATATATATTTGACACTCATAGAATGTATAAAGAAAAATTTAAATCCAGTAAGTATATATAACCTTCAATATTTCAAGAGTTTTATAATGTATTGTAAATGTTTTTGATAACAAGTCTACAACTTGCAATAGACTTTTATAAATAAGACCCAAATGAAGATTCTTTGATTATCGTTCATCATAAACTTATTTTGTATTTATAAAGAAATTTACAACTATCACATTGTCACATAATTCTTTGGACTGAATACAGAGATTTTATTTCAATATAAAACTCAATTCAGATTTTTACTTTGTCGTTATGTGAATAAAAAGAGTGATAGCCATTTCATCGTTCACACAATCAAGACTTATTTACTTTATTCACTTGCTTTCTTCTTAAATTATACCAATAGCTAAATAAAATACGGAGATTTGGTATGATTGCCAATGAGACAACTATCCACCAGAGACCAAATGACATAGATGTTAGCAACTGCCTTTAGCTAGTCTTTTAGATAGAATAAAAATGTTCATGATAGTATACACCACAAGAATAAAACCAAACTGAGCAATGTATAAACTGCATGACACTAGTATATGATTATCATAAAAAGTATGACAGTAACATGGTAGATTCCAACTCTTCTACCTTTTCATACTTAGTAAACTTATCATTCAGTCCATTGCAGTTAGTTTCCCTGTAACAATATACATGACTGGTCCATAGAACCAGGAAAACTATTTTGGAAACAAGAAGATTTTTTTTAAAACAAAAATTTAACAGATTAGATCATCAGCTTGATCGATTTCATAAATGAAATATGTTTGGCAACATCTAAGATACTGAGAACAATAAAGTTTAATAATAAGACTTTTTTATGAACAAAAAGTTCTTGCTGGAAATTCTGAATGCCAATTTTCCTTTTCACTACGAACGGTTATGTTAGACAAACACAGACTTTCTATAAATTCGTAAATAGTTTTATATATATATATATATATTATATTCATATAACTACTCTAAATATCAGCACAACCATGTTAAATCTGCAAATTTTGCGGAAGCAAATTTTTGTTCTTCCCTCGCTGGGATTAGAACTCATGCTATCAGTATATCGAGACAACACTGCCTGGTTGCGGTTTTTATCCAACGCAATCATAGGTTTGAACGTTGTTTTCAATTTAGTCTTGTATATTATATATATATATATAACTACAACGCAATTATAGGTTTGAACGTTGTTTTCAATTTAGACTTGTGTATATATATATATATATACACAAGTCTAAATTGAAAACAACGTATATATATATATATATATATATATACACAAGTCTAAATTGAAAACAACGTTCAAACCTGCAAAACAAATTTCTTGTTAGAGGGGTCTAAATACAGCACAAACAACATTTTCCAAAAGACCAAAAAAGTGAAAAAGTATATTTTAACAAAACGCATTTGACTAACAGGTCGAACAACAAATGTTCTTTAACTGCCATTGGCAATTGCCAAATAAACGGATCACCTATGTAATAAATGGATCTTAATTTCAAATTTAATACTAAACAGAAAACAATAAACTTGCGGAAAAGATGGTATACCGCAAACAAAAGGTGCAAAGGTTTTTGTACACCATATCTGGATTTTGACAATTAATGTCTCTTCAGTGATGTTAGGAATCGAAACGGTATTTGGAAAGCCATACAATTTACCTCAATTTAGGATAGACTCTTGAATTTTGAGGAGTCAAAATAGGATGAACGAATCATATATAATGTTTTCTGCCCTGTAATATTTTCCATCTTCAGACAAGTGTGTTTTAATTAAAATATGATTTTTCCTTTTGCATTTAATTCTTCAGAGAAGTTCTCTTAGACTAATAATTTCTAAACTATATGCCTGTTATTGCAAGGCAATATGTGTACATGTAAGTTATAAACAGAAGGATTCCATTGAATTAATAAATCCTTATAGTATAAAATTAATTCAAGCATTAAACAATAATAACAAGATTTAGAAGATTAGCTCTGTTTAATACAAATTTTATCCAATATGTCCCTGACCTTTGCTTCTACATGTGTATGGTGCTTTTCAACTTTGGTCAAAGGCCAAAATTATAAAATGGTTAAGACTTGAACAATCAAAATAATGAAATTAAGATTTTGAAATTATGCTGTCAGAAATATGAATGGAGAAAATTAAATTGGATAATTATATGATCGATGAAAAAATAATGAAACTATTTCTTTGGTTTTGAGATTGTTAAATTACAATTTGAGAAAGACACCAGTTTTATCCACCATGACAACTCAGAAAACACCAAATGAACCTGTCAAATTCTGATAAGATTTCCTTACAATAAAATGTTCATACAATCAAAGACCCAACAAAAAAAAGCTTATAACTTTATAAACTACAATATACAGCTATTAAAAACTTTTTTCTTGTGTTCAATGTCAACACCTATAAGTGGATCATTTTAATACCTAACAACAAACAGCCTAGTTATCTTCACTTCAAATATTTTGTTAGTGTTATATTCACTATGGAAGTGTGTTTGGTATGAAAACATCCCAAAACAGATCTGAGGTTTTTAAACATTTTAATATCTTAAAGAGATATTTTATGGGTAATCAATTAAATTTTATTACAATATAGTAACTATGAAATCATATCAATATTAACCTATATAACAAGGTATATACTGTTGAAGCTATAATACAAGCATGACCTGGTTTACTATTGTAAAGTAACAACATCAGTACTTTCATTATTTTTATTATTGAGATTAATATGTCATGCAAGTAATTATATAACATGACTTTTTTCTTTTCTTTTTTTTTTTGGTGAACTCATAAAAAAATCCTAATCACATGAAGATTGATTGAGTAATTGTGGCTTAACATTAATCCCACAAGAGGCTGTGATGCTATAGTCACTATGCTTACATCATGTACATATAATCTTTATAGACCATATATATGTTTTCCATTCTTTGCTTTCTATTTTACTTGATGTATCTATTCATGATATAATAATGAACACAATATTGGGTTTTAAATGTGAATTGCCAATTTACTTAAACTGTATATGAATTATGTATATAATACTTTCTATTATTTCTTCTGTTAAATTACTTTTCATGTTTTTCAACTTTGCCTAGTTTTCAAGTTTTTTCTACTTGGCTAAAAGTCTTTGCTTTAAATTAGGATTTAATTTTTGAACTTTAAAGCTTTTTATATTGACTAATCAGTACTTGCTAACATTTCATTTCTTTTCAACACATTTCATTCACATTGCTTTTTTTTGACATTTGTACTTTTCATTGGCTTTTTATGTGTATGTTTTCAACTAAAGTAATATTACAACTGACCTGATATTGCCTATTGTATTGGTTATCTGCTGGATACTGTCGACTTCCTTGACTTATCGGTGACTGATGAGAAAGGATGTCACTTGGAGGACTCTGATACCGACTTTCTGTTTGGTCTCCTCCTCCACGATTTGAAGGTTGATACTGGACTCCAACTGGACGTCTATCACCTGTTTGTTTGTGTCTGACATCTGCATGAACATTAAATGGTGGTTCAGATTCAGGGGCATCATCAGGATGAGATCTCACTCTTCGTTGAAAAGTCGGACTTAATACTTTTAAGTTAATGTCAACACTTATTTTTTGGCCATCATCTGTTGTAATTTCAGTTTTAATTGGCTTTAACTCGATTGGTTTTTTATATGAACCTGTGTCCCTATATACTGGGGACTGTATTGGTTCCTCCTTTGAAACTTGTGGCTTGTAGCCTAAAGGTTCAAGATACTGATTACGCGTTGGGGTGCCATACATTCTACCTTGACCTTGATGAATCTGACCTTGATTTGTAGACTGAAGGTGACCATCACTTGGATATTTTTGAAGACCTCTAGATTTTTTAACAGAACCAGATGCAGTAGTTTTACCATCCTTGTGTTTAGCTAACTGTGCTGACCTTTTTGCCCATACTCCCTCAGCCCCTTGGTCTACATTGCCCCTCAATTCTGTAAGAGGTGGTCGTTTTTCCTCATTTGGCAATGGAATTGTTCGTTTATGTTTTTTTCCTTGTTTCTTAGGATGAATAAATATTTCACTAAGTTTATTTTCTGCTTCCTTTTCTTTCTCTTTTAAAGTTTTATAACTTTTACTTGGGGGAAGTCCATATGTATATTTGTTTTCTTCTACATAATCAACTCTTGGCTCTTTTGGATGTAGTAGTTCCATCCTAGCAGTATCCATATCATCTTCATATTCAGGTTTTTCCTCCCTTTGACTTAAATACTTTTCGTTTTCACCACGACCTTGACCAAATGGATTTGGAGGGGGATTGCCCCAGTTCCCATATCCTTCTTGGTCTAATGAGTCTCTAGCAAAATTACGTTGATCATTATATCCATTTTCATCTAATGAATCTCTATATTGTTCATCTATTGGAATGCGAGGTATAACAACTTCAGAGTCATGTATTTGATTTGTTTCTAATCTGTTTCGTAAATCTTCCTGATATTCTGTTTCACGTTGTAGGTCATCATCACCTCTTTCATCCCCATTCCGATATCGAGAGGGAGAATCTCCCCTCCTATCATAATACTGATCATCCTGTCTTCTTGAATATTGATCATCCTGTCTTCGTGACTGTTGATCATCTGGTCTTCGTGATGGTTGATCATCGGGTCTTCTTGAATATTGATCATCCTGCCTTCGTGAATACTGATCATCTTGCTGTCTATCATACTGATCATCTTGTCTCCGTGAATATTGATCATTTTGCCTTCGTGAATTTCTTTCTTGTTCCTGAGAAAATCCATCTTGATCCCTAGAATGTCTATCTTGATCACGAGCATATCCACCTTGATTTTGGGAATAACCCTCAGATTCTCTTCCTTGACCTCCTTGATTTCGAGAATATCCTCCCTGATTTTGTGCATATCCTGTTTGATTCTGAGCATATCCAACTTGATTTCTAGAGTATCCTTCTGGTTCTTGAGAGTAACCTCCTGGATTCCTAGAATAACCTTCTTGATCATCAACATTACGATCTTCATAACGATTATCATTACGAGCATTATAAATGTCTCGAGAATCACGCACATTCCCATAACCATTAGAATTATTTGAGAAGCCATTTTGATTTCTCTCTTGTCTGTAACCACTATCCTGATCCTGTGGTCTTCCGTAACTCCTTGAATTCATCTGGTCACTTTGTCCGTATCTATCACTTGTATTTCTACTATTATAAGAATTTGAATATCCTTCAGTTGCTTGAATTTCTGCTCTTAACCGAGCTGCTTCTTCATTCATTGCCTCTCTTTCTTGTTTATACCTATTTCCTTGTTCTTCAATTCTACGAACGGTGTCCTCTAAATCTTCATTCATATCATCAATACGACTTTCAACAAAACGAAATTCGTCTTCTTCTTCTCTTGTAAATGTTGGAGAATCAATATATATCTTTTTAACAGCTCTTCCAGAACCACTTTTTGCACTGTTGTTTTGGTCTACACGTGCAGACCCTGATCTTATTGTTTGTGATAATGATACAGACGGAATATCTGATTCAAACTGATGTGTAGGTTCAGGTGATAAATTTGATCTCCTGCCAGAGTTAAAATCTAAAGAATCTTGAAATTTTTGTGGAGTTGCAGGATGTGGTGTTGGGACTCTTTCCCGTGGTGTGTCCCAATCGTCAGTTCCACGACCTTCAGTATGACTATGATAATCACTTATAACAGGCTCTTTGAACGATACAGCACTTTTACGCTGGTCAAATTTTTTTGTTTCAGAAAGGTTATCTTGATTCACATCTTCTATATCATTACTTGCCAAATCGTAATTTATATTAGATGGAGGAGGTATGCCGTTGTCACTTACAACAGATTCGTTTCTATCAAATTGTGGTGCAGGGACACCTGTAGCACTAGTTGCAGACGCAGTTCGCTGACTGGTTCTGGAGTTGGCTCTAAACCTAGAAGATTCAGCAGATGTTATTACTGGTACATTTTTAGTGACAGGGTGGGCACTCTATATGTTTGTCTACCAGAGTCAGGTGCAGATTGTAAAAAGCTAGTGGTATCTGGCACTAGTCCAGAATCAACGTCAAGACTATCAGCTTCAATCCCTTCACCACCTTGTGCAAATGGCAACTCACTAGCAGACCGAGCTTCCAAAAATGGGTGCTGTTGAGAAGTGCTTATATTTTTAAGTCTACTAGAACTGTAACTTTGACTCACACCACTAGGTGTTTTATTTTGCTCTCTTGATTGAGATTTTTCAAATAAAGGACTTTCAACTCTATCAATTTTCAAATAATCAATTTTGGATGGGGTATTTTTTCCCGAAATACTTTGTTGAGGCTTTAAAGATTCAGAACTTGGCAATCTATCTGTATTTTCAATCTCAAGATTATTATCACCGTCAGTATTCAGAATATTTTCCACTTCTTTTTTTGTTGGTGAACTACTTTTTGGCGATGTTTGATCAAAGTCTGGGTTTTTAATATTATCTACGTCAAAGGTCAGAGACTCTTCAACATTTCCCCAAGAACTGTTGTTAGAATTTTCTTTTTGTTTTTCAGTCTTATCACTTTTTGCAGAATATCTTGAATCAGGCTGCTTTTCTGAATTACTTGTCTGTGAAAATCTAGAGTCAGCTCTATTATCAATGTCTAATTTCACAGGACTATTTTTCTCTGAATATCTTGAATTGGGCCTATTGTCAGTTTTTGCTAGTTCTGAACTATTTTTCTCTGAATATCTTGAATCAGGTCTATTTTCTAAATTTTCTTTCTCAGAATAACGTGAATTTGGTCTATTTTTGACACTATTATCTGGGGTTGCCGTGCTATTTGATTTTACATTAGTAGAAGCGTGTGGCGTATGTACAGGTGATGTGTGCTCAGCAGCTACGAACCTTGTGTCAGTTAGTGAATCACTTGTCAAAAGTTTGACTAAAGCAGGATTTTCCGTTTTTATCCTCCCAGAAACAGTTGAACGTGCAGATGCTCGAGAAGTTCCACTCATATTACCTTTCGGCAAACTCCATATTGACCATAGGCCATTCCTAATTGTGCATTAACAATTATAAATTGAGAAACCGATTCTGAAAAATAGAAAAGAAAATCACATTTTAATTAACATCAAACCTAGGGTAATTAGTTGTAATCAATCACAAATTTTAAAGTGATTGAATGTAATTTGTCATTGACTATAATTTCAATTTTTTGCAGTTGTGCTTTAATCAATTACAGACATAAAATATTCTGTAATTTAAATCCATTCCCACTTACATTGATTCTCTCACATATTGGGAAATCAAACTGTTCCATTCAAGTTTTGAATCCTTCTTTTGAAATGCTTATATGTAATTTTAGCCTCCACTGCAAGGAGCTTCTTCGCTGTGACATACATGTACATTGTAGTAGGTGAATATGTTCATTTTTTATTCATGAAAGAAATACATGTAGGACAGTTTATAAGATATAATTTGAAGATATTTTAGATAATCTAGTCCAACTGCCAATTTGGTATCAGACTTAAAGTTAAGATGTGAAGTATTACGGTTTTAGATTATTTATAGGATACATACAGTTATAAATTAAGGAAAAGTATTTGGATTTTATTGAAATTTTGTTCATGTTTGCATTAATAAGATTGAGAATGGAAATGGGGAATGTGTCAAAGAGACAACAACCTGACCAAAGAGCAGACAACAGCTGAAGGCTACCAATGGGTCTTCAATGCCACGAGAAACTCCCGCACCCAGAGGCATGCTTCAGCCGGCCCCTAAATAAAAATGTTTACTAGTTCAGTGATAATGGACGTCATACTAAACTCCTAAATATACACAAGAACAAGAACTTATTTAACTGCACCTAAATATTGAAAAGCTTACTTGCGGTAGAAATTAGAGAAATAGGTCTATAAAGGTATTGAACATCTATACTTTAAAAGCAGGAAATATATGTCCAAATACCATTAATTGGTATGACTAAAACACATTACATGATGAAAAACTGCATTTTGTAACACTGATCCATATTTAACTAGAACAAAAGGAGATGCAGGGTACAAAATTGACTCACAAATTTTTGCCATTTTGGCAACATTAGCTGCAATTGAAAAAGGGATGTTTACTGTCCAGTGGCAAATTAAATGCATATTCAGGACTAAAACATTTTAGAGGGTCTGGATGGGGGTCCATCACTTCTGTATTCTTTAATTTTGTAGGCCATTTTTCTCTATTCCTTTATATTTTTTGCCCATTTTTTCTCTATACTTAATATTTTAGCACCTCATTATTCTCCATTCTTTATTTTTGGTCCATTTTTCTCTATTTTTTGCCAATTATTCACTATTTTGTAAACTCCCATCCACAACCTCATATTAGTGTGATATGAATATGAACCCTGCTTAGTACTAGACCGACACGCTGAGCCAGATTTTTAAAGTGCCAGTTTACAAGGTAACAATCCACAGGAAGTTATGTCACCCTGCCCAGACACATCATTCTGATTCTGAGCCGACCAGTCTTTCCTCATACTATTTTAAATGCAGCCTGCTTAGTGGAAAATCAGCAAATGTCAATTTTACAGTCTTCTGGTTTGTTCTTACCGGGTTCAAACTCATGGCCATATGCACTCAAGGAAAACACGCTACCACAAGACCACCTAGCCTAAACAATGGGAGACTGACATGTTGTTTGAATGATTCATAATTTAATTAATCATAAACTGTTAACACAGAGATATGTCTCGCCTTTTTGTAATTTGTCAAATTTCGTAATGCAAATGTTGAAATTAAAATAGCATTACTTTAACATGTAAGTTATGCAAATATTCAAAGTCAATGAACCATGACTGAACGTACATGGCTAAACAATCTCCATGGAAATGAGATGTGCCAATACTTATACAACTGCATACCAAATACCATTGACTTATCATAAGTCGTTTCCTTTAAACAAACCTAAATACAAACATTAACTTGTAAACTATGTAAAAGTTTCAAAGTCAATGAACCATGATGAGGGGTGGGGCTATATATATAATCTCCATGAAAATGAGACTTGCAAATGCCAATAAATTTGCATTCCAAATATCATTGACTTAACATTAGCGGTTCATCTTAAACTGATATAATCAAAAACTAATACATGTACATGTAAACTAAGCAAAAGGTTCAAAGTCAATAGACCATGACTGAAGGGCAGGGCCAAATATTCTCCATGGAAATGAGATGTGATAATGCTTATAGAACTGCATACCAATTAACATTGGCCTAACACTAATGGTTCCCCTTGAACTGACCTAATCACATACTAATACATGTTAACTAAGCAAAAGTTTCAAAGTCAATAGACCATGACAGAGGGGGCGGAGCCAAATAATCTCCATGAAAATGAGATATGCATATGCTTATACAACTCCATACCAAATATCATTGACCTACCACCGGTGGTTCCCCATAAACTGACCTAATAACAAACTAATTCATGTGAACTAAACAAAAGTTTCAAAGTCAATAGACCATGATTGAGGGGGCAGGGCCAAATAATCTCCATGGAAACGAGATGTGCCAATGCTAATACAACTGCATACCAAATATCACTGACCTACCACTAGTGGTTCACCATAAACCAGACCTAATCACAAACTAATACTTTGTTGACACCGCCACTGGAAACAGCATACCTACATGTATGTCTCAATTTTTGACTCTGTCAAGGCGAGACAAAAATGATAAATGGAATGGTAAATGTAAGGGAAAAGATGGCTGCTCTACATTACAGCATTGATATATCTGATTCACATATTCAATGTGCTAACTAGAGTCAATATTCCAAGCTTTATAAAATTTGTAATTTAATTAATAATACTTTTAAAGAGTAGTTTTAATTTTATTAATTACTTACAATGTAAGACAGAAATGAATGTTGTAGTTGTTATTGTATTCTAACTCAAGGTTTTGGTAATATTAATTATTATTGTAATTAAATTGATAAAATTTCAAAGTGGTCATATGTCATGTATGTATGTAGGTCTGAATTTAATATGCATTGGTTATAACAAACAAGAGTGTACATGCTGAAATGTCTCACCTTCTTTACTAATCATTGATATTATGTTGATAGTCCTAAACATAAAGCTTTATTACAACTGTCACATAAACTTAACATTAACCAAGAAAACTAAACATTGACCAATGAACCATAAAAATGAGGTCAAGGTCAGATGAACCATGCCAGGCAGGCATGTACAGCTAACAATTCTTCCATACAACAAATATAGTTGACCTATTGCTTATAGTTTATGAAAAACAGACCAAAACACAAAAACTTAACACTGAGCAATGAACTGTGAAAATGAGGTCAAGGTCAAATAAAACCTGCACAACTGACATATAGATCATAAAATATTTCCATACACCAAATATAGTCAACCTATTGCATATAGTATTAGATAAAAGACCAAAACTCAAAATCTTAACTTTGACCACTGAACCATGAAAATGAGGTCAAGGTCAAATGACACCTGCCAGGTAGACATGTACACCTTAAAATCATTCCATACACCAAATATAGTAGACCTATTGCATACAGTATAAGAAAAACAGACCAAAACACAAAAACTTAACTATAACCACTGAACCATGAAAATGAGGTCAAGGTCAGATGACACCTGCCAGTTGGACATGTACACCTTACATTCCTTCCATACACCAAATATACTTGACCTATTGCTTATAGTATCTGAGATATGGACTTGACCACCAAAACTTAACCTTGTTTACTGATCCATGAAATGAGGTCGAGGTCAAGTGAAAACTGTCTGACGGGCATGAGGACCTTGCAAGGTACGCACATACCAAATATAGTTATCCTACTACTTATAATAAGAGAGAATTTAACATTACAAAAATTGTTAACTTTTTTTTCAAGTAGTCACTGAACCATGAAAATGAGGTAAAGGACATTGGACATGTGACTGACAGAAACTTCATAACATGAGGCATCCATATACAAAGTATGAAGCATCCAGGTCTTCCACCTTCTAAAATATAAAGCTTTTAAGAAGTTAGCTAACGCCACCGTAGCCGCCGCCTCCAGCAGATCACTATCCCTATGTCGAGCTTTCTGCAAAAGTCTCAGGCTCGACAAAAACATTAAAACAATGCATACAGAAAACAAAGGAAAAATCTATAGCTACAAACTTTGCTTCTTTTTCAAATCAATTAAAGAGTCATTTACACCAATGCACCTCTGAACTATGTGCATGTAAGCAGTGTTCTCTCAAGGGCATTGAGGATCATGACAATGTCATGCAATACCTTGTTCTATCTGAAATTATTTTCTTATACATTGTGTTATGAATATGATGCTATAATTTCTAGAAACAAGATGATATTTCAAAATTCCCTGTTTACCAGGATGCTTTAGAAAATGTGTATGGAGAACACACATGTATAAATGTAAGTTAATAATGCAACAATACCATAAACCCTTCTGGCACAGAACTAAACAAAAATATCAACTACTAATAAAGACAATGAAGAATAGCCTTGTGTCAACTAAAAAAATGTTCATCATTATCTTTACAGTACCTGAGATATGAAATGTAATGTAACCATGAACCAAATTATGTCAGAATTTAGTCTGGGAAAACATGATTTAATTATTAGTTGGAATTGGCTATTGAAGGTAACAAATGTAGCTTTCAGTAACTTTGAGTATTCTTAATTACAACGAAGTATATCTTGTGTTTTTGTCAGATTTAAGTACATGTATACCTTAGGTGCTGATTTGATGCATCAACCCTTTTCAAATTGTTTTATATTTCATTCTTATGTTGTGCTGTTAAACCACTGTCTCATTTTAGAAAAGGGTTGAGGGTTTACAAACTGTAGCAGAGACCCCTGACTTGGTATCATATATTCATATATACAAGCTGGGCTATCATCTAAATAAGTTCTAATGAAGACTAGAGGTGTGTCATTTGGGTGTTTTTCCATGGGAATCAGCGGTTGTCAGATTGCTCTAGTCGGAAAAATGAAAAATTAATAAGGCTGAAAATGCACCAAATATTTGTATGCAATATGAATAATAGGACTAAATAATAATGTCGCTAATAGACGTTACCCCTGACGACGTCGCCAGCAACCATATCCTTGAAGATCTGTTAAACAGTGAAACCGGTAGGATACTATGGAGAACATTATGAACAATTTTATATTGTAATAGACAAAATGTGAATATTCATATTGAATACAAATATTTGGTGCATTTTCAGCCTTCATGTTGATGTACGGTATCGGGACCGTTCATTCCCAATACATGTTCGCACCCTACACGTTCGTACCCCACACGTTTTTGATATTTTTTAGATGTATATATATCAAATGCTCTATATCGTAAATGATAACTGTAATACAACAACAAATAAGCATATATATATAAATATTATATATAGTTGGTACATGTACCTTTAATCTTCTTTACACATGCATGGGAATAAATGCTCTGTAGGTATACTTATTATAGTTATGGCTGACATGCAACACCATAAACACCTAAAAAAACATGTAATTTGTGACCCAGTTTATGTGTTATTCATTGTTGTGGCAATGTCAAGCGACGAGTTTGATAGCCATTTGGTATCTTCCGCCTTTCTTTTAAAAGTCTTAGATGAATGACAGTGGCGGATCCAGAGGGGGCGTAGAGGGCGTACGCCCCCCCTTTGCTTGCAATTTTTTTTTTTTTGTAAAATGATTTATCAGACTAGAAGTCGTGAACTTTGCCATTTCCCGTGTATTTAATTTTTATGCGACAATTCTTTACTTATAAAGATATTTTTCGCTCGTATTTACTGTTATTGATTATGTCAAAGTCATGTGATTCTCTACGGTTGAGTTGACCAGTTCGTCGGAAAAAAACGTTACTCAGTCATTTTGAAATTCAAATTACAGTAACACATTGCTTAGGCTGAGGATGACAAGCATGACGCCTTCAAAGCGACAAACCGGTATTGAGCAAGAACGTATTGACTTCTATTTCACAATTCCACCCAACAGAAAGTAATACTCTATTACACTCTCATGAAAAAAAAAAGTTCCACAGCAATATTATTTACCTACGAAAATATGTTTAACCCCACACGCCCCAGCACATTAATAACATTGCTGAATAGTGATCCCCAGTCATTAAGCTCTAGATATAGATTCAAAGTCTAAGGTACGGACCATTTGATCTGAGGGGGCAGTCTGAGATATTTTAGAGAAAAAATTCTTACCCTGATTTTTGCCTTAAACAAAAATTCTTGCCGTATCTGGATTGAAAACAATAATCTTGTCCACTTTTTTGCTATTAGAAAAAAATATTTTCAACAGAATTATTTAGCATTAAATGAACATGATGAATAAAAAACGGGCGTAATTTTTTTTTTTTGGGGGGTTGCATGTGAATCCCATATCTGAACGGAATGTCTGTTTCGCCAAACTGATATACTGAATACTTTTTTCAAGGCCCGACTGCAACCTGTCTGCTGGGTGTGGCCTATATGTCTCCATGTGTCGACCGTCATTCACAACTTCATTGTCATTTCCGACTCATTCGTAGCCTTTGGTTGATTTGGAACCCCTCACTTCCCTTGTTGGGTGAAACATTTCAACCAAACATTTGGATGAAAATTGTTTGTTTGTCTTTCTTTGTGTCGGTCGTATTTTAAATTTCATTGAATAACTGTATATCTTGTTTACAACAAGAAATCTGTGAGGTTATGCTAACTAACCATACAACAAACGAAAATTTTCCATGTCCATTTTTTACTGACAAATCCCACATCAAATATATTAATTAATACATAGCTTTGGATCCATCCAATCATTTCATAATAGACAATTGATGGAGAGAATACGGCACCAAAAATGTCCAACCCTTACACTTTAACTATATTATGCATTTTACACTTATTTTATGTTTTTTAGCCAAAAAAAGGTCCAAAAAAATTTTCGCCTCGCTTCACTCGCCGAACTTTAATACTACGCCCTCCTTTCCAAAATCCTGGATCCGCCCCTGAATGAACTTTGCCATGATCATCATGACCATTATTTATTTATATTCATTTCGTCAAAATAATTTATAAGACACTAAAGGAAACCTGTTTACGTTTTTAGAATGTCACTTTATTTTGAAACAATAAAAAAAAACTTATTTATAGCAACACTAAACATGATTAAAAAATTATTCAACACAAAACCATTAAAAAGTGTGTGAACGTGAAAGGGGGTGAACGTGAATGGAAGCGAATGTGATTTTGGGCAAACAGAACCGGATTCTTGATGTACACTCGTGTCCAGCAATTTCATTCATCCGATGAGTCCGTCCATTTTTTTTAACATATAATGTAAAATAACGTTAAATGAACTGACTTACCAGACAACAAAATTACCGGATGGCATAGTACATAAATTCCAGGCAGAATACATACTAAAATCTTTACAGATCATATTCATGACAAATAACTTTTTGGTAAAAATCAGGACGAAACAACTAGGCGATAACAGGAATCCGGATGAAACAACTATATAGAGGGTGAACGAGAATAGGGATGAAACCTGTGGCCCATATTTGATCAATAAGATTTTGGTGTGGAATCTATCCTTTTTAGCAAGTATACCTTGGTAATTTTTCATAACTATAATAATGAGAATCTTTCTTGTATATGGTTTATTTGGTCAGGCAGATTTATTTACACAGCAGCTACTATTACAAACTTCCCAATGCTTGATATAATGCACAAATTTCAGACAAAAAGTATAAATCAAATGCAAACGTTCTTAAAGTATGCTCTAACTAGAATATTGCGGTAACTAAACCATGTCAACACAACACAATTTCACAAATACCATAAATCATGATACATAATGTATAACTGTCAATTTTAAATTTGTCAGAAAAGCTGAATTTGAAATGCTAAGACTTGAAGCTTTATATCATACCTTTATCTATTCAAAAATAACACACACACACACAAACAAACAAAAACAATCCTTGTAAATCAACGGTTGACTTGATCATTTCTCATATTCCAATGCGTGTGGTGTCACGGCCAGATTAGAAATGTCCCACAATGCATCC
The DNA here is from genome assembly GCA_017311375.1 of Mytilus coruscus. Taxonomy (NCBI): domain Eukaryota; kingdom Metazoa; phylum Mollusca; class Bivalvia; order Mytilida; family Mytilidae; genus Mytilus; species Mytilus coruscus. Next base: position 24,975,062 of record CM029600.1, read on the forward strand.
ATATTATTTACATGTCACCATAGTTTCCACGAACGATAACCCTCGGAGAGCAAGTGCGCGAAATGTTACTTCTTTTAGGGACTTATCATTTTTATCTGGGAGGGCTGGTCAAAATGCAGGGGGTCAAGTTTTTTTCTGTGTGTGGAAGAGGGGGGTTCAATTTTTTTTATAAATTCAAAGTGGGTGATCAATATTTTCTGCACATGGAAATGAGGAGTTTGCATACTTCAAAATACAAAATGTGAAGCAGAATAGATGATTACAACAGTCAAATGGAAATATATTTTTACCTCCATTCATATCATGACAATTAAGTAAGACATAAGTACACAATGAAAATTTAACCTGCCCATTTTGTCATCATATCGCGAAAAAAACCCGATATACGGTATATATATATTCACTCACATTTTGTTATAATCAGCTTAATTGTTTGGGAGAAATTAAGTATAAATTAAAATTTACAGCGATTTGTGAAAAATTTTGTAAAAAAATTTAAATCAAGCCGCATCATGAAAGAAAATAGTGTAGAGCAATAAATTCTCAAATAAATGATCAAATATTCATCTAATCTGCATACAAACAGTTGAATTTTGATACAAAAGTCTAAACAGATGACTCTGAAATGAAGAACACCACTAATGTGCCTTTTTGTTTTCATTAAAAGATCCCTTTGGGTCCATTTAGACCTCTAATTCCCTCAAAATTTGTACTGTTTAGGCTAATAAAACAAAATTTTGGGGTTACTATGATGATATATCACACATTTATGAATGAAATGTAACAATAAATGAGTAATTGAATTGTTCAAGCTAAAAGCATGAACTATTCCATATAAAAGTTTACCGACTCAATGGAGGTTTTTATAAGGCCTAACGTAAAACTTACGTTTACGCAAAAGTAGGACATATACTAGTATATTTTTTACAGAGTTACTTAGGAACAAGTTTTCTTTAATAGCCCAAATGACAATATAGGAAATTAGAAAAGACTATTTCATGTTTGCAATATTTCCGTGAAATAACTCGGTGTTTTGCATGTTAAAATTTTGGCATGTTAATGTTTAATAGAGCGGGGATCACATCTTTTAAATGTTTTTATAGGGGGGATCAAATAAAAATAGTGAAATATTATGGGGGGATCAAATAAAAATAGTGAAATATAATGGGGGGATCAAGAAAATTTTATATGTTTAATTTCAAAATGACCAGCCCCCCTCCCAGGTAAAAAATGATAAGTCCCTTACAATATTTAAAGCAAGGACGTATAACTAATATTATACGTCCTTGATTAAAAGTCCGTTTGAAATCTGTCAATGTTCACAAAAGATGATTAAAAAAAAACATTTTTTAATTATGTCTTTTATTTTGCAATTTATCTTTGTTGAAGTAAGAAATTTAAAATAAGTTAGTAATTTTATTTTATATATTCTGAGACTACTATAACACATACTATATGTGTTATAGCAAGGATTTGTATAGTAAATCCTTGGTTATAGTAGTCTCAGATATATTGAAGGACGTATAAAGACGACATGATCATGATATCAGCGTAAATATGTCTGAGGCTTATAGAGTTATTTCCCATTTTAAAATATTTGTAAAGTTTTTATTATGATTAATTAAAATCTGAGACTATTATAACACATTACTGCTTAGTAAAGATTTTAAATTATAAACTCAGATAAATTATTACAATAGATTAAAAATAGGTGCTTAATTATTTATACTGTAATAATGATGTTTCTGGACTTATTAGTCTTTTTAAAAGTCATAATTAGCTTTGTTCATCCTGAGATTAGGTTCATAATAACATAAAATTTATCTTCAGTCACTGAATTACACAATTTTCAATGCTGTCCACTACATGCAGTTTTAGATACCGACTTCTTTTATACTCTCAGCAAATGTAAATTATATGATCAATTATACACACCCATACTTTTGATAACTTTTACATCATGCAGTAATATGATTATATTTATTTTGTCATCCAAACTACCATTTATCTTTTTTATTCACACTGAAAACTGAGGGGAAAGGGAATTTTAATTATTGTTGACATGTCTTCTAGCATGTCTATCCTGCTATCATAATTTATGTACTAAAACTTGGTTTAACCAGAGACATATAAAATACTTGTAATAGAGCACACATAGACTGTTCCTACACGGTATACATATGAAGCCTTGTCAGAGACGTCTATGGCCCTATTGGCAATTTTATGATTGTTTTTACACCATTTAAGTGGTAAATTCCGGTCTAATATGATAATGGTTGGTAATTGTTTGAAAATAAATTAAAAGTGCCTAGCTCTGAATTTGATAAATTATCTTTAACTGTTTACCTGGCCATCAAATAGACTATAGCTATAGAGATTCCTTATATCGCCAAGTTATCGGAATTCCAATGGGGACTAACTGTACACCACTTAATGCGGACTGGTATCTGCATTGTTACGAATCACAATTCATGTCTAAAATCAGCAAAAACACGGCATATTAACAACATCTGATACAAAAATTCAATAACACTTTTAGATATTTGGACTGTGATTTTTGGCTCTCAATGATTACGACTTCGGTATGTACACTAAAGAGATTTATCCTGTTGAACTGCTTTCTTTAAATAAAGCTTATACTAACTATGAACACTGCCCTTTGCTGGGTATTGATATATATATATATGTATCTCTAACGGGAAGCTTAATACTAAAATGTACGATAAAAGAGATGATTTTTCATTTCCTATTGTCAATTATCCGTTTCTAGATGGCGACGTTCCCTTGGCACCATCGTATGGTGTTTATATATCTCAGCTTGTTCGATTCGCTCGTGTATGGAACAATGTATTTGATTTTAACGAAATAAATCTCTGTATTCCTGAAAAATTATAACACCAGAGTTTTCGATATCACAAACTTTTCAAAACATTTACTAGATTTTTCATCGGTATACACAAGGACATCATTCGTAAATATAAACCAACGTACACACATGCATCTTATACGTTCAGGTACTTTTATGGTAATATTCTATTCAAAGCACAGAAATTGTCATTCACCTCAAAAGTTAATCAAACCTTTAAACCGACTTATTCACAATGGATAACTTTACGATACTGTTGTCAAATCATTAAAGATGGCATTTTTGGATTCTAAATCCAAGTTGTTGGCATGACGGGTTATGGTTTTCTCGTATAATTTATGATGGCATGAGGGATCGTGCTTGATTTTCATACGATGAAGGCATAATCTTTCGATAGTTTAAGTGAGGTCTGGAACTGGAATGTCAGTAACTGCTAGTAGTCCTTTGTTAATTTATATTGATCATTGTCATTTTACTTAGTTTCTTCTGTTACCTATTCTTACATCGGACTCGGGCTTCTTTTAAACTGAGTTTTACTGTGGATATTGCTGTGTGTTCTTATTATTCTGCATTGACTAGAGGTTTAGGGGGGTTGAGATCTCACAAAACATTTCGGTTAACCCTGCCGCATTATCTAATCGCCTGTCCCAAGACGGGAACCTCTAGCATGTGTTAGTCTTGTGTTTTTTTTTTTGTAATTGTTTTTGTTTTTTTTAACTTGGGGCATTTATATGTTTTGGAGTTTAGTGTCACTGTGGCGTACATTTCGCTGAACAAGTATACATTATTCTTTAGTGGCCAGATGAAGACTTCTTTGGGTGCAAGATTTTCTCGTTGCGTTAAAGATCCCTTTGTGGCCCTGGATTGTTCTCTGCTCTTTGGTTGAGTTGTTGTCTCGTTGACACATTCCCCTTTCCATTCTCAATTCTATAAGATTATTTGTGCTGAATAAATTTCCAGAGGCCCCAGACCGGAACATGTATGGCTATTCTCGATATTAACTGTTCTTGTCAGACTTTGAAGGATGAAAATAGCACGATGCCTGAATAGGCCTTAAAATTTAGACAACACTTACTGAAACTCAATTCATAAAAAGTTTCCCATACCTAATCTAATTTGGTTTTCTGAATTCAAAGCATGAAACAATTATAAAACAAACAGTTAGAATAATATCTTAATATTGTGTCATTTGTAATTATTTGCGCCCCATATTGAAATTGTAAAAGGATTTGCCGGGAATCCATATGCTGAAAAGGGGCAGTGGATCACCATGTACACCAAGTATTGGAGGAGACATTCTCCGAGGCTATAAACAGAGGTAATTTCTAGCAACAAACGCAAAGTTCACCTCGTCTCTTATTTGACTTGATAACTTGTGACCTTGTGATAATAAAACAGTAATCAGAAACTTAGTTTCTGTGAGATAATTAACCAAATTTGAGTAATAAAATATATGAGAAATGAAATTCCAGGACTTAAAATCCATACAAATCAATGAAGATTAACATCCGATTAAAATTCAGATCTATCAGAACTTGGGTGCTCGTAACTGAGGATAGCGAAATCAGATATCTATGTTTTAATTAGATTGTAAAGATTATAATATAGGTCAGAGCATGGAAGTATTGTATTGCTTCCATGCATGGTCAGAGTGACTATGTTTTGTGAAAGGTATTCATACTCTCTTAAATACATCCCTACACAAAGATATATATAACTAATAGTTGCATAATATCTTAAAATGACACCAAGTGTAAACTTGCCGATTTAAGCCAATGAAGACTACAATATAGATCAAAGCAACTTACTTTTTAGGAAGATTTTTATGCTCTTAAAATTACATCTTTACAACAAGTGATATGATTTTATGCTACTTGATAACCGAGATCTGAATTCAGACGTAAAACTTAATCTAAATGAAGGGTGAAGTGTATAGCTCAGGGTGGCTTACTGTTTGTAACTTGAATTTAATGCTTTATTTCCTATCCATTCGACCCCATGTATGCAGGATATTCTTTTTGCAAACTCATTCAGATTTTTTTTTATTCAGAGATTACGAAATTCAAGTCTAATCGCTGCAATTAATTTAAAGCAGGTCAAGCGTTTTCAATAACAAAGCAACTGATACTCCTCATGACAAAATATTTACAAAATATCAGCACTATAGCTGATATGGATACTCACAAAACATGTATAACTTCACCGCATTTTCGCGCCTGTCCCAAGTCAGGAACCTCTAGCATTTGTTAGTCTCGTGTGTTGTTTTTCTTTAAATTTGGTTCATTTGTATGTTTCGGAGTTTAGTGTGGCGACCAATTCGCTGAACTAGTATTTCATTAATTTGTTTCAATCTAACAGTAATTTTTTTTTTGGAATAAAACATACCATTTTCAGGTTCATTTTAATCTTTTAGAGAGACAAACATTCTTATTAAAATATAGATCTCTGATTTCGTTATCCTTATATGTACGAGCAAGCGAGTTAATATAGATATGAATTTTCATAAGATTGATATTTTCTATACGTTGGAAAACTAACCTTGAATGTAGTTACTCGTGGTGATATGGGATGGACATCTTGTCATACAAAACAACGAATATACTACTGTAGGCTATTGCATCGAACAAACTAGAATATCTTATGAAATATTAAAATGGACATCTAGGAGAAAAAAGTTGAATTTTTGAAATTGATAAAATTGTAAATAGTTTAAACATTAGAGATATTGTATAAGACTTGTCGTTTTCAACAAAAACTGTTATGGGAACTGTTATTGAAAAGTTGGTAGAACTCGACAAAACAGAATGGCACAGAGAACTTTTTAATGATCGGCGCAATATACATAATGGAAATAAGTTACGCACATACAAACTGTTTTAAGATGTAAAACTGAACCGTCTGTTTGCCAAAATATGGCCAGGCCTGAAAGACGTACCATGGCTCTGTTTCGGTCCGGTGCACTACCCTTGGCCTATGAGATTGGCAGGTACTCCAGACAGCCAATCCCGGTAGAAGAAACAGCTTGTGCTTTTGCAACCTTGGTTATGTAGAGAATGAAAAACATTTCCTTCTTGAATGTGAACTTTATGGTGACTTATGTTATGATTTATTTTCCGAATGCTTTAAATATACTAATCACTTTAACAACCTTAATAATGAGGATACATTTATAAACTCCATAAACTGTTGAAATATCCAACATTATTTTTGTAAAATATTATGTAAGTTTTTTATTCGCAGAAAATTATTTTCATAGTATATATATTTTATTTAGAATTTATAACTGTTCTTAAACGCAATGTTTTTTTCAGTAGAAATTTTTAATTACAGACGATAATTATGAAGCTTGTTATACGTCTATTTCAACCAGTCAAGAAATTTTTATATGTTAAAATTTTTGTTTACAAGTTTACAGATGTAAGGAACACTTTTAAAGAGCAATGTTTAGTTGTTGTAACTTTGATAATTAGATGTTTAGTTGTTGTAACTTTGACAATTAGATGTTTAGTTGTTGTAACTTTGATAATTAGTGTTTAGTTGTTGTAACTTTGATAATTAGATGTTTAGTTGTTGTAACTTTGATAATTAGATGTTTAGTTGTTGTAACTTTGATAATTAGATGTTTAGTTGTTGTAACTTTGATAATTAGATGTTTAGTTGTTGTAACTTTGATAATTAGATGTTTAGTTGTTGTAACTTTGATAATTAGATGTTTAGTTGTTGTAACTTTGATAATTAGTGTATAAAGTTTCATTTATTCTGTTAGTGTCTCATAAGTCAGATTTTTATGGCTGGATATTGATTGTTTTATGTATAAATGTTACAAATGCTGGGATGTTTTATGACAATCAATATATGACACTTTAATAAATAATTTTATTAATAATTTTTGGCGATCAAAAAGGGGGTATAAGACATCTTCGTCCCTCTCCGCAACTAAATAACACCTCAATATCTGAATTTAGAATATCAATAAATTACTGAGGACCTCCTGAAACCTCAGTAATTCGATTTCAGGATAAAATGATATTTTAGGACATCCAAATATAATAAGTCACAATTGCTTTATTTCAGGAAGTCCTTAAATATTTCAGATATCCGTAATAATTTGGAGCTCAATCTTTATACATAAGAGAACCGCCACAAATCAATTTCAGGAGGTCCTTAAATATTTAGATATCCGTAATAACTTGGAGCTCAATCTTTATACATTAGAGAACCGCCACAAATCAATTTCAGGATATACATAAATATTTATGGGAGTTTACACACGGGTAGTACAGTGATTCTGTCATAGTTTGGCTAGTTGGACATGACTGTGTTAAGTGTTTATAATGACAAACAATGAAAAATATGATATAGGTTTCTCAACATTATCATCTGTCTCTTGATATAAAACAGCTCCAACTCCTACATCGCTTGCATCAACGGCAAGTTTAAATTGTTTTTCGAAGTCTCGAGTGATCAGAACTGGACTATTAATTAAAAGTGATTTGCTATTTTCAAAAGCTTTTTGACAATTTTCACTCCAGATGAATTTAGAATCTTTCCGTAAAAGATGAGTCAATGGTTGAACAACAGTAGCAAAATTTGAACAGAATTTCCTGTAAAATCCAATCATGCCTAAATATCTCATAAGTTGTTTTTTATTTGTAGGAGGAGGAAATTTAGTAATTGCATCCACTTTAGCCGTAATAGGTTTCACTTGACCTTGGCCAACTGTATGCCCTAAATAATCAACAGTGGCCTGGTAACATTCACTTTTACCAAGATTAACAGTCAAATTTGATTGTGACAATCTATCAAAAGTATTATATAAATGTGTTAAATGCTCTTCCCAGCTATCACTTCATACAATAAGATCATCAATATAAGCATAACAACAGTCTAAATCTTTTATAACATTATTGATCATTCTTTGAAATGTAGCTGGAGCACTTTTCATGCCAAACGGCATTACAGTATATTGAAATAAGCCGTCTGGTGTGACAAAAGCTGATATTTCTCGAGCTCTCTGTGTCAATGGGACTTGCCAGTAACCTTTCAATAAATCAAATTTGCTCACAAATTTTGCTTGTCCAATGTTATCAATGCAGTCGTCTATCCTTGGAATCGGATAGGAATCAGATTTAACAGAATTTACTTTTCTGAAATCAGTTACAAAACGAAAGGTTTTATCTGGTTTGGGCACAAGCAGACAAGGAGAGCTCCATTCACTGTTACTCGGCTCAATAATATCATTGTCAAGCATATATTTAATTTCTTGTCTCATAAATTCAAGTTTGAGTGGATTGAGCCGGTAAGGATGTTGCTTAATTGGAGAAGCATCACCTACATCGACATCATGACATACAGCAGTGGTTTTGTTTGGCACATCTTGAAAAAGATTTTTAAAAGAAAATACCAAGGCTTTTAATTTTTCTCTACGATCAAAAGACAGATGTGCAAGTTTTGAATCTAAATTTGACAAAATTTCTGAATTTTTCAATCTAACTGTCTCTTCCATAGTTTTAGAACTAAAAGGTGGTTCAATTATATCTGGTTTGTCATGATTGTTCTCCAATTTAACCATGGCTAAAGTGGCAACTGGTTTACTCTCACCTTCATTAGTACGCTCAAAATATGGTTTTAACATATTAATGTGACACACTCTATTTTGTTTACGCCGACCTGGTGTTTTTACAATATAATTCAAATCATTGATTTTACTCTATGGTGTAAGGACCACAATATTTAGCTTGTAATGGATGTCCAGGGACTGGTAAAAATACAAGTACCTTATCACCTGGCTCAAAAACTCTGTCCCTGTCATCTTTATCATACCATATTTTCATCTTATTCTGAACAGTTTTTAAATTGTTCTGAGCAATTTGACAAGCAGTATACAATTTTTCTTTAAAACTAGATGTATAGTCTAGAAGATTCAAGTCAGTGTGTTCAGTAAGCCATTTTCCTTAATTAATTTTAAAGGTCCCTTACAGTATGACCAAATACCAACTCAAAGGGACTAAAACCAAGGGATTCTTGAACAGCCCCTCGGACCGCAAAAGTAAAAGTGAACACCATCATCCCAGTCCCTGTCAAATTGAAGACAAAAAGTTCTAATCATGTTCTTCAATGTTTGATGAAAACGTTCTAAGGCACCTTGAGATTCTGGATGATAAGCACTTGACCTATACTGAGCAATCCCTAACTGGTACACGACTTGCTGAAATAAACATGACATGAAATTTGAACCCTGGTCGGACTGTATAGACTTTGGAAGTCCTACTAGCGTGAAAAATTTGATCAGAGCTTTGACAATACTAGGTGTCTTGATATTCCTTAACGGAATAGCCTCAGGAAAGCAAGTGGAGGTACACATGATTGTCAATAAATACGCATTTCCGGTCTTGGTCTTCGGTAAAGGTCCAACGCAATCAATGAGTACTCGGCTGAAAGGTTCTTCAAAGGCTGGAATAGGCAGAAGTGGTGCTGGTGGTATTTTCCTCCTCTGGGGTAGCATCAGGGGGCCTCCACTTTCTCATTAAAATACTGTCTTGATGGTAGTAGCATTCGGCCACTTTGTCTGCTTCCTCCTGTGGTTGAGCCCTCTTGCAGAGCTGAAGAACCTCAGGGTCTTTATTTTGCTCTTCGACAAATTTCCTTCGGTCTAATGAATGGCTGTTTACGTCTGGCCATGGCATAATTACATTCTTGCCAATACTAGGTGGTCTTATTACGGCCTTCTCTGAGCTTCCGGGACCTTCAATGTCGGCTAGAAAGGTGTCAGAAAGGTCCATGTAATCAAACTGGTCTTCTTGCAAATCCTCATTTTGTTGTTTTCTAGCCATCGCCCTAGTAACGACACAAACTAGATACAGTTCAGCATCATCTTCAGGTGATTTAACATCCACCACCGGTTCACTGGTAACAATTGGTTCAGCAACCACTTTGTTCCTAGATAGATCATTTCCTAGCAATAATGAAACACCCTCAACAGGGAGATTAGGACGAACACCCACAACAACTGGTCCAGTAATCAAATCTGACTTCAGATAAATACGATGGAGGGGAACATCTATACAACCTAACTCCACACCTTGTAACAAAACGGAGGCACCAATAGAAGTCTCCTCGGACAAAGGCAACACACCTTCTAACAATAAAGACTGAGAAGCTCCAGTGTCCCGTAAAATCTTAATAGGCTGAGGAGTACTATTATCAACAATAGAAACAAACCCATCAGACATAAAAGGTTTATAATCCTCCATGTAATCACAAAAACTGGACTTAAAAGCCTGACTCGCAGGACAGTCCAACGTATTGGCAACACGGGGTGTCGTACAAGCACTGGTCTTGGGCTTATTATCTCTTTCATTTTTTTTCTGGAGTCTAAAACAATCAGCCATCAGGTGACCATTCTTCTTACAATAAGCACAAGTCAATGACTTCTTCTCAAAAGTATTAAATTTTGGACTAGACTGACTCTTATTCTGTGCAACAGGCTTACCATCAGTACGCTCAGTGCTTTGATTCTTGTAATTTCCACTCGAAGTATTAAAATTTTGACCTTTGAAACTTCTTTTATGTGAAAGAGTATAATTATCCGATATAACAGCTGCATCTTGTAAAGTCTCAACAGTTTTGTCATCTAAATGTGTTTTTAAGTCTAAATGAACACACTGCTTGAACTCTTCTAATAACATCAATTGTCTTAAATTATCAAAATTTTTATCTATTTTCTTTGACGTAAGCCATTTATCAAATAGATCTTCTTTTTCCCTAGCAAATTCAACATAGGTTTGTGAATCAAACTTTTCATAAGACCTAAATTTCTGTCTATATGCTTCTGGCACTAGCTCATAAGCTTTCAAAACCTCTTTTTTAACCTTGTCATAATCAGAACTATTTTCTGACGAAAGTGCTGAGTAAATTTCAGCGGCCTTGCCCTCAAAAACACTTTGCAGCATTGTAGTCCAAAAAGGTTTCGGCCATTTCAAATTTTTAACAATTTTCTCAAACTATGGAAAAAATTTGTCAACTTTTTTTTCACAAAATTTGGGAACCAAACGTATATTTTTTGCTGCATCAAAATTAAAAATGTTCTGATTTTGATTGGAATTTAGTGTTGCTTTCTTCTTTTGCCATTTCAATGTTCATTTTCTCAATCTCTTACCTTTCTCTCATTTCAAGTTCTGCCTGTTTTAATTTAAAATCATCTTCTTTTTCTTTTTCTTTCATCTTCTCCATCTCTAACCTTTCCTTCATTTCAAGTTCTGCTTTTTCTTTTTCCAATTGTTTTAATTTAAATTCATGTTCTAGTTCAAGCTGTTTTAATTTGAAAGCATCAACATTTTCGACCTTGAGTTCAAGAGCCTCTTCACCTAAAATTTTTGCGTCAACTAGTTTGTCTATTACCAAATTTTTTATAATTTGTTTTCTCATAGATACTCTAAAGTCTAATTTCAGATGTCTAGCAAGCAACACTAATTCCTCTTTCTTTAAATTATCAAACCCTTCCAGGTCTGGCGTTTTCAAAAATTTACCGGCATCAAATGCCATATTGTAGAATTTTGTTGGCTAGTTCTAATAAAAATACTGAAAAAATTTTTAATAAGATATTAACGTTATCCCGGACACGAACCCCCAATTTCTGTTATGGACAGAAAAATCGACTTTTAATTGTAGCCAACAAAAGACACAAATCAATAATAAAATTTAACAAGATTTATTATACACAAGTTTACAAGAAGTATTACATAAAAAGAAATGTCAACTTAACTGTCAAAATATATGTCCAATCTTTTGTCTTTTCTTTATCCGGAAATCTTCTCGGAATCCACAGAATATTATATCCAATTGGTCTAGTATGATGTAGTTTGTAAATAAAATGTCAATCCAACTGCTGAGAATGTTGATGTCTATCGATGTCTAAGTCTATCTATGTCTATCTCTAAATATCTATATTCAACTAACTTTTGGGTCTGCATTTAAATACTCAAACGGAAACTTCTAGACAACGCTAGAAATATAAATTACGCATCTTTTGTTATGATCATTTTGGAAACGTTATGTAAGTGAAATAGAAAGTTCTAATCATTCCATGAGTATCAGTGATTGTTCCAATGAATTCTAAACTGCATAGTTGTAACACAATGTGTATAATTTTGTACACAATGTAAACACATATAATAGGCCACACAAAATAAATAAGGCCAACTAAATAGATATGATAGTTACAATATCATAACACAATGACACGATATAAACATTCGGATTTTTTGCTAAAGGAACTTCTGAACAAAAATCAAAGCTGGCAAGTATCTTTGTCTATAGCTAATATGTTAGTAAATTCAAATTTTTATCAAATAGTTAATAATTTGACACAGAATAATGCTTGCGTATGTCAAACTTTAAAAGTTTCTTATTCGTTTCTCATGCATAAAAATGATTTGTTTTCTGTCTGTTACAGCACATAGGTTACATGACCATTTGACTAGTGACGCCGCTCACGATATTCCCGACAGATAAAATTGAGAATGGAAATGGGGAATATATCAAAGAGACAACAACCCGACCAAAGAGCAGACAACAGCCGAAGGCCACCAATGGGTCTCCAACGCAGCGAGAAAATCCCGCACCCGGAGGTGGTCCTCAGCTGGTCCCTAAATAAAATTGTGTACTGGTTCAGTGAAAATGGACGTCACACTAAACTCCAAAACATAGAAATGAACTAAAATTAAAAAACATACAAGACTAACAAAGGCCAGAGGCTCCTGACTTGGGACAGGCGCAAAAATGCGGCGGGGTTAAACAGAGTCCATCATGGGCATACGGAGAAAAGATTCTAGGTTAAACAGAAGCAACGCTTTCTGTTTTTGTAATTTATTTGATTGAATGACAGTTAAAAAGAGCAGTGGCTATATTAATTATGTCGTAGGAAACACACGAAAAGTAAAAATATACAATGTACGGTTTGCCGATTACGCCTATCAAATTTGGTTAAAAAGGCTTTTTTTCTTCTTAGTCAATTGGTAAATTGTGTAACTTCGTTTTTTTCACAAGCGCCTTCAAACATACTATCAATATTAAGGTGAAACAAATATGTTTTAATTTGGATCTAAACCATGACAAATATGATCAAAACCATGAGGAATTTCTAGACACTTAACTGAACCATGTCAATCGCTTAACCAAACCATAGCAATTTCGATATGTTGGTTATCCTGCTTTAATTTCTTAAAACAACAATTTTAATGTAGAACCTTTGACTAACAATATAGATTCAAACATCTTATTCGCTTTTTATTTGCTCATTTGAAAAGAACTGAGACAATCGTTCTAGAAAGTAGCCTAACTAAACCATGACCAACTTAACCAAACTATGACAAAATCACTGTACTAAACGCTCCTCGATATGACGACGTTACTACCTGTTCTACAGTTGTATCATGACATCCATACTGATAGATAATAATATCCTCTCACTATAAATAATTCAAAGTTTGATTACTATGTTGAACGCATCTATCCCATCGAACTTGAAATAAAGGATACAAATTACGGAAACAGTTAAGTCTGTCTCATATCTTGACTTACCTCTAGAAATCGACAATACGGGTCAGTTGAGAACAAAACTTTACGACAATAGAGATGATTCCAGCATCTCAACTGAATTGTGAAATTTCCATTCTATGTAACAAAATTCAGACAGCGCCTGCATTGGAGTATATATCTCCCAGTTGATGCAATATTTCAGAGCTTGAATTTCCTATAATGATATTGTTGATAGAGGTTTGTTGCTAACAAGGAAGCTATCAAACCATGTAAGGGTTCCAAGATGTGGATCTAGATTTTGAAAAGGGGGCAAAGCTTTTAGGCAACATATTAGGAGTTCAAGTTGAAATGTTAAAAGTCTATGGGATTTGTCAAATATGTAGCTCCATAAGGGGACCGGGGCCCCTACCCCCTAAATCTGCCTCTGGTTCCAAGTGGTGAAATCGAATTCTCAGTCCCTTCGAAAAATGTTCGGATGTCATCAATATAAGAGTTGGCTGACCGTTTCAAATATCTGTTTCACCATAGATATAATTGCCATAGATAGCTATTATATCTATAATTTCACAGATGAAGACGGATATGTACCAATTATCGTAACCAGAATCCCGTCCCCTTTTCCTCAAATGTGATATTACCGAATGAGACTTATCTCCAAATGTGTACTTACACGAGAAACACGACGGGTGCCACGTGGAGGGGGATATGCTTACCGTCCTGGAGCGCATCAAATCGGACTGTTTTTGTTTTGTTTTTTTTTTTTGGTTGGGTTCGTGTTGCTCAGACAGTCTTTATATAACAAAAAAATGATGTCTTCCCCGCCAAAAATTTTTTTTTTTATTGTAAGCGGAAGCGTTGGGGTTGGTCGCCTGACTTCATATTTCCAGGTCATTAAGAAAACCGTTGAGAAAAACTGCAAAAATTGAAAGACATCAAACCAGTATTCCCTACTATTGTCATTATTCATGTCCAACAAACAAACAGAAGCCATGATGGCCTTGACTCACATGAATAAAACATTTAACATTTAAATGAAGATTGAAGCCAAAAATTATAACACAAGAGAGTATAGATATAACATCTGAATCAATTGCATGTTAGACGAACTGTTGAATAATCAGATACTGATTAAGAGTATTCATCCAATTAGTTATAATTCTTGCATGTTTGAAATAATGAATTGGTCAAATGTTGTAAAAAAATCCAATATCCCCTCCCCATCTGAATTGTTGACAAATTGGATACGCCCCCTTTCCAATCCCAAAATGTTTTGTTATCCTGATTCACAAGTGATAATTGTTGCATACATGAATTAATAGTAAATACACAGCACTGATCCATAATTGTGTATTTTTAATTATGTGTTTAGTTTATATAAAGAAAGGTATATTTGTGTGTAGCTGATGTAAAGAAAAATATAAAAATCATATTTAATTTAAATATAATAATAATATAACTCACAAACTGCTGTAGGAAATTAAATGTATATAAACGAAAGAATAATTGAACAGAAAAAACTACCACTTTCATGTCATTAAATAAGGGACCGGTCATTATTTATCTCCAGGGGCTGGCAAAAAGTAGGGGTCATGAAAAAATTGAATCTGAAAGAGGGGGTCATTCTTTTTCAGGTTGATCTAGTAGGGGGGGTCATGATTTTATTGGCCATAGATTCATTGATCTCCATATACAATGTACCATGACCATAGACTATACATGTATAGTCAGAGCTAACTTGTCTCCTAGTTTGACTCTTTCACAAATATCAAACTGTCACTATCAGTGATCTACCTAGAGCTAGTCACTTTACTCTTTGACTAATTTTATTGTCAATTGACTAATGAATATTACCAAAAAATGTGCAAAATAAGTCACTTTTCTTATGTTTTTATTAGCTATGATGTTATAGAACTGTGGAAATCAGGAATAGAGACTATAAAATTGGTTTCATAATCCTGGCTTCACCACAACAAAAGTAGACTTTGCTTTTTGAAGGCGACACCATTTTTATTTTTCAAGATGAACTCATATATATTTTACAAACTGTTGTTTTATGTGTACAAAAAAATATTCTATAGAGACATTTTCAAAGCATTTTATTTTTATTTTTATTCCATATCTTAAATATACCTCATATAGATTTCACTATAAATAAATATATGAATGATTTTTTTTACATGTATAGTGGATTGGCCAGAACTTATTTTATAGGAAAAATTTTGCTATCAATTTTATCGGTATGTAGGAAATTTCTTTTGCAGGCACACAAAACATAAAAGACATGGTCTCAACAAACTGGTAGCTTGGTTAATTTCTGTCAATTTTATGGATTTAATTAAAGAAAACAAAAGCTGAAATTTTCTATTCGGACTTAAATTTCAGATAGTCACTTTTAAAAGTTTATATAAATTTTCAAAACCACTTGGATTTTCATATCAATTGTATTTTGACCTTATAGAATACACGGTTGTTTGATAGTTTGGTGTATTGCTGTCAAATTTATGGATTTTATTAATAAGAAAGAAAAAAAATCTAATATTTTCAGTTTAGGCTAAATTCAGATAGTCACCTTTAAAATTTTTATAACTTTTTCAATTCAACTTGGATTTTCATAAAACTCTACACCTATCTCATTCATATATTGATCTTACAGAATGCCAGGTTGTTTAGGAGTTTAGTGTATTGCTGTCATTTTTATGGATTTAATAAATAGCTTAAAAAAAGCTTAAATTTTCAGTTTAGGTTAATACCAGATAGTCATCTTTAAAAAATTTTATAACATTTTTAAATCAACTTGGATTTTCATATAACTCTACAGCTATCTCATTAACATATTGATCTTACAGAATGCCAGGTTGTTTGGTACTTTGGTTCATTGCTGTCATTTTATGGATTTAGTTAATAGGTTAAAAAAGCTACAATTTTCAGTTTAGGCTAAATTCAGATAGTCACCTTTAAATCTTTTTATAACTTTTTCAAATCAACTTAGATTTTCATATAACTCTACAGCTATCTCATTTATATGTTGATCTTACAGAATGCCAGGTTGTTTGGTAGTTTTGGTGTATTGCTGTCAATTTTATGGATTTAAAAAATAGGTTAAAAAAAGCTTAAATGTTCAATTTAGACTCTAAATTCAGATAGTCATCTTTAAAAATTGGTATTAAGTTTCAAATCAACTTGGATTATATATAGCTCTACAACTATCTCATTAACATATTGATCTTACAGAATACCAGGTTGTTTGGTACTTTGGTTTATTGTTGTCATTTTTATTGGTTTAGTTAATAAGTAAAAGAAGCTACAATTTTCAGTTTACACTAAATTCAGATAGTCATCTTTAAAAATTGGTGTAACGTTTCCAAATCAACTTTGATTTTCATAAAACTCTACAGCCATCTCATTTATATATTGATCTTACAGAATGCCAGGTTGTTTGGTAGTTTGGTGTACATGTATTGCTGACAAATTTAGGGATTCAGTGGCGGTTCCAGAAATTTTCATATGAGGGGGCCCACTGACTGCTTAAGAGGGGGCCCACTCCAGTCATGCTTCAGTGATTTCCTATATAAGCAACTTAATTTTTCCCACAAAAAGGGGGGCCCTGGCACCCTGCCCCCCACCAAATCTGTTTTTGGGATTTAATTAATAGGTAAAAAAAGCTGCATCAAAGTCAAAAACATGTCTGCCTAAATTGCTTTAAAAAGACCATAATTTCTTTCTTGAAAAGTAGAATAGATAAAGGGACATTGTATATTTGAAATATAAGAATGCTCTATTATTAAGACAATAATTGGTAATTCAGCAAATGGTAATATGTTTACTAGTCTTAAGAGTTATTGTCCCTTAATTTAAACTATTCTCTTTATTTTAAATTAATATGGTATTTTGAAAATTGTATACAAATTGGATAGTTAGTTAATATTTTTTTGATTGTTAACAATAGTTTGAATAAATCTTTATGTCCTATGGTCACAAAAGGGGAAAAAAGTGGTGACCCTCAATTATTTAATAGAACAAAGACATAAGAAGAGATACATTAAACTGTTTCAAATTTAAGATGACCTCAGATTTCAGAAAATATAAACTAAGTACATTTAATAGTATGGTTAATATTTCTTCATATGTTTTATGACTTGCATGAACATTTTTTTAATTTTATTATTTTCAAGAATTACAACAAATACAACACATCAAACATACATATAGTAATATTAGCAATACATTTGAATATCTATTTATCTGTAACAATAAGCATTCTTGAAAATTCATTTTATGTATATATGAAAAGAGAATAAAATTACGGAAAGAAAAGAAAATTAGAGTTAAATGTGTATGCAGTACTATGTACCACATGAGAAGGGTAAATTATTTTATGAAAAGGAAGAAGTTAAAATATCCTGTAAGATTTCAGTAGATATTAATAAATTGTGCTATAAGATTAAATAATATATTATGTTATGTTTGACAATAAGTATTTGTAAAAATAAATAACAAAGTGAATTATTAAAATAATTCTTTAAATGCATTCCACATGGTATCAAAGTGATCTTGTCTTTTATTTTTGACTGCCATTATTTTTTCTAAATTGTACATATATTTTAGCTTTTCTTTAATGGCACTGAGTGAAAGATCTTTAAAAACATCTACTGTTGTATATATATTGTTTCATGTATAGAAAAATCAAATTATATGGGTCACCTTTTCGAATTTTGATATATCTCCAAAAATAAAATTTAACTTATTCAATGGCAGGCTTACCCCACCAGATAAAAACCAATAATCAATATCTTGTAGAAAATTTTGGATAATCTCACAATTCCACAGAATATGTTCAACAGTTTCGTCTTCTAATTTACAAAAGGTACATAAAGGGTTATCAATAAGTTTGATTTTACATAAAATTTATTTGTGGCAAGAATTCTGTGGTTGATTCTGTACTGAAGCCACTGTAGTTTGGTATTGACAGTGACTGTAAAGGTAGTTTGAATATATGTTTCCAAATGAGATCTTCGCCTAATATTTCACCCCACTTCAGTTGTCCTGTTGGAGTTACATTGTTATTAATGAGTATTTTATACATATCTTTAGAACCTTTTCTACTTTTAAAAAAGACTTGTAAGCAAGCTGGAATAAATGGACAACATAACTTATATGTATCTTTTTTGTAATTATTTGCTGCTTTTTTAATAGCAGAAATAACACTCATGTAATTAAAAAAATTTACATTGATATCATAACATTGCTGTAACATTTCTAATGAAATAAAAAATCCATGTTCATCTATTACATCATTTACATATTGTAAACCATGATTAAACCAATGTTGATAAAAACAGGTTTATTACCCATTCTGATCATATTGTTAAACCAAATAGGACTTGATAAAAATAATCATAGTCCAAATTTCTCTTTATCAATAATCATTTCCATGCTCTGAATACATCTTTCCAAAATTGTTTTTGATTAATAAACTAACTTGTTTGATATACTGAACACCACAATTAAAAGTTTATTTTATCAATATCAGACATCAAAATACTTTGCCACTTATTATCTCTCTGAAAAATCCTTCTTATCCATGATGATTTGAGTGCCATAGTAAAACTATAAAGATCTATCATTTTTAATCCTCCCTCCAAATATTCTTTAATCAATACGTCCTTCTTCACTCTATGTATAGGAGAGTTCCATACAAATGTATAAAAAATTTCATTAATTTTTCGGAATACACTGTCAGAAGGATTAGGCAAAGAAATAATAAGGTGGTTTAAAATAGGTAAAACAAGAGTTTTTATCACAGTTAATATGCATGAATATTGTTAGCACTTCTTAAGCCTCTATGAAAGGCTGGCTGATATAGTATGCTATTACTTATGTCTTGAGATTTAATTGTGATATTGTATATATCTGAGGCTGCACATATAAAATCAAATCTATTGGCAAGGACTCTTTTTATAGTTTTTTTAGATGGGCAAGGACTTTTTTGCAGAATTTAAAATGATGGGCATTAACTTTTTTAATGAAATAATATAAAGAATGCACCGGCCCATCCATCTGGTAAATATTTAACGGTCCCTTACATCAGAGTACAGTGGCGGATCCAGAGGGGTTCCGGGGGTTGGAACCCCCCTTTTTTTGGAAAATCAATGCATTTGAATGGGGACATATAGTTGAACCCCCTTTATCCTGGGTTGGGAACCCCTTTTTAAAATGGCTGGATCCGCCCTGGAGTATTCTTCTATCAGATGTCATCCTAAATGCATTCTCTGTGTATGTGTATTAAAATACCTTACTAGGAATATTAGCAACACATAATAATTGAATCATTTGAAACCTTTCAATTATAATCAGAAAAGAGAGGGGGGGTCAAAAAGTTCTTATGTAGTTGAAAGAGGGGGGGGGTTAAATTTTTTAACACATTTTGAAAAGGGGAAGTCAATCATTATTTATCATTTCAAATTTACATTTTGCCGGCCCCCCCTGGAGATAAATAATGACCGGTCCCTAAGTGCTCAAATATATGCATTATTCAAAACTATAGTACTTTTAAAACCTTGCTTCTTCTTTTTAATTTTTGATTAAGTCATGTGTAGATGTAAAAATAAATAATAAAAAAAAAAGAATACTTACCATTTACTTCATCATTTCTTTTCTTGAGTGGTTATCAAAAATTTACACACTCAGTTTTTGTTTTAAACATCTTTTTGTTAAGTAATATTATCTGTCCCCTAATCAGTAGTGAATGACATATTTATATCTGTACTTAACTATTTTATGATTGAGAGAAGATATGAAACTTTCACTTTGAAAGTCTTAGATGTAAGACTGTTTCAAGAGAAACGTAGCAAAAAACCGTTTTGATAAAAATTTTATTTTATTTTGCCGTTATTGTCGGTTGCGATTTTGGAAGAATCGTTTGGTAAACAGATAGAACACAATGTACTCTGGTTCTTTTTTTGTTTAAAAAAATTGAGCAACCAGTGCGTACTTTCGATTTGCATGTGACACTCACTACACATGATACAGACGACAGCATCAGAAGAAATCTGGAAATGTTGACTTTTGTCTCCATTATATGTGTATTTTCCTTTTTGACTTTGTTGCAAACTCGTTCAAGTATTCAGACATCTAGCGCTTCCATATTATCCAGACTTTATTCACAAAAACTATCAGTCATTGATGGTCATTTCGGAAACTCCTACACAAACCTCACAAATGAGAATTCAACAGTCATATACAAATTCGAATACAAAGAAATAGAGAATAAGGTACGTTTGTTACGGTCACATATAAGCATATAAGTCTTGTTAGGATAAAATTAAAGATTAATTCAGGCTTTTTTTTTAAAGCTAGAACAATGAGTTCATGAAGAAAGTAAACTCATTTATATTTGTTATTATGGGGTCGGTCTTTTCACCACCGAACACCACCGCACACCGCCGAACACCACGGAACACCCAAAAAGACCACTAACCCTTAAGAAAAACAGTAATATTACACAATAAAACAATAAAATCGATTAAATTACATACAGATTTAATCCTATTGTCATGTTTTACACATTTTATGTGCATTAGTGATGTTAAAGGATCTTAAAGTTGAGAATCAAAATTAAAAAAAAACCGCTTCCGGATCCAGCAATATTTTTTCCGGATTTATATTGTCTGTATTCATTGTATATTATCTTATGGTCATGATGGTCTTTACTTTTCAATTATTAGAAATAAATCTTTCAAATAAGTTAAAACATTTTATTTAATGTGAAATTATCACAATAATTATATTTAAAAAAATGTTTAGACTTGAAAGTGTACTGTTCTGACAACAGCCCTGCAAGACTGTTCTTTTTGGTTCTCTTGTTATCATTTCTTATTAATTTGTGTATATATATGTATAAACATATTCATCCTCGTTCAGAAGGTAGGTCAAATATATAAATAAAGATGAAAACAATATATTTAGGTGTGTTAGATGGTATTTTAATGTGTTCGGTGGTGTGCGGTGGTGTTCGGTGGTGAAAAGACCTACCGGTTATTTGGAGGTTATAGCGACAGTGTAGGAATACACAAAAAACAAGTCAATCGGTCTATTTCTTATGTATAACATTATTTTCTGATTTATGGAAACTAATTAATTTTCTTTCTGATCTGTTTTATTTTTTGTTGGTGTCACATAAGTTTATTAGATATTTCTAACAACATTTATTTTGTGAAATATGGTTAAAATTTGCTCATTTGCTAACCAGTTTGGTATACCATTATGGTATGCATCAAGATCGAGGTATATACTGAATGAATACAATAACATATTACAATTTACAGTTTATTTTGTGGGGGTGCCATAAGGAACTGACCTTCCCTATATAGTATTTGTTAAAATACAGCAGTATCAGATTTCCTTTATGCATCCCAATCAGTGTCTGGCCTTTTGGGATTCTGTAATTGCATACATTTATTCTATTGGTAAAAATTTTGTTCAATACATAACTCACAAAAAACTTTGTATTCAAAAAGAAGAATCCTAACATGCCTAATGATACCATTATTGGCATAAATTCAGATAATGGAATGACTTAAATATTATACAGGGATTATATAACTGAATGAATTTTGAAACCCTTAAGAAAGTCTGAAGTTTGTGACTTATTTATTTTCATTTCTTCTTCAGCATGCAATCGTAGTTTTCCAACAGAAAGCATCAACTGTGTAATAGAGATGAAAACAACAATAACATCACTGTTCCTTTGCTTTTATGTTTTGTCATTAAGTGCATTGATTTTGTGGAAGGTTGGGATTATGTGTCCTGAATTAATACACCATCTCCCTTCTTTACCACATCACAAGAAAACTGACTCTAAGTCAGCTAGGTCAATTTGTGACTAAGTAGACACAGCTGCACCTTGATCGTTTTGATCGGTTGGGAATCACACCATCATAAAATATACGATAAGAACATAACCCGTATCATGCCAACAACTGGTTTTAGAATAAATGGTTTTATTTTCGATGCAAAGACCCTATGTCTGTTTAAAGGTTTGGTTAGCTTTTGAGGTGAATGACGACATTTTTGTGCTTTGTATAGAATATTACCATAAAAGGTTGGATGTGATATACCTGAACGTTTGCAAGTTTGTTATTCGCTTTAGTTAACTGACTTCACAATTAGCTATCTACAGTACTGCCAAGTTTTCATCAAGCAAATGGTTGAGATTTGGCCAAAATTGTAAAGATCAAAGAGAAAAAACAATAGATCATAGGAAAATGCCACCAAATAAGCATGAAAATGCACGAGTGTCACGCTAATTGTGTGAGACTTGGCAGCCCCGTATCTAGTTTATTAGACATTTGAATAAAAGCGGTAGTGTGGTATAATGAGACAGCAACCCAAAGACAAAAATAACAAAAAACATTTATAGGGCAACATGGAGCCTTGAACATTAGATTGTTCCTAGTCTATATAAGTTGTGACATTAATTTAACAGAAACAATCAAAGATCTGCCATTAACACCCAATTCTCCAGAAGAACATTAAGATATGACATACATATACTTCCACAGATGATGTTCCTGACTTGGGGCCATGAGAATTAAGGGAGTTAAACTATTTTTTATTTAATTTCAACCCTTCACCTTTTTAAACTCTTTCAGTAGAATAAAATAATGTCAAGGAATGAACATTTTTTTGTAATTGACCAGTGGCTTGGTCCAAATGACTTACAGAATAACATATAAATTATTTATGCTATTTCTTTATTGATTTCAGACAACAGCAGTTAGAATCAGCATTAAACTTCTTAATACAGCAGACGAAGACTTTCCTTTACTCTTTGTTGCCAGGCAACAGAGAGGAGTAATATCATGGCAGCTTCCGCTACCTTTAGAAAATATGTAAGTCTTAAATATAGACATGAGAATGAATTCTGTTTTCCTCTTGTATTTATTGAAGATGATGAGAATATGAATAAAGAAGAATTTCGATCCACAAAATGTCCCTTAATGCAATTTTGACAAGCCAATTTTAGGATTTAAATATACAATGAACATATGTTTTATTTGACATACTTTTTGCAATAATTTAAAATGATTTAAAAAATATGGAAAAAATCATACCTGCCAACTTTTCAAAATCTCCATGGGGGATTTAAAGTGCAAGAGGACCAAATGCTCATCTTATATTGTCATAAGTGTTCTTAATCTACAACTATATTGTTTGAATGATTATATATGTGCTTAAATGCCCTTTTAACTCATTTGAATGCCTCTTTTGAGGAGTTCAGTTTATACAATAAAGAATTAAAAATTCAGGTCAACACCTCTCATGGGGGATATCCCTCATAAATCATAATAGTTGGCAGGTCTGAAAAAATATGAATATTTCTGTAAGTAGAACTTAAAAACAAATAAGGAAATGAAATAGTTCCTGATGTTAATTGTAATAGGATCCTGGATTAATAACACCCAATAAGAAATTATATAAATATATTGTAATCGTCAAATAAACTTTAAAATCATGTAATGAGTTTTAGTTATAATTTGTTTTTACTCTATATATTTCAAGCAAATCTATCCATTTAACATCATAAAAGAGTGAATAGAAAAATATCCAGCATAGATTTATTTATTAAATTTTGACAATAGAAGGACAACTCAAATGCAATAGAAAAGCTTATTATAGGAGACAGATTACATAAGCTGTAGTCCCTTGAAATTATAGTAGAAAGCTAAAAGGAGGGACTCATCGTTTTATGTGATTAAAATGTTTGTTGATTGGACAAAACACAGAATTTCTTTTGATACATGGTCTTTTCATTTTTATTCTGCATGGAAAACATGGAAGCCTTAAGGAAATGTGTATTTTGTTGAACACCTAAATTCATTGGTCATCTTAACCCATGAAAACCATGAAAACTGGTATCCAAAAAGTAATGAGGAATCCAAAATAGTCAATAGTTACATCTTTAGTGTACCTAGTAGCCAACCTGGACAACTAGTTGATGTTCCCTGTAAGAAATTGGGATCAGTTATAGTCAGTATCTATATAGTATACGATGTAGCCAGCTATTAGTCAAATGGGACTACTTATTTTAGATTGTATACTGTGTAGCAATTTGGGACATCTAAATAGTATATCCGTAGCTAGTTTGGACAGTTAGATTATTTATATTTCTCAGTGGTAATTTGTGCTGAATAATATGACAGTATACCTGAAAGAATTATTTCCAGCTGATATTATTATTTTCCAGATCCTGGACCATTACAACTGCATGTTGAATACAAGATTACAAGTTACCAAATCTAATTTGATGGACATCAAAACCTTATCAATGTTATCACCACTTATTTTTGATTCACTGTAATTACTGTTTTAGTTTAAAATGTAACAACTTTTAAGAAGCACTGATTATTTAGTAAAAAATCAGTCTGATTAAAATAAACCTCTCAGCGCTCCCATTTTCTGATATGTTGCGTGGGATCTCCCAGGCGCGACATACATGTATAAATAAACAATAGCAATTGAGAGGTTTGATTTTAATCAGACTGGTAGCAAATGTACAATGATTTTGTTACAATGAATATATTGCAACTATATCATTTGGATATATTTATTTATTTTTCTAGCTATGAATATGAGTATGCCAGTAGAACGTTATGTCCATTAGACCAGCAGCATAGAAAGGCTGATATGAAACAAGTTATGTATGCTGAAATATCATCTATGAGTGTTAGAAATTTAACGTTTTCACTAAAAGCCAGTAAAGTCAGTGATTTTGAATTGAAGTAAGTAAAATCTTGATTTCAACCTTTCTTCTAACTTAAAACTGGACGTGTAGCAATCAACAATCAATCAATCTAACTTAAAATGTTCAAGCAATCTTGATATAGTAATTACAGTTGTCTTGGTTTTCATGAAAAATTATGTAATATTTGCAACTGGATGTTAAGCACCAACTAGTCATGAATTGTTTTGAAAGTATTCTCAGATTTGAATTTTAAGAAAATCTCAATCCAAATGTTTGAACCAAGAGGAAGATATAGGCTATCAAACTAATTTTTTGTTATTGGAAAAGCTATATGGAAAGTTATAGCATATATTGAACCCTTCATGGTCAGGGTTCTGTAGGGAAAATGAAAGTCCAGTCAACACATATTGTTATTATAAGAAATTATGCTGGTAACCTATGCATGTTTTTATAACTAAGATATGAATTATATTTGTATCAACATCATAATATTAAATGAAAGAAATCTCCTCATCCTCATGCTATCAAACTCGTAGAAAATTCTCTAAGGATTTTCTCACTTTTACATCACAAAACGACTCACTTGTTTTATACTGGAATAGAAATGTTAACCAGACACAATTTTCACCTTTTGTAGGCCAGGAGAGGTGAAGAATTTATCACTTACGCCATCAGAGCCACAATATTACATGTACACATTTCCAAGGAATATAGATTCTGTTATTGTCAAGGTTGAGTCTGGAGACAGGAAATGTATGGTTTTGTCTGTTCAAGATATACAGGTAGGTGTTGTCTGTTCAGGATATACATGTTGGTTTTGTCTGTTCAGGATATACATGTTGGTTTTGTCGGTTCAGGATATACATGTTGGTTTTATCTGTTTAGGTTATACATGTAGGTATTGTCTGTTCAGGATATACATGTTGGTTTTGTCTGTTTAGGATATACATGTTGGTTTTGTCTGTTCAGGATATACATGTTGGTTTTGTCTGTTCAGGATATACATGTTGGTTTTGTTTGTTCAGGATAAACAGGTTGGTTTTGTTTGTTCAGGATATACCTTGTGGTGTTGTCTGTTTAGGATATACAGATTGGTTTTGTCTGTTCAGGATATTCATGTTGGTTTTGTCTGTTCAGGATATACATGTTGGTTTTGTCTGTTCAGGATATACATGTTGGTTTTGTTTGTTCAGGTTATACATGTTGGTTTTGTCTGTTTAGGATATACATGTTGGTTTTGTCTGTTTAGGTTATACATGTAGGTATTGTCTGTTCAGGATATACATGTTGGTTTTGTCTGTTCAGGATATACAGATTGGTTTTGTCTGTTCAGGATATACAGATTGGTTTTGTCTGTTCAGGATTTTCATGTTGGTTTTGTCTGTTTAGGATATACATGTTGGTTTTGTCTGTTTAGGTTATACATGTAGGTATTGTCTGTTCAGGATATACATGTTGGTTTTGTCTGTTCAGGATATACATGTTGGTTTTGTCTGTTCAGGATATACATGTTGGTTTTGTCTGTTCAGGATATACATGTTGGTTTTGTCTGTTCAGGATATACAGATTAGTTTTGTCTGTTCAGGATATTCATGTTGGTTTTTTCTGTTTAGGATATACATGTTGGTTTTGTTTGTTCAGGATATACCTTGTGGGGTTGTCTGTTCAGGATATACAGATTGGTTTTGTCTGTTCAGGATATATGTTTTGGTTTTGTGTGTTCAGGTTATACCAGTTGGTGTTGTCTGTTCAGGATAAACAGATTAGTGTTATTTTTTCAGGATATACAGGTTGATGTTGTCTGTTCAGGATATACAGATTGGTGTTGTTTGTTCAGGATATACAGGTTAATGTGTGTTCAGGATACCCAGGTTGGTGTTGTCTGTTCAGGATATACATGTTAATGTTGTCTGTTCAGGATATACAGGTACTGTCTGTTCAGGTTATACAGGTAGGTGTTGTCTGTTCAGGATATACAGGTTGGTGTTTTCTGTTCAGGAAATACAGGTAGGTCTTGTCTGTTCAGGTTATACAGGTAGTTGTTGTCTGTTCAGGAGATACAGGTTGGTGTTGTCTGTTCAGGAAATACAGGTAGGTCTTGTCTGTTCAGGTTATACAGGTAGTTGTTGTCTGTTCAGGAGATACAGGTTGGTGTTGTCTGTTCAGGATATAAAGATAGGTCTTGTCTGTTCAGGATATACAGGTTGATGTTGTCTGTTCAGTTTATACAGGTTGGTGGTGTCTGTTTGGGATATAAAGGTTTATGTTGTCTGTTCAGGTTATACAGGTAGGTGTTGTCTGTTTATGATATACAGGTTGGTGGTGTTTGTTCAGGATATACAGGTAGGTGTTGTCTGTTCAGGATATACAGGTTGATGGTGTCTGTTCAGGATATACAGGTTGGTGCTATCTGTTCAGAATATGTATGGAAGTGTTGTCTGTTCAGGATATGCAGGGAAGTGTTGTCTGTTCTGGATATACAGGTTGATGTTGTCTGTTCTGAATATACAGGTTGGTTTTGTCTTGTAAGGATATTCAGGTAGGTGTTGTCTTATCTGGATATACATGTTAGTGTTGTTTATTGAGGATATACAGGTTGATGTTGTTTGTTCAGGATATACAGGTTGGTGTTGTCTGTTCAGGATACTCAGGTTGGTGTTGTCTGTTCAGGATACACAGGTTGGTGTTGTCTGTTCAGGATATTCAGGTTGGTGTTCTGTTCAGGATATTCAGGTAGATGTTGTCTGTTCTGGATATACATGTTAGTGTTGTCTGTTCAGGATATACAGGTTGATGTTGTTTGTTCAGGATATACAGGTTGGTGTTGTCTGTTCAGGATACCCAGGTTGGTGTTGTCTGTTCAGGATACACAGGTTGGTGTTGTCTGTTTAGGATATTCAGGTAGGTGTTGTCTGTTTTGGATATACAGGTTGATGTTGTTTATTCAGGATATACAGGTTGATGTTGTTTGTTCATGATATAAAGGTTGGTGTTGTCTGTTCATGATACACAGGTTGGTGTTGTCTGTTTAGGATATTCAGGTAGGTGTTGTCTGTTTTGGATATACAGGTTGATGTTGTCTGTTCAGGATATTCAGGTTGATGTTGTCTGTTCAGGATATTCAGGTAGGTGTTGTCTGTTAAAGGTATACAGGTAGGTGTTGTCTGTTTTGGATATACAGGTTGATGTTGTCTGTTCAGGATGTACAGATTGATGTTGTCTGTTCAGGATATTCAGGTTGATGTTGTCTGTTCAGGATATTCAGGTAGGTGTTGTCTGTTTTGGATATACAGGTTGATGTTGTCTGTTCAGGATGTACAGGTTGATGTTGTCTGTTCAGGATATACAGGTTGATGGTGTCTTTTCAGGATATACAGGTTGATGCTATCTGTTCAGAATATGCAGGAAGTGTTGTCTGTTCAGGATATGCAGGGAAGTGTAGTCTGTTCTGGATATACAGGTTGATGTTGTCTGTTCAGGATGTACAGGTTGATGTTGTCTGTTCAGGATATTCAGGTAGGTGTTGTCTGTTAAAGGTATACAGGTAGGTGTTGTCTGTTAAAGGTATACATGTAGGTGTCATCTGTATAGGATATACAGGTTGGTGTTCTGTAGAAAATGTATGCTCAATCAAACATATCTGATGAGACATATGAGGAGCATTATTAATTTTAACAATGTGTGTCTTACCAACTGGTATGCAGCCCAAATAGTGAAAGAACTCATCATTGTTCATATAGTGGATTGTTTTGAAAATCACTGAACTGTGAAGTAAGCATGTGCAGGGGGGGAAGTATTGAAATGTCAACTTTATCTTGAGAAGCCTGACAACAATTGATAAATGTGTTATAATGAAATTATATTTTGTCTTTTTTATTGCATTGGAAGGTTTTAAATTTGTAATAGTTCTTATTACTTTCAGATTTTTTAATATCTTGGTTTTGATAAATATTTAAATGGAAACCGCCTGTTGATGCAAAATTGATCAGATGATTTGAAATTGATTAAAGAATACTGATACATAGTATGGACAGGGAAGCTGATACTCATACGGAAGAGTTGCAATGTTTTTTAGTTTTTTTCGAAGAAGATGACTTGTCACATACATTTCTCTTTGACACCTGCTCATCCCAAAGTTACTCAGAGTTTTCTTTAGGTCTAATATCATCTTCTTTTCTTTTAAACAATTTTTGTAGAACTTTGTTGGTTAAAAATGTCTGTACTTTTAGCAATATTTTCAAATCATCATTGATAAAAACAATCAATTGCAGAGGTAGGGTGATAAAGGTAAAAACAAATATTCCTGATATGGAAAATTAACCAGTTGAAAAATACTATCTAAACAGCCCATATCAAAACTTACTATTTCAGAATATTTAATTGTATTAAAAATGAATGAACAAAGAGAAATGTTGACCTTTATATTACAGTGTCCAGTATTTGATTTGGATAAGGATGTAGAATTTTCTGGAACCTACCAGACTGTTACAAAACAAGGAGCTATTACTGTAGAGGTTTGTAAACAATTGATTTTTATTAGCCAATGTTAAATAACAGAGACCTTTATTATAGTTCTAATTGTTAATGCTAAAAAAAATAAAATCACAAAAAATACTGAACTCCGAGGAAAATTCAAAAAGGAAAATCCCTAATCAAATGGCAAAATCAAAAGCTCAAACACATCAAACGGATGGATAACAACTGTCATATTCCTGACTTGGTACAGGCATTTTCTTATGTAGAAAATGGTGGATTGAACCTGGTTTTAAAGCTAGCTAAACCTCTCACTTGTATGACAGTCGCATCAAATTCCATTATATTGACAACGATGCGTGAACAAAACAAACAAAAACAATAGGTAAAAATGTCACAAATAGGGGTAAATAGTCTAATTCGGTAGGTCACATTCGTGAAAAGGGAACAGGATTGTAGTTACGACATAAGGAACATATCCGATATCATCTGTGAAACGGATATTCCATAACGGTCAACCAACTCGTGATGGCGTCCATAAAATTTACAAAGTGATGATTTCAACTTCACCATTTGGAACTCTTGGTTTAAAAATGAAAATCCACAATTGGGAAGCCGAAATCATCTATTTTGTCATAAAAGTTTGTTTTCAACTGACCCTCATAGTCAATTTCTAGATATAAGTCATAATCAAATGGCAAAATCAAAAGCTCAAACACATCAAACGAATGAATAACAACTGTCATATTCCTGACTTGGTACAGGCATTTTCTTATGTAGAAAATGGTGGATTGAACCTGGTTTTATAGCTAGCTAAACCTCTCACTTGTATGACAGTCGCATCAAATTCCATTTTATTGACATAGATGCGTGAACAAAACAAACAGACACAATAGGTAAAAATGTCAAAAATAGGGGTACAGCAGTCAACATTGTGTTATCATCTTAATCACTATAAAACAAACAAATGCAACGAAAAAGCACAAAAGGCATACATCAAATTTAACATCCTCATTTTGCTTTTTATTATACAATTTTATTTATCTATGTAAAATCCACCCATAAAGAATGGAAGGTTTTAAGTACTGGCGTAAAATCGCGTTTGAAATTGTACAGGTAGACATAAAATAATTTTGTATGTCAATAAATAAAAATCTGTGTCAAAACCCTGGTAAACTATGAAATGTCATGGAAGACAAAACAGACTTTTATAGTTGCTTTTTCATTCATTGCCTCTTCATTTTTCTGGTGTTATGGTCTATCTATAACTTTCAGTGAGGTGTGAGTTTTATGATGTGTGTTGAAGGACTCATTGTGACTTTGAGTAAGTTGTGTGAGTTTTATGATGTATGTTGAAGGACTCACTGTGAGATTTATGATGTGTGTTGAAAGACTCACTGTGACTTTGGGATGAAGAACAGATATAAAAATGCTATTCCTTTTTTAGCTTACCTGGCCCTATGGGCGAAGTGAGCTTTTCTCATCACTTGGCGTCTGTCGTTGTCGTCCGTTAACTTTTATAAAAATCTTCTCCTCTGAAACTATTGGGCCAAATTTAACCAAACTTAGCCACAATCATCATTGGGGTATCTAGTTTAAAAAATCTGTCCAATGACCCCGCCTTCCAACCTACATTGCCGCCATGGCAAAAATAGAACATAGGGTAAAATGCAGTTTTTGGCTTATATCTCTGAAACAAAAGCATTTATAGTAAATCTGACATGGGGGTAAAAATGTTCATCAGGTCTAGATCTATCTGCCCTGAAATTTTCAGACAAATCAGACAATCCGTTGTTGGGTTGCTGCCCCTGAATTAGTAATTTTAAGGAAATTTTGCAGTTTTTGGTTATCTTGAATATTATTATAAATAGAGATAAACTGTAAACAGCAATAATGTTCGCAAAGTAAGGTCTACAAATAAGTCAACATGACCAAAATGGTCAATTGACCCCCTTAAGGAGTTATTGCCCTTTATAGTCAATTTTTAACAATTTTTTGTAAATTTTTGTAATCTTTTACAAAAATCTTCTCCTCTGGAACTACTGAGACAAATTTAACCAAATTTGGCCACAATCATCATTATGGTATCTAGTTTAAAAATGTGTTCGATGACTCAGCCTACCAACCAACATGGCTAAAAATAGAACATAGGAGTAAAATGCAAGTTTTGTCTAATATTTTTTGAACCGTTATAAATAGAGAAAATCTGAAAGGAGCAAAAATGTTCAGAATTATGAGCTCTACCAATTGTCCATATATGTCAAAACTGTTAGACAAATTCTTATAGGAGTAATTGCCCATAAATTACAAACTTTACGATTTTTTTTCTTTTTTGCCTATTATCATGAAAACTGATATTTAGAGAGAAACATTTTTTTCCGTTATGCCTTATATGATTTAAATTATAATAGATAAATAAACACTTTAAATCACAAAATGATCAGCAAGGCGAGATCTATTAAAAGTCAAATTTTGCCGATATATTTAGTAGAGTGTCACTCTTCATAGGAGTGATTGCCCTTAAATGAGGATTTTTTACCCATTTATGTAATGGTATAGATGAAATCCAACTACCAGGTGAAGAAAGGACTAAACATTTGACACTTAGAGTATATGGTACCATTAGTAGTAAGTTTGGTTAATGAGAAAAATATACATGTTATATATAAAGTAGTTAGGCTTATTCCAAACATAAACACGGGGAGGGGTGGAAGACAGACTCAGACCATCATATGCCATAGTTACATGTTTAATGGATTATTATATCCATTAACTAAAACTTTCAAAAGTAAAAGCAGTTAACAGAGGATTTCCACATGCTGGCTATTTTACAATACCTTTGTATGAAATTAAAGGAATAAGTAGCAAACTTGGATATCTTTTAAAGTTCTGCTTTTTTAAAAGCTTGAAACCCTTGATAATTTTTATATCATGTTTAATATAGAAGAAATGTTACCCCAAAAAATATGTAAAACATGGTCTAGGTAGCAAACAGGCAGTATGCAATAATGATTAATACATTTATTTATTTTTCTCATGTATTTGTAATTCTTTAACATGTATTGCTTTATTTGCTCATTTGTAGTAATTCTTTGGATACATTATGATAAATTTAAACTTGTTTGAAGTCTTTTAGTTAAAGAAAAAAGATATTCATTAAAGTTGGTGTGCCAGTGCACACATGCACATTATGTCATACCGATGATTTCAACTTCACCATTTGGAACTCTTGGTTTAAAATGAAAATCCACAATTGGGAAGCCGAAATCATCTATTTTGTCATAAAGTTTGTTTTCAACTGACCCTCATAGTCAATTTCTAGATATAAGTCATAATCAAATGGCAAAATCAAAAGCTCAAACACATCAAACGAATGAATAACAACTGTCATATTCCTGACTTGGTACAGGCATTTTCTTATGTAGAAAATGGTGGATTGAACCTGGTTTTATAGCTAGCTAAACCTCTCACTTGTATGACAGTCGCATCAAATTCCATTTTATTGACATAGATGCGTGAACAAAACAAACAGACACAATAGGTAAAAATGTCAAAAATAGGGGTACAGCAGTCAACATTGTGTTATCATCTTAATCACTATAAAAACAAACAAATGTAACGAAGAAGCACAAAAAGGCATACATCAAATTTAACATCCTCATTTTGCTTTTTTATTATACAATTTTATTTATCTATGTAAAATCCACCCATAAAGAATGGAAGGTTTTAAGTACTGGCGTAAAATCGCGCGTTTGAAATTCGTACAGGTAGACATAAAATAATTTTGTATGTCAATAAATAAAAATCTGTGTCAAAACCCTGGTAAACTATGAAATGTCATGGAAGACAAAACAGACTTTTATAGTTGCTTTTTCATTCATTGCCTCTTCATTTTTCTGGTGTTATGGTCTATCTATAACTTTCAGTGAGGTGTGAGTTTTATGATGTGTGTTGAAGGACTCATTGTGACTTTGAGTAAGTTGTGTGAGTTTTATGATGTATGTTGAAGGACTCACTGTGAGATTTATGATGTGTGTTGAAAGACTCACTGTGACTTTGGGATGAAGAACAGATATAAAAATGCTATTCCTTTTTAGCTTACCTGGCCCTATGGGCAGTGAGCTTTTCTCATCACTTGGCGTCTGTCGTTGTCGTCCGTTAACTTTTATAAAATCTTCTCCTCTGAAACTATTGGGCCAAATTTAACCAAACTTAGCCACAATCATCATTGGGGTATCTAGTTTAAAAATCTGTCCAATGACCCGCCTTCCAACCTACATTGCCGCCATGGCAAAAATAGAACATAGGGTAAAATGCAGTTTTTGGCTTATATCTCTGAAACAAAAGCATTTATAGTAAATCTGACATGGGGTTAAAAATGTTCATCAGGTCTAGATCTATCTGCCCTGAAATTTTCAGACAAATCAGACAATCCGTTGTTGGGTTGCTGCCCTGAATTAGTAATTTTAAGGAAATTTTGCAGTTTTTGGTTATCTTGAATATTATTATAAATAGAGATAAACTGTAAACAGCAATAATGTTCGCAAAGTAAGGTCTACAAATAAGTCAACATGACCAAAATGGTCAATTGATCCTTAAGGAGTTATTGCCCTTTATAGTCAATTTTAACAATTTTTGTAAATTTTGTAATCTTTACAAAATCTTCTCCTCTGGAACTACTGAGACAAATTTAACCAAATTTGGCCACAATCATCATTATGGTATCTAGTTTAAAATGTGTTCGATGACTCAGCCTACCAACCAACATGGCTAAAAATAGAACATAGGAGTAAAATGCAAGTTTTGTCTAATATTTTTGAACCGTTATAAATAGAGAAAATCTGAAAGGAGCAAAATGTTCAGAATTATGAGCTCTACCAATTGTCCATATATGTCAAAACTGTTAGACAAATTCTTATAGGAGTAATTGCCCATAAATTACAAACTTTACGATTTTTTTTCTTTTTTGCCTATTATCATGAAAACTGATATTTAGAGAGAAACATTTTTTTCCGTTATGCCTTATATGATTTAAATTATAATAGATAAATAAACACTTTAAATCACAAAAATGATCAGCAAGGCAAGATCTATTAAAAAGTCAAATTTTGCCGATATATTTAGTAGAGTGTCACTCTTCATAGGAGTGATTGCCCTTAAATGAGGATTTTTTTTTACCCATTTTTATACGACCGCAAAAAAATTTTGCGGTCGATATTGGTATACGTTGGCGTCGTCGTCAATCGAAGACGCATTGGTTTCGCACTCTAACTTTAGTTTAAGTGAATGGATCTCTATGAAATTTTACCATAAGGTTCAATATCACAAAAGGAAGGTTGGGATTGATTTTGGGGTTATGGTACCAACAGTTAAGGAATTAGGGGCCAAAAGGGCCAAAAATAAGCATTTTGTAACTTCCAGACATAACTTGTGTGTTAGTGTATGGATCTCTCTGACTTTGTACCACAAGGTTCCATATCACAAAGGGAATGCTGGGATTGATTTTTGGGGTAATTGCCTCAAAATTTTAGGAATTAGGGGCCAAAAAGGGGCAAAAAACAAGCATTTTTCTAGTTTCATGACAATAACTTGTGTGTAAGTGTATGGATCTTTCTGAAATTGTACTACAAGGTTCCATATCACAAAGGAAAGCTGGAATTGAGTTTGGGGTAATTGCCTGAAACGTTTAGGAATTAGGGGCCAAAAGGGGCCAAAAATAAGCATTTTTCTAGTTTCAGACAATAACTTGTGTTCATGTGTATGGATCTCTCTGAAATTGTACTGCAAGGTACCATACCTCAAAGGGAAGGCTGGGATTGAGTTTGGGGTGATGAATCATAAGGGGTTCAAAAATTGGGGGATTTTTTTTCCTTTTTCCTTTTTTTCTTTGAAATTTTCCATTTTAAGTTGGTTATTTCTGATTTATATTTAAAAGCAAATAATAATGATATGGCAGGAGATACACACCAAACAGGATGTGTAAATTATTATATAATAAGTATTGTGGAATAGCAAGAAATTTTCAATTGCACAGTATTGCTAATAGCAAGAAATCTTCAATTGCACAGTATTTTGCAATAGCAAGAAATATCCAATAGCACAATATTGCGCAATTGCAAGAAATTGTCAATTGTACAGTATTGCAATAGCAAGAAATATTCAATTGCACAGTATTGCAATAGCAAGAAATATTCAATTGCACAGTATTGTGCAAAAGAAGATACTTTGTATAAATTGCTTATTTCTTGACCAATTTCAATGGGGTTTTATTCTTGAATTCTTGGGGTTCTTTAATATGCTGAATCTAACTGTGTATTAAGTTTTTGGATTTTGGGCCCGTTTTAAATTGGTCCACTTTGAGGTCCAAAGGGTCCAAAATTAAACTTTGTTTGATTTCAACAAAATTGAATATATGGGGTTCTTTGATATGCTGAATCTAACCATGTATTTAGATTTTTGATTTTTGGGCCCGTTATCAACTTTGTCCACATTGAGGTCAAAAGGGTCCGAAATTAAACTTTGTTTGATTTCATCAAAAATTGAATTATTGGGGTTCTTTGATATGCGAATCTAACCAGACTTGAGAAATTTAGAAGGAGCAAATGTAACAATCCCAATAAGAAAAGGAAGATAGAAGGAAATACATTTGGTTTCTCATAAATTTTTGCTCATCCTTAACTTACCTGAAAAATTTGCCACTGGATGTCAAGCAACCAACAAGCAATCAATCATCAATCATCATAAAATTTGGTATGCAGATTAAAAAAAAAAATGCAATTATCAAGGCCTTGTATACATTTTTTTCAGGTTCTAAGTATTATATTGGTATAGTTGGAGCCCTAGCTATATTTGGTGCTTTCTATCTGATAGCTTTTATGATTGGGATCTGTTATCATGGATGGTAAGTTCTGTGAAAGCCTTTATGATTGGGATCTGTTATCATGGATGGTAAGTTCTGTGAAAGCCTTTATGATTGGGATCTGTTATCATGGAT
Organism: Mytilus coruscus; assembly: GCA_017311375.1. Classification (NCBI taxonomy): domain Eukaryota; kingdom Metazoa; phylum Mollusca; class Bivalvia; order Mytilida; family Mytilidae; genus Mytilus; species Mytilus coruscus. The sequence goes on from CM029600.1 coordinate 25,011,677, forward strand.
GGTAAGTTCTGTGATAGCCTTTATGATTGGGATCTGTTATCATGGATGGTAAGTTCTGTGAAAGCCTTTATGATTGGGATCTGTTATCATGGATGGTAAGTTCTGTGATAGCCTTTATGATTGGGATCTGTTATCATGGATGGTAAGTTCTGTCAAAGCCTTTATGATTGGGATCTGCTATCATGGATGGTAAGTTCTGTGATAGCCTTTATGATTGGGATCTGTTATCATGGATGGTAAGTTCTGTGATAGCCTTTATGATTGGGATCTGTTATCATGGATGGTAAGTTCTGTGATAGCCTTTATGATTGGGATCTGCTAACATGGATGGTAAGTTCTGTGATAGCCTTTATGATTGGGATCTGTTATCATGGATGGTAAGTTCTGTGATAGCCTTTATGATTGAGATCTGTTATCATGGATGGTAAGTTCTGTGATAGCCTTTATGATTGGGATCTGTTATGAATGGTAAGTTCTGTGATAGCCTTTATGATTGGGATCTGCTATCATTGATGGTAAGTTATGTGATAGCCTTTATGATTGGGATCTGCTATCATGGATGGTAAGTCCTGTCAAAAAAAATAACATCAGATGACTTCAACCCTTGAATCTTAGAAGGACTTTGTCATATTCTTTACACCATTAGTATGAGTAAAAATTGTTATTTAGAAATTGTCAGCAAAGTAATAAAAACAAATTACAATTCCCTATTCATTTTAAATAATACAAATGTTATGTTATTAGATGAAATGTTGGGTTAGTGGAAATTAGATGCCATATATAAGTTGCTCATTGGTAATTAGATAGATTTCAAGTATGACCAAAAAACTGTGAAGCCTATAAAATACTTAAGTCCACTGTATTATATCACTTAAAATGAATCTTTAGGTTCTTATTGTCCTGCAATACAATATAAACAGGAAGAGATGATTTTGTTTTTAATTTAGTTTTTTTTCAGATCTGAAAATAGGTTAAAACAAATACTTCAAATTAACTTGATATTGTACATGTTGTAGTATGCAAGTTTTTTAAAGGATAAACATAACAATGATCTAAATATTGAACTTTTGTAGGGCATAACATTTCCATCAATAAAAACCTTTACACCTTGCCTCCCTATGTATAGGTTGGTTGTTTATTGAAATATGTATTTTAGAGAACTAATGGGCAGTGTTTGGAAAATGACATAAGAATATGGCCAAATTGTCAAAATATATATACAAAATAAGAAAAAGATGGGATACAAATTCAACTTCCTTATATGAAATTGTGTTTTAATATTATAATAGTAATTATTACAAGCCATGCAAAACTTTAACTTCTGAACTATAGAAATCACATTCATTAATTATTATATTAAATATAGTTATAGAATTTCATTTTTCCTTGTAGCAAAATTGTTAGATAATCACTTTATGTTATTAATGTTAAATTTGCATGTTTTGTGTTTGTAGTCAAAAGAATAGAGGTGTTTGGATAATTGAAGAGGAGAAATCAGGTATTTTATTTTTAGTTTGCTAAGATTTTCTTAATACTATCTTAGTTTATAAAATAGATTTGACATTAGAACCTACAATAGCTTTAAGGGTCATGTTGATTTTTAAGCTCTTTACAGACATATACTGTAAATTCAGAAATTATTGCGTGCATTAATTATTGCGTGCATTTATTATTGCAATTTTTGAAGAATGGACAAAAATGCTAGATTAATTATTGCGATGTCAGGAAAAGCTGCATACAGATATATGTATAAGATATCAGAATGCAAGTTATTATTGCAATACTCACCTATTCGCAATATTTGCATAAATAAAAACCTCACAATAATTTCTGAATTTTCAGTATTGGATATTGGTTAAACACAAAAGAAATATTCTTAAAAAAACCTTAATGATCTTATCTATATAAATTTATATGCTATTCATTGAAAACAAAAAAACCTTCAAATGGTGTTCTTAGGTGACCTGCTGATATGTAAATAGTCATAAATATTCTGTACACCCTGATATGATTTCCAAGAATAACATTAACATTGATTAATCAATAAAAAACAAATGAATTGAAATTTTCTAGAAACTGAAGGAGAGACAGAAGATTTGCTTAACAGAGCTAACACATTACCAGGATCATATGGGGCAACTTCAGGTAGGCAACTTTAACATTTTGTTCATTAAGTTTTCTGATAAAGTAATATTTTTGGAGATTTAGAAGTAGTTGGCAATTGGTATGCATATATTCTATTAATATGACCAAGGGTCCGGAAACGGTCATATTTGCCAGTCATGACCTAAACTGAAAGTTATTTGTCCTAAATGAAAATTTGGGATTTAGGACAAATTTAATTTTTTTACAGAAATAATTTCGGTCATTTCATTGAGATTGGGTTTCTTAATAGCTATTTTGCACTTGTATTTGTTTTATAATCCCTTTCCTGTAATAAAACTGCTACTCCAGTATAGTTTGATAATCCTGAGGGCCCTCCTATTATATTAATGCCTGCGGGAAATATTGGCTAATGATCGCTAATCACTTTTTACCTGTGTTTTTAATTCACACCTGACATTGATCACAAGCTGAGAACTAATATCATAAAGAAATTAAAATTCCATGACAACTGTATTCATTATTTAATTACTTTTCAGCAAAGCCAATCATCAATTCTGATTTAAAAATTAAAACTTAATTTAATTTATGTAGAAAAAAGTTTTTTTTCACTAGTAACACATGTGCTTTATTAACTATGTAATAGGCATGTGTGAAATTGTCTTCAGCAGATTAGACATTTAATAGTAAAATGCAAAATGATTTCATGCTAAATTAAACAAGTGCAACTATCATCTGTTATATTCAAACACTTCTAAAGGTTATAAACTTAAAAAGCCGATGATTTCCTATCAATTTGATAAATCAAAAAATGAATCCCTGAAATGATTCCGGAATTACTCGTACTTTAGTATTGTTGCAAAACTTTCGGTTTTAATTTTGTCTTCAAAATCGAAAGAAACGTTAGCAATGTCTGAGAAATTAACTATTTAGAGTTATTAAAATCATTTCAATTTTATACTGATGCCTTCCCTTAATTGTTCTTGAACATTTTTAGAAAATTGGTAAGAAAAATCACAAAGTAAATGCAATGAAACGGTCAATACCAGTTCATTGGTGCTATGAATCTTGTGTGATATCGACAATTTGATAAAAGGGCACCATTTGCCATCAACTTTTAAGTCATCTCAAAATGATCGAAATTGTGGGAAAAAATTTCCGGATCCTTGAATATGACAAATTATCAAAAAACTGTTTTTAGTATGACTAAAAAGCAGACACGACATATTTCTGTAATAAAGATAGTGAAGTCTCTAGTTCTGTTCTACTGATGTGATGTTGTCATAACAGGAAATGAGACTGATATGATGGACAGATCTTTACATGAGATCCAGACACCAAGTAATACTACTGTAGACATAGATTCTTTATATCTCCTCTCTCTGTTTTACTGATCATATGATTTTGTTATAACAGGAAATGAGACTGATATGATGGACAGATCTTTACACAAGATCCAGACACCAAGTAATACTACTGTAGACACAGATTCTTTATCTCTCCTCCCTCTGTTTAACTAATATGTTTGTGTCATAACAGGAAATGAGAGTGATGTGATGCACCGAAATTTACATGAGATACAGACACCAAGTAAAACTACTGTAAACACAGATTCTTTATATCTCCTCCTCTGTTTAACTAATATGTTTGTGTCATAACAGGAAATGAGAGTGATGTGATGGACAGATCTTTACATGAGATACAGACACCACATAATACTACTGTAGACACAGATTCTGTAGATTCTAGCATTGATTTCCTGCCTGATGCTGACAAGGAGAAAGATGTCTTCAGGACAAAGGTAAGGGCACACCAAAAAAGCTATATCTTCAATAAGGAGTTGACCAATGATTTTGGCCTTGTTGACTAAATTGTAGATCTTGTCTTGTTTTGGTCCAGTGAGCTAAAATAAGAAGTTGGGGTATACCCGCAATTGCCAATGAAACAATTATACACCAGATACTAAATGATGTAGATGTCAGCAACTATAGGTCACCTTACAATGTTCAACAATGAGCAAAATCCATACTCTATAGCAACTGAAAAAGGCGAAGGCATATAAAATGTTTAACAATTCAAATTAGAAAATCTGCCACCTGATTCATTCTAAAACAATAAACTGAAAACAAATATGGGTGATGGCAATGACTACCACTGAATCACAGGCATTTAAAGAATGTGGCAGGTTATATATGCTAATTCTTTGGCAATTTAACCCTATCTAGACCCATTGTTTAAAAAAACTTGATAAACATGTGGTTGCCAATGATCTCAGAAGATGATTGGCTAACTTAAAAGGTCATAACCTTTATCAGCTCTTTGGATGAATAGAAATGTTCTAACAGGTGGTAGAGAAATTGACATCTATGACCTAGAAATTTTGAATGTGGAAGACACTCGAAGGGAATTTTCATTTATCAAAAATGAAAACATCAGAGAAACAGATTCTTACATAGTAACTGGTGGATTATCTGATTTATCCAATCTATAGTTCAATTATCACATTTTAACTATCTCGATTTGATATATCCGATTATATTCTTGTACCAATGTAAGAATCTATATTTACAAGCATTCAACCCTTCAAATCTGGACAAATCATATATCTGTACAACCTAAAACACATTTTAAAAATCAAGTTGAAAAGGCTTGTGAATGAAAAGAAGAATGGAAATTCTTCAAATCAATGCACAAGTGTATAAATTTGGTGCATATCACATGAAGAAATACAGCAGAGCAGCTATTTCACTTCAAAAATAATATATTTATACCCCACGCAACGAGTTGCGGAGGGTATAATGTTTTGACCCGTCCGTCCATCCGTCAGTCCATCCGTCCGTCCGTCCGCCTGTCCGTCCGTCAGTCCTGTTTCTTGTCATCGCAACTCCTCTCAAACCACACAACAGAATTTCACGAAACCTTTTAGATAATAAGGACATACTATGTAGTTGTGCATATCGACAGGAAATTATGATTCAATTCTTTTCTAGGAGTTACGCCTTTGAACTTATTTACTTTAATGTACTTCTGCAACAGTTTGTCATCGCAACTCCTCTCAAACCACACAATAGAATTTATGAAACCTTTTCAGATAATAAGGACATACTACGAGATGTGCATATCGACAGGAAATTACGATTCAATTTTTTTTCCAGGAGTTACGCCTTTGAACTTATTTGCCCAATATACTACTGCAACCTTTGTCATCGCAACTCCTCTCAAACCACTCAACAGAATTTCATGAAACCTTTTCAGATAATAAGGACATACTACGTAGATGTGCATATCGACAGGAAATTACGATTCAATTTTTTTCCCAGGAGTTCGCCTTTGAACTTATTTGCCCAATATACTACTGCAACCTTTGTCATCGCAACTCCTCTCAAACCACACAACAGAATTTCATGAAACCTTTTCAGATAATAAGGACATACTACGTAGATGTGCATATCGACAGGAAATTACGATTCAATTTTTTTCCAGGAGTTACGCCTTTGAACTTCTTTGCCCAATATACTACTGCAACCTTTTGTCATCGCAACTCCTCTCAAACCACACAACAGAATTTCATGAAACCTTTTCAGATAATAAGGACATACTACGTAGATGTGCATATCGACAGGAAATTACGATTCAATTTTTTTCCCAGGAGTTACGCCCTTTGAACTTATTTGCCCAATATACTACTGCAACCTTTTGTCATCGCAACTCCTCTCAAACCACACAACAGAATTTCATGAAACCTTTTCAGATAATAAGGACATACTACGTAGATGTGCATATCGACAGGAAATTACGATTCAATTTTTTCCCAGGAGTTACGCCTTTGAACTTCTTTGCCCAATATACTACTGCAACCTTTTGTCATCGCAACTCCTCTCAAACCACATAACAGAATTTCATGAAACCTTTTCAGATAATAAGGACATACTAAGTAGATGTGCATATCGACAGGAAATTACGATTCAATTTTTTTCCAGGAGTTACGCCTTTGAACTTATTTGCCCAATATACTACTGCAACCTTTTGTCATCGCAACTCCTCTCAAACCACACAACAGAATTTCATGAAACCTTTTCAGATAATAAGGACATACTACGTAGATGTGCATATCGACAGGAAATTACGATTCAATTTTTTCCCAGGAGTTACGCCTTTGAACTTATTTGCCCAATATACTACTGCAACCTTTTGTCATCGCAACTCCTCTCAAACCACTCAACAGAATTTCATGAAACCTTTTCAGATAATAAGGACATACTACGTAGATGTGCATATCGACAGGAAATTATGATTTAATTTTTTTCCAGGAGTTACGCCTTCGAACTTATTTGCCCAATATACTACTGCAACCTTTTGTCATCACAACTCCTCTCAAACCACACAACAGAATTTCATGAAACCTTTTCAGATAATAAGGACATACTACGTAGATGTGCATATCGACAGGAAATTATGATTCAATTTTTTCCCAGGAGTTACGCCTTTCAACTTATTTGCTTCAATGTACTTCTGCAACAGTTTGTCATCGCAACTCCTCTGAAACCACACAACAGAATTTCATGAAACTGTGTAGATAATAAGGACATACTATGTAGATGTGCATATTGACAGAAAATTATGATTCAATTTTTTTTCTGATACAATTTTTTTCTTACACTTAATTTATTTCTCCAATGACAATGTGGGGACGTGGGGTATGTGAGCGCTCACTAAGGTTCTTTCATATGAAAATTATTCCAACAGTCTGTTGTAATATTTGTACTGTGGATATTTGTTTGGTGTACATACTCTGGTACATATAACACTGTGATTTGTTTTGTTACCAATGAGAAAACGATAAAATCAAAAATCTGTGGCATACTTGCCAACCTCTGACAATGAGAAATCATGTCATGACATGACATGACATGTCAAAAGCGTGTGAAAACGTGTGACTAAGATGCGGTCTTTTTATATGAACAATGTTCATAATTTCACATTATCATGATTATACAAATTTGTTAATCATGTTAATATATAATAAAACAATATTCTAGAGTAAACTTTTATTGTATTCAACAGTGGTCTGTTTTGCTGCTTTTAAAGCAACACTCTAGGCTTAGGCACATATTCAAAACAACTGCCAGTTTGATTACATTTACTTGATAACAAGGTACACAATATATCATTGTCGAGTTCTGATCAGAATTCAGTGTAGATTTCTTTATTATTGAAAATTTTCTCTCACAGTCAGTATTGATAATTGGCTGAACATAAATAGCTTGATCAAGCTTTGAAAGAGTGTCATAACTTTTTTTGCCATCTAAAATGTCATCTATTATCTTTGCCATTGCTCCCAACGAACTATATATGTTGCTATTGTCTCTGAGGCTTTTGTCTGGTCAAAACTGGGTAGATCATCAGAAGACAGCTGGTACTTTGAGAACTGATCCAACAGTTTCGTGATATTTCCATCCCTTTGGCCTGTGGAAATCTTTTGGCTAGATTTGAAACTGAAAAGAAAAGTATTTTATTATTTGATTACCGTTATTTCAAATCGCTATATTTGTAGTTCTCCTCTCACATGTATTGTTATGATTGCAACATAGGGTGCACAATGCGTTACTCGTCTCTCAATAATTTAAACTTGAACTCCCAAATATAATTTGTAAATCTTGAAAATTATTTATCTTGGTACGTACACATCGTTTTAACTAGCAATCGGTTCTTTAGACGACGGTACAGGTCCTGAAAGTGAACTATTTCTGTCGACATTTCATTCTTTATCTCTCCTCCCTCTGTTTTACTGATCATATGATTTTGTTATAACAGGAAATGAGACTGATATGATGGACAGATCTTTACACAAGATCCAGACACCAAGTAATACTACTGTAGACACAGATTCTTTATCTCTCCTCCCTCTGTTTAACTAATATGTTTGTGTCATAACAGGAAATGAGAGTGATGTGATGCACCGAAATTTACATGAGATACAGACACCAAGTAAAACTACTGTAGACACAGATTCTTTATATCTCCTCCCTCTGTTTAACTAATATGTTTGTGTCATAACAGGAAATGAGAGGGATGTGATGGACAGATCTTTACATGAGATACAGACACCACATAATACTACTGTAGACACAGATTCTGTAGATTCTAGCATTGATTTCCTGCCTGATGCTGACAAGGAGAAAGATGTCTTCAGGACAAAGGTAAGGGCACACCAAAAAAGCTATATCTTCAATAAGGAGTTGACCAATGATTTTGGCCTTGTTGACTAAATTGTAGATCTTGTCTTGTTTTGGTCCAGTGAGCTAAAATAAGAAGTTGGGGTATACCCAATTGCCAATGAAACAATTATACCAATGTTCAACAATGAGCAAAATCCATACTCTATAGCAACTGAAAAAGGCGAAGGCATATAAAATGTTTAACAATTCAAATTAGAAAATCTGCCACCTGATTCATTCTAAAACAATGAGCAATAAACTGAAAACAAATATGGGTGATGGCAATGACTACCACTGAATCACAGGCATTTAAAGAATGTGGCAGGTTATATATGCTAATTCTTTGGCAATTTAACCCTATCTAGACCCATTGTTTAAAAAAACTTGATAAACATGTGGTTGCCAATGATCTCAGAAGATGATTGGCTAACTTAAAAGGTCATAACCTTTATCAGCTCTTTGGATGAATAGAAATGTTCTCCTAAGTGAATTTGAAAGAAAGAAAGTCACAAAATCGTAAAACTAATCACAAACTACTTACCTTAAGGACTTTTGCTGTTCGTCCATACAGAAAAATAAACAATGGCGACGATACAATTACTTGATATTTTCGGTATTTTTGTCTAATAAATAAAAAAACCCGAGAATCGCAATATCACTAACGACCAAAAAATCAAAACAACGAAAAGCATGTAATTCCGTGTAAAGTGGCGAACGTGTGTACACGCCATGTGACAAATCCTCGCGTGTAAACCGTTGAAAAGCGTGTATTACACGCGAATATCATGTCAGTTGGCAACTATGATCTGTGGATCAAAGTTTTTTTTTCCATAAACTATGATTATTGAAATAGAGTGACACACAAAATCGGTATGGTAATTTTTTTCTTGTTTTGTCAGACTATTTTGTTTGTTGTTGACCTTGCGAGAAAAAGTAGGAAGAGGGTAGCCAAGAGTTACAGTTTATTTTGCAGGTAAAATATTCTTATATAATGGACTTATTTGGAAAAAGTCTTGATGTCTATATAATGTTGATTACTGTAAATTCAGAAATTATTGCGATGTTTTTATTATTGCGAAAAATGCGATACGGTTAAAGTTGCAATAATTTAAACTCGCATTTTGAAATTTTTTTATATGAATAAAACAGGATTTTTCTCAGTATCGCAAAAATTAAAATCGCATTTTAGTCTAAAATGACAAAATCGCAATAATAAATGCATGCAATAATTTCTGAATTTACAGTATGTATTATAGATACAATGAATAAGTGTTGATTCTTGAAAAAGAAACCATGAGCCCGAAGGGCAAATGGTTTGTTTTTCATGAATCAATGCTTATCCATTGTATCTCTAACTTAAACTATTGTGTTCATGTCTTTTCAAAATTAAAGCCTTTTCTTAATTAGAAGGTATTGTAAGTGAGTTTAATTAACCATGTTATCATGTTCAATGATGCAATAATAAATCTAAGTTCACAATTAATTGGTTAGAGAAATACAAATATAACATACAACGTCTGTCTTTAAATTATCAGGCATCTGAATAGTATTCGTAATTTACAAAATAAGACATATTCGAACTTATTTCTAAGTATATATAATAAGTATGTTATCAAAATTTTAGCAAGAAGCCTAATTCTAGGCACATCATGATTTACTCGCATAGGGATTTGCAAATAAACATTTGTAAAGATATGTAGTAAAACAGATGAAATCATACTACATTTATAAAACAAAAAATGGACAAATTAAATGTAATCATTTACTTTTCAAATATGTAAAATGGCCAATAATAATCCAAAAATAAACGTAAAACCCTCTATTATCACAAAAATATCCACAAAAACATACAAAATAAGAAAAACCGAAAAACCAAAGAATCAGGACAACAAAGAGGATAAGGGATTCGAACCTAAACCGACAAGTCTTTATATTTAACTTGACTCTTTAACTCTTTGATCTTAACCATGTTAACCTCGCATTTACCAACTTATACTATACGATTGCCTATTATGTATTCATAAAGGTACAAGCCCTGTGTGTCCGTTGTACCGATGTGTATCATATGTTCATTTATATATATAAAATAGACACTTAAATTGCAACCCATTGGTAGCCGAGAGGTTTTGTCGATGTGTTGAAGTCAGTCACACATAACAGATTTCAAGGAGCGGTTCAATTCCCAGTGAAGGCATATAAAAATTACAAAAAATTAAAGGTAAGTTTTTGAATTAATTCCATTAGTGAACAGAAATCAGTAAATTAGCCAATTCAAACTTAATGAAATAAGGCACACAAAGGAAACAATTGAATATAATTTGGTGAGCTCATTTCAGCGACAGATTTAGGAAGCTTTGATTCTAGAAAAAGAATCAATGGTAAATGAATAGGCTGACGTCACGACAATGGTTTAAGTTGTTATAAATTCAGAGGAATATTTTTCCATTGGTTAAGATTGACTGCCTTTAAATGAAATGTAGATTAAAATTGCTTCTTCATGCTTAGACTAAAAGCTTAAAAATCTTGCTTAGAAATTAATGAAATATTATTTTATTCTCTGTACTTTTCATAAGTTTTTAGAAAAGTAATACATATTTGTAATATATTTTTTGCAGATTTAAAACAAACCAGATTAGCATTGTTCATACTTTAAATTGTTATGCTTTTATAAACCAATTTATTTTTGCTGATACTTTATCTTGCATTTAGCCCTATTCAGCTGACTTTGAGGTAAATTACTTTCATGATTTTCTGATTTTCTTGATGTATTTATATAAGGGAAAACCCAAGTTATTCGTGTAGTGATGATTTTTATTCACTTTATTTTTTCTACTTGTGAAAGTCTCAAAATATTAATTGCTCTCGAAAATTAGTTGGTTTACAATATAATAAAAGCTGAACTAATTAAATGCAGACTCTAATTTGAAAAAGAAAGTTTTGAAAATGCATTCAATGTCTTTGCTTACAGAAATTTAGCAGCTATTTCCATTTTCTATGGCCTTGCAGTACTGCAGCTGGTGTTAACATACCAAAAGGTATATAATTATGGACCATTGTCACAACACAAACTTGAAATTGGAAGGGTTTTAAGACATGAAAAGAAAAATCGTCATTCCAAATCAGCATATTTTAATGCCCCCACCATAGTGGAGGGGCATTAAGGTTTACCCTTGTCTGTCTGTCTGTCTGTTTGTATGTCCCGAAATTGCTTTCCGTTCTCTAACTGTTATCTTGATACTTTGACTTGATAACAAAACTTCAAATTGCTTTTTAAGCTAAGCAACTTTAATAAGCTTTATTGTAATGTTGAGAATGTCATCTTTATGGGCTGTTTTCGAAATTTTGTCCTTACAATATGACAAACAAATAAATCCAACAAAAATTATGAAAGAAATTGGTTTTACAATGAAAAAGGTTGAACACACAGCACTGTTGATACAGAATTCCAAATCTTATTTACATATAACTAATACATAAATTAAATATATATACATGTTGTATTCTCTTTCCTACTTTGTATGGAATATTGATACCAGTAAATGTTTTCTATGATTTCTCTGTAGGTACTGAATGTAACAGGGAACCAGGATATCTGTTACTATAATTTTGACTGTGCCCATCCATTAGGTGCACTTACATCCTTTAACAATGTATTCAGTAACATAGGATATATTCTACTGGGAATTCTCTTCCTATTTTTGGTGGCCAGAAGGTAATGAATTTTTATCTGTTGTCTGCATATGAAGTATGAATTTTGCTAAACAAAATCTACATTGTCAATGAAACTCATTATATTTTTGAGTTGAAATTGTATAGTCAACTCAAAAATTAAATTCGATTTGAACTGGAAATATTCTTGTAAAATTAACATCCGTAAACAAGCTGGGCAAAAAAAAAGAAAAAAAATTTGGAGCAGTGATTATGAAGAACAAGACATTAATTTGGTGTGGCCTAACTGAAAGAAATCCTGTAAGTTTCACTCCTTACATCATTCTACAATAGGTGTTTTCTAGATGTTGTCAATGACGTTGCATCAAAACGAACTGGGAACACTTACAAAAATATAAAGTTCCTTACATTTTTGTCGAGCCTGCGACTTTTGTCACAAAAGCAAGACATAGTGATCCTACATTCCGTCGGCGGCGTCCACAAATATTCACTCTGTGGTTAAAGTTCTTCAAATTTTAATAACTTTCTTAAACTATCCTGCATTTCAACCAAACTTGGACAGAGGCTTGTTTATGATCATAAGATAGTATCCAGAAGTAAATTTTGTAAAAAAAAAAATCCTGTTTATCCGTATTTTACTCATAAATGGACTTAGTTTTTCTGCCAGTTAATATTACATTCACTCTGTGGTTAAAGTATTTCAAATTTTAATAACTTTCTTAAACTATCCTAGATTTGTACCAAACTTGGACAGAAGCTTGTTTATAATCACAAGATAGTATCCAGAAGAAATTTTTCTAAAAAAAAAATCCTTTTTATCCATGTTTTACTCATATATGAACTTTTTTCTGCCAGTTAACATAACATTCACTCTGTGGTTAAAGTTTTTCAAATTTCAATAACTTTCTTAAACTATCCTGCATTTCAACCAAACTTGGATAGAGGCTTGTTTATGATCATAAGATAGTATCCAGAAGTAAATTTTGTTAAAAAAAATCCTGCTTATCTGTATGTTACTTATAAATGGACTTAGTTTCTGCCAGTTAACATTACATTCACTCTGTGGTTAAAGCTTTCAAAATTTTAATAACTTTCTTAAACTATCCTGGATTTGTACCAAACTTGGACAGAAGCTTGTTTATGATCAAAAGCTAGTATCTAGAGGGAAATTTTGTAAAAATTCATTTCCTGTTTTTCCGTATATTACTTATAAATGGACTTAGTTTTATTTCAGTTAACATTACGTACAGTCTGCAGTTAAATTTTTTAAAACATTTATTAGATTCATAAACCTTCTTGGATTTTTACCAAACTTGAACAGAACTTCTTGCAATCAAAAGATAGTATCTAGAGGAAAATTTTAAATAATTTTTTCCCCATTTTTAGCTCACCTGGCCCGAAGGGCCAAGTGAGCTTTTCTCATCACTTGGCGTCCGTAGTCTGTCGTCGTCGTCCGTCGTCGTTAGCTTTTTACAAAATCTTCTCCTCTGAAACCACTGGGCCAAGTTTAACCAAACTTGGCCACAATCATCATTAGGGTATCTAGTTTAAAAATGTGTCCGATGACCCTGCCAACCAACCAAGATGGCTGCCATGGCTAAAAATAGAACATAGGGTAAAATGTAGATTTTGGCTTATATCTCTGAAACCAAGGCATTTAGAGTAAATCTGACATAGGGTAAAACTGATTATCAGGTCAAGATCTATCTGCCCTGAAATTTTCAGACAAATCTGACAACCTGTTGTTGGGTTGCTGCCCTGAAATGGTAATTTTAAGGAAATTTTGCCGTTTTTGGTTATTATCTTGAATATTATTATAGATAGAGATAAACTGTAAACAGCAATAATGTTCAGCAAAGTAAGATCTACAAATAAGTCGTCATGACCAAAATTGTCAGTCGACCCCTTTAGGAGTTATTGCCTTTATAGTCAATTTTAACAATTTTTCGTAACTTTTGTAATCTTCTACAAAATCTTCTTCTCTGAAACTACTGAGACAAATTTAGCCATACTTGGCCATAATCATTATAAGGGTATTTAGTTTAAAAAAATTGTCCGATGACCCCGCCTTCCAACCATCATGGCCGACTTGGTTAAAAATAGAACATGGGGGTAAAATGTAGTTTTTGGTTTATATCTCTCAAACTGAAGCATTTAGAGCAAATCTGACAGGTGGCAAAATGTTCATCAGATTTAGATTTATCTGCCCTGAAATTTTCAGACGAATCCGACAACATGTTGTTGGGTTGCTGCCCATAGTTAGTAATTTTACAAAATTTTGCAGTTTTTGTTATTATCTTAGATATCATTATAATATCTAATATCTAATACTATTAATTATGATCTTAACCTTATTTTACATAATTTCCAAAGCATCAGTAAATACAGGTGAGCGACACAGGCTCTTGAGAGCCTCTAGTTGTTGAGCCTGCGACTAACAGCAAAAGTAGGCGAGACACTGGGTTCCGCAGAACCCTTACGAATTTTTATGCCCCACCTACAAAGTAGAGGGCATTATGTTTTCTGGTCTGTGTGTCCGTCCGTCTGTTCGTCCGTCCGTCCATCTGTTCGTCCGTCCGTCCGTTCGTTCGCTCGTCTGTTTGTCTGTCTGTCCGTTCGTCCCGCTTCAGGTTAAAGTTTTTGGTCGAGGTAGTTTTTGATGAAGTTGAAGTCCAATCAACTTGAAACTTAGAATACATGTTCCCTATGATATGAGCTTTCTAATTTTAATGCCAAATTAGAGATTTTCCCCCATTTTCATGGTCCACTGAACATAAAAAATGATAGTGCGAGTGTGGCATCCGTGTACTATGGACACATTCTTGTTTACTTTATTTATACATCAGTATTGAAAACTTTATAAAGTATACCATTAAAAGTAATCTGTCATGTAGTCAAATAAAACTCTTTTTCCATAAGGCATTGCTGATTGCAGTAGTGTAAAAGAATGTTCAGCTTTAAAAATTTTAATATATCATACGGTAATTATAAATTCTAAAATTAATTTAATGTACTTCTAGACTTTACAATTACGATTTTGTTGTAATTACAGGGATGTTATTTATAAAAAGGCTGTACAGAATGATAGAAAAATAGGCAAGGTACGTATGTACATAAGAATGTACAAAATGACAAATATAGGAGGTAAGTTTGTATGTGAAGATTGTTTTACAAGATACAATTTTGAACAAAAATATAGCTTTGAAGGTTTTGTTTCGTTTGATTTGGAATGTATTTCCTGTTCATTTGTGAGTTAAATAAATGTTTGCAAAGAAATCTGGTGATATTTTGAAAGATGAACAAATTGAAATTAGAATTTCAAAGTGCACACATGAAGCTATGATATCGTGAACTTAAGTGGAGAATCCAAAACTTTGAAAAATCATCAGTCTACTGAACATCAAATTCCTGACTTAGGACAGGTGCAAACAAATGCAGCGGGTTTAAACGTTTAATGGTACCAAACCTTCACCCTTTTTCTGAAACAATAGTGTAACATCACAACATAGAAAGACACACTATAAAATATCAACTGAAATAGCTTAACTCAATCAAAGGACATATTAACACCATTGAACATACACTGAACAAATAAATTTGACCTATGATACAATGCAAATACAAAATAAATAAACTAAGGGAAGAATAATAAAAGTAACATTTTATATCGGTATGAAATGTTAAACAATTTAAGAAAAACAATATGCTCGAACAAAAATATCAGCCATTTGCAATAACTTTAAACACAGGTAAATGAAAATAATTTTGTTGTTAGGTATATGTACAGTTACAATAGAGAAAGGAAATATTTTACAAAATAAATAATTTTGATGTTCATAGTAAGAAGTGGAAATTTATATTAGTACCAAACACTTATCAAAGCTGGTATATAGACCAGATATAACCCTGAATAACATTAAATAACAAAAAAAGCATTACAATAGTATCAACAGGTCAAATAAACAAGAAAGTACGATTTGAGAGTACTCGCAGTTACTGACAGCTAGTTAAAAGCCAAAACAATTACATTGTAATAATAAAAAATCATGCATCAGAGACTAAAATCAACTAAAACACATCCCAGGGATTTAGTATTTTAACGTCATGGACAGTCAAAGAAGACATGACTTGTGCAATGCCAAAAATAAATGTATCGACAGACAGTAGGATAGTTAGGAGTTTAACCTCTTTATAGATCAAAATGAACGTGGGTGTGTCTTTAAACATCCCGTTTGAAAAGAATACAAATTTAGTTATGTTTTAATTTGCTGATGACAAAATCGATATTAGTGCCAATGTAAACTATATTCAAAGATCTAATTACAACATTGGTAAGATAACCTGAACTAATAAGTTTACACATCAGTATTGAAAACTTTATAAAGTATACCATTAAAAGTAATCTGTCATGTAGTCAAATAAAACTCTTTTTTCCATAAATCATTGCTGATTGCAGTAGTGTAAAAGAATGTTCAGCTTTAAAAATTTTAATATATCATACGGTAATTATAAATTCTAAAATTAATTTAATGTACTTCTAGACTTTACAATTACGATTTTGTTGTAATTACAGGGATGTTATTTATAAAAGGCTGTACAGAATGATAGAAAAATAGGCAAAAATACGTATGTACATAAGAATGTACAAAATGACAAATATAGGAGGTAAATTTGTATGTGAAGATTGTTTTACAAGATACAATTTTGAACAAAAATATAGCTTTGAAGGTTTTGTTTCGTTTGATTTGGAATGTATTTCCTGTTCATTTGTGAGTTAATGATAAATGTTTGCAAAGAAATCTGGTGATATTTTGAAAGATGAACAAATTGAAATTAGAATTTCAAAGTGCACACATGAAGCTATGATATCGTGAACTTAAGTGGAGAATCCAAAACTTTGAAAATCATCAGTTCACAACTTTGTAAATACAGAATAAATATTAATTGGTCCTACCTCTTTGAGGTGCACAGATTTAATTAATTTCAATAGAGGCAACATCTTGAAAACAACATGATGATGATGGTGGATTGGCGTAGCATCCAATAGACTTTCATATTACCTACTTTTGACTCTGGATTATATAATTTTTCTACAGGTTACCTACTCTATGGTAGGACATCCTGGTACTCGGTCAAGTAAGATCAACCAAAAGAAGTAAAATCAAACTTATAATCAGTGCAATTTAGGGGGAAAGTTAACTGTTTTCTTATGATTTTGTTGTGTATAGAAAACATAAAACAATTAATTTTCCCTCCAAATTGTACCAATAGTAAGCTTGATTTTACTTCTTTAAGTTGCTCTTACTTAATCAAGTACCAGAATGTCCTACTACAGAAAAGGTAACCATGAAGAAAAAATATAAACTGTGGAGAAAAAAGTTGGTAATATGAAAGTAGTCTATATCAAATTACATCCATATTGGGCGAGAACAAGTTAATGTCATATGAAAACAACACGAAAATCTGTTTCCTATGCACTCAAGGGTACCACTTTCTATATTTTACTCATGATATTACATGACATCATACTCCTATGAAAATAAAGCCTGTTATAAGAACTTTGACAGAAAGTTACTGTCACTTGTAATATGTGTAGGGAATTTGAAATTTGAAGTCAATGAACATTATTGGCTGTTACTTTTCAGATTGAGACTTATGGTTAATAGAAATGAATTAAAAGAGATTTGAGAAATATGTCAATGAGACAGTAACCTAACAACACAAAAAAAGACAAAGATTTAGAAATATTATTTAAAATAGTTGTATATATGTATAGAGAGAGAGAATACTTTTCTGACTTTTATTTTGTTTTTAGTGTTTTCAATCTTATAAACAATGGAAATCTTTCTGTTTTTAAAAACCAGTATGAACATTAATATTTTCTAGGAGTTGGGTATACCACAGCACTTTGGACTGTTTTATGCCATGGGATTAGCTTTAATTATGGAAGGTTTGATGAGTGCTTGCTACCATGTTTGTCCAAATTACTCCAATTTTCAGTTTGGTAATTTTTATTTTACTAAAAAATATGTAAAAGACAATAAAAGGTACTAACCTTAGTTTTCTTGTTTCTTTCAAGCTTTTTAACATCTTCTGTATAAACATAATCTCTAAAATTTATCTTTAAAAAAAAATGTTATTCCAGTAGTACAGTTTATACAGATGATGTTTTGAAACTTGGGAGAAACCAGAAAAACTAAAATGCAATCAAATTTATATTGAAAAAATCAATTTGCATTTGGGTACTGACTTGGGTAAGAAAATTGGTCTGAAGAGCAAATACATCAACAAATATGTACTTTGCATAATTAAAATTTAACAAAAAAGAGGTTATGTTTCATGATAGAGGGAAGTTTTTAGTTCCATAAAGGCAAATTAGACAGAGACTACATATGTCTATGTTGGCACTTCATTTACCCATCAGTCCATGCATCAAACTTAAGTTTTCCACCATGTTAGATATTGCCATCACTTGGTGTCCATAGCTGTCATTTTGTTCAGAAAATCTTCTCCTTTGGAACCACTAGACCAAATACAACCAAATTTAATCTGAATAATTCTTAGGGTATTTAGTATAAAGTTTGTATTTTTTATTCCTGTCAAACATGGCCGCAATTGGTACAAATAGAACATTAGGGTAAAATGTATGTAATTCTTTAAAATCTTGAAAACTGTAATATTTATTTATGCTGCCTGTATGGTATGTGTTTTGCTCATGTAGAATGATGTAGAAGTTCATCATGATCAGGTTTATAAGAGAGTCAACTGACCAAAATTACCAATAAACCAATAAACTCCTTATAGGAGTTTCTGCAATTAAATTACATTTTTTTTTTACCAGTTTCTTCAATTACCTTGAAAACAATAGTAAAAATAACATTAACTGTACCAATTTTACTGCTCCAGACTCTTTCCAAATTTGAATTGAAAATTTTCCAGACTTACCTCTCAATTGAATGCTTGTCCCATTTAAGTGTTAAATCATCAAATTTTCCAGCCATTAGGAAATATCAAATTGAATATACAACACCCTTCACATGCTGGATAAATGCTTGTTTTGCTTTTGAGGAAGTTCTTATTTTTCTTATCAAAATTATAAGGAAAAAAAATAAGATTTTGTTGCAGTTTACTGATGTTCAAAATGGAGTTATAATTTTTGTCTAGCCTGCGACTTTTGTCGCAGGAAAGCTCGACATAGGGATAGTGATCCAGCAGCGGCATTAGCTAACTTCTTAAAAGCTTTATATTTTAGAAGCTAGAAGACCTGGATGCTTCATACTTTGTATATAGATGCCTTATGTTACGAAGTTTCTGTCTGTCATTTGTCCATTGTCCTTGACCTTATTTTCATGGTTCAGTGACTACTTGAAAAAAAAGTCAACATTTTTTGTAATGTTAATTTCTTTTTTATTATGAGTAATAGGATAACTATATTTAGTATGTGCGTACCTTGCAAGGTCCTCATGCCCGTAAGACAATTTTCAATTGACCTTGACCTCATTTCATGGATCAGTGAACAAGGTTAAGTTTTGGTGGTCAAGTCCATATATCAGATATTATAAGCAGTAGGTCTACTATATTTGGTATATGGAATGATTGTAAGGTGTACATGTCAAACTGGTAGATGTCATCAGACCTTGACCTCAATTTCATGGTTCAGTGGTCAAAGTTAAGTTTTTGAGTTTTGGTCTTTTTAAGTCCCCTACCGAGGAAGTCGAAGGGGACTTTAGGTTTGCACTCAGTCCGTCTGTCCGTCTGTCCATCCATCAGTCCGGCAAATCAGCTTTCCACACTTTTTTTCTTTGTTCTTGAAGATATTGATTTGATATTTGGTATATAGTTTTATCATGACAAGTTATAGATCAAGTTCGAATTTTGTTCCGGTGTCATATGGTATTTTGAACCCCATGGTAAATTGACCCCGGGGTCAAAATACCGCTATGGTAAAATGAACCCCCCCATGGTAAATTGAACCCCTCCTGTATGGAAAACTCATTTTTAAAAGACATTCTTTGTTAAATTGTTTGAAGAATTTTTGGCAGGTTTGTTTGTTATTTAGTATAAACTAATTTTCTGAATGCTATATATATATATAAAAAAATTATGAAGAGAAATCCTTTAATTAGATAATAATCTATTTTTATTAATGTATATATTTCAATACATTACATTGTGTAGATAAAAGTTGTTGACATTTTATAGATAAGTTACAAATCTATATTAGTTTGTGACAAATGAAAGAAAAATATTTGGAACTATTAATTGTATTTGATTATAATTTGAAAATAGATATACACTGTATTACATCATATCTAATTTTAGAGAACTATTAATCATATCTAATGTTTTTTCACTCATATAATCAGTTTTCCACACTGTTTTTGTCATGCATGAAGATATTGACATGATATTTACTTTTGTTTACACCATGACAAGTTATAGAACAAGTTAGCATTTTGTTTCAGTAAAATGAATTTTTACCCAGTAGGGGACTATGTATTGCCATGCAATACTCTCAGAATGCTTGTTTCTAATATTATATGCAATAGGTCAACTATATTTGGTGTATGGAAATATTTTATGATGTATATGTCAGTCTTGCAGGTTTTATTTGACCTTGACCTCATTTTCATGGTTCATTTCTCAGTGTTAAGTTTTGTGTTTTGGTCTGTTTTTCTTCAACTATAAGCAATAAATCAACTATATTTGTTGTATGGAAGGATTGGTAGGTGTATATGTCTGTCTGGCAGGTATCATCTGACCTTGAACCCCATGGTAAATTGAACCCCCTGTTTTTTTATTCTAGATAGTAATAAGAACATTATACATTACTTTTAGCTTATAATAGATTGAAAATCATACATACCAGAAGGTGAGGTAAATTTTCCATGGTAGGAAAAAAAATGCCATGGCTCGGTATAAGTGCTCCCATGAACATGCTGAAGGCCTTAACAACAAAATTGAACCCCCATGGTAAAATGACCCCCTGTATTGAATTCTAGATATGACTAAGACCATTATACCTTGAATGCTTTGCTTATTTGAAAACTTAATACATTACTTTTTAAGCTTATAATAGATTGAAAATCATACATACCAGAAGGTGAGGGTAAATTTTCCATGGTAGGAAAAAAATAATGCCATGGCTCGGTATAAGTGCTCTGAACATGCTGAAGGCCTTAACAACAAAATTTCATTAAAATCCTTATTGAAACAGTATGACTAGACCATGTACCTTGAATGCTTTGCTTATTTGAAAACTTAACATATAAAGGGTTGAAATTTCCTATGGTAAAAAGGGGAGGGTCAAAATACCATGGCTAAGTAAAATTTCAAAACATCTCTTCCAGCATGTTAAATACATACAAACTACTTATTGGAGTATTATTACTATGTAAAGGAGTAAGAATAGCTGGAATTTTTGAATTTCAGGTCTATAGTAGGGGTTCAATATACTGCAGGGGTCAAAATACCATGGCTAAGTAAAATTTTCAAAACATCTTTTCCAGCATGTTAAATACATACAAACTACTTATTTGAGTATGATTACTATGTAAAGGAGTTAGATTAGCTAGAAATTTTGAAATAATAGGTCTATAGTAGGGGTTCAATATACTGCAGTGGGTCAAAATACCATGGTTAGGTAAAATTTTCAAAACATCTTTTCGAGCCTGTTCAAAACATACAAACTACATTTTGAAGTATTATAACTATGTAAAGGAGTTAGAATAGCTACAATTTTTGAAATTAGAGGTCTATAGTAGGGGTTCAAAATACTACAGGGGGTCAAAATACCATGCATGGCTAAGTAAAATTTTCAAAACATCTTTTCCAGCATGTTAAATACATACAAACTACTTATTGGAGTATTATTACTTTGTAAATGAGTTAGAATAGCTACAATTTTGAAATTAGAGGTCTATTTGTTCGGTCTGATGATTTAGTCCAGAGTTATGGACCATAACTCTGGACTATATCTAATGTTAGAGTACTATGTTGAACCATATTTCTGTACAAAGGAGATAACTCATTTTTAAAAGACATTCTTTGTTAAATTGTTTGAAGAATTTTTGGCAGGTTTGTTTGTTATTTAGTATAAACTAATTTTCTGAATGCTATATATATATATAAAAAAAATTATGAAGAGAAATCCTTTAATTAGATAATAATCTATTTTTATTAATGTATATATTTCAATACATTACATTGTGTAGATAAAAGTTGTTGACATTTTATAGATAAGTTACAAATCTATATTAGTTTGTGACAAATGAAAGAAAAATATTTGGAACTATTAATTGTATTTGATTATAATTTGAAAATAGATATACACTGTATTACATCATATCTTATTTTAGAGAACTATTATAAATCATATCTAATGTTTTTTTCACTCATATAATCAGTTTTCCACACTGTTTTTTGTCATGCATGAAGATATTGACATGATATTTACTTTTTGTTTACACCATGACAAGTTATAGAACAAGTTAGCATTTTGTTCCAGTAAAATGAATTTTTACCCAGTAGGGGACTATGTATTGCCATGCAATACTCTCAGAATGCTTGTTTCTAATACTATATGCAATAGGTCAACTATATTTGGTGTATGGAAATATTTTATGATGTATATGTCAGTCTTGCAGGTTTTATTTGACCTTGACCTCATTTCATGGTTCATTTCTCAGTGTTAAGTTTTTGTGTTTTGGTCTGTTTTTCTTCAACTATAAGCAATAAATCAACTATATTTGTTGTATGGAAGGATTGGTAGGTGTATATGTCTGTCTGGCAGGTATCATCTGACCTTGACCTCATTTTCATGGTTTATTGGTCAATGTTAAGTTTTTATGGTTAAGTTTGTTTCTTAGATACTATAAGCAATAGGTCAACTATGTTTGGTTTATTGAATGATTGTAAGGTGTACATGTATTTCTTGTTTGGTTTATCTGACCGTGCGTGACCTCATTTTCTTGGATCATGTTAAGTTTATGTGTTACTTGTAGTAAAGCTTTATATTTAGGACTATCAACATAAAATCAATTGATTGTAAGGTGTACATGTCTGTCTGGCATGGTTCATCTGACCTTGACCTCATTTTCATGGTTCATTGGTCAATGTTAAGTTTTCTTGGTTAAGACTGTTTCTTAGATACTATAAGCAATAGGTCAACTATGTTTGGTTTATTGAATGATTGTAAGGTGTACATGTATTTCTTGTTTGGTTTATCTGACCGTGACCTCATTTTCTTGGATCATGTTAAGTTTATGTGTTACTTGTAGTAAAGCTTTATATTTAGGACTATCAACATAAAATCAATGGTTAGTAAAGAAGGCGAGACATTTCAGCGTGTGGACTTCTTGTTAGTTAGTCTATGAACAATTTGGTTGAGTGACTAAAGGAAATTCATTGTGATTTAAGATATTTTTGCTTTGTATTACCTGTTATATTATGTTTTTATGTCTTTTCTTTACAGATACATCATTTATGTACATTATTGCCTGTTTATGTATGTTAAAGATTTACCAGTCTAGACACCCAGATATCAGTGCCAAAGCTCATACTTCTTATATGTTTATGGCCTGTGTTATATTTATTGCTGTGATAGGAGTGGTCAGTATAAAATAAATTATTGATGTTGAGTATACTTCAGTGAGACAGCAATCCAACAACACAATAGAGCTGAAAAAAGGGAATAAAATATTTTGAAAATAATGTGTAAATAGTTCAACTACAAATAACAGGCTGAAAATTTTCCAAAGACTGAAATCTCCAACTTTGAAGATTTAAAAAATAGAAACCTATGAATAGTTAAGTTTCACTATGAATAAAAGAAGATGTGGGGTATACAGCTTTGAGGCAGCAACCTAACATAAAAATTCACCATTAGTCAACGAAAGGGCAAAATACAGTCTTGTCTATACAATAAGTCAAACTTTAATTAGTTTTGAACCTATAAAGGTTGTTAATAAATTAAACAGAAACAATCAAGATCTTCTATCAACAATTTATTCTTCAAATTACAAGATATTAAGATATGACAACCAGTGACGAGGTTCCTGGTTTGGGACAGCCACATGAATGTTTGCAATTTTTATATAAGTAGCAATCTATTTTTATGCGACACCGTAGCAAAGGGGGCATTAATTTTTTACCCTTGTCCGTCTGTACATACGTCCGTCCGCACTTCCCAAAGTTGGTTTCCCTTCTCTAACTTTAGTTTGCCTCAACCAAATGTTATGAAACTTATACACTATGTTTATTACCACAAAACACAGATCAAGGTTGAAATTGGGTGCCGTCACAATAACTGTTCTTGAGTTATGCCCCTTTATAAACATAAAAATTGCTGAGTTTTTCGTTCCCGTACTCTAACTTTAGTTTGCCTTAACCAAATGTTATGAAACTTATACACAATGTATATTACCACATAATACAGATCAAGTTCGAAATTGGGTGACGTCACTTTTACCATTCTTTAGTTATGCCCCTTTATAAACATAAAAATTGCTGAATTTTTTTTTCCCGTTCTCTTACTTTAGTTTGCCTTTACCAAATGTTATGAAACTTATACACAATGCTTATTTCCACATGATACAGATTAAGTTCGAAATTGGGTGGTGTCACTTTTACCGTTCTTGAGTTATGCCCCTTTATAAACATAAAAATTGCTGAATTTTTCGTTTCCGTTCTCTAACTTTAGTTTGCCTCAACCAAATGTTATGAGACTTATACACAATGCTTATTACTACAAAACTCAGATCAAGTACAAATTTGGGTAGGGTCACTTTTACCGTTCTTCAGTTATGTCCCTTTATATCTTTATATGATATGCAAGCGGGGCATCATCTGTGTCCCTGGACACATTCCACATTTATTTAATCCTGCTGTGCAGCGGAGGAGGCATTAAGTGTCTGTCCATACATATGTCCCAAAATTAATTTCCATTCTCTTAACTTATAACCATGAAACACGGATCAAGTTCGAATTTGGGTGGCATCACTTTTACCGTTCTTCAGTTATGTCCCTTTATAACATTATATGCAAGCGGGGGCATCATCTGTGTCCCATGGAAACATTCTCCAATATTTATTTTAATTTTCTTATTTAAGTTAAAAAAAAAACATCTGACCCAGTGCAAGATATTATGAAAGCATGGAGATTTTCTATATACTTGTTATATGAATGGCACAATATCTTGCTCTTTCTAATTGTTTTTATTAATTGCAGTTACATGGAACAGAGGTATTTTGGATAGTGTTTAGTGCGATCTACATGGTGGGAACACTAATAATGAGTGTGTACATATATTACATGGGAAGATGGAAGCTAAATAGAGAAATTTTTATACATACATGGATACAGATTAGACAGAATTGTTTTATGTGTCCTCGTCCAATGTACAAGGTTCGTTTTATATTGGTGATTCATTAATATTTGTGTGTTACTAATTTTTGTAGGTTTTATAGATGAACTACATATTTCAGCATTAAAAAAAAACACAAATTTCCAGTAGCCTTTATGCAGAAGTTTTCATAACCACAAATTTCTGCATCAACCCAAACAGAATTTTTGCTCATCCACAACATAGTTACCCTAGATAAATAAATGAATCTACAGTATTTACTGCTAGTGGTCTGTTAGTTCCCTAAGGTATCATCTATTCAATGCTTAATATTTCCACATTGGTTTATAACATTTATTTTTTAAAATGCTCAGTTGTAAATTTGTAAATTTTACAAAAACTATGGTTGCAACTCCCTTTGACAAAGTTTACTTGAGTTATTATGCTACTGTTTTTATGTTACACCATACATCTTTTTTGGCTGCCCTAACTCATGGTTCCAAGCTTTGCTGATTTAGGTTGCTCCAGAAATGTGCACCACATGCAGCTAAAACCTTTCCTTTTACTTTGATTTTTTGTAAATAAGTATGATATTTTAAGTGTTAAAGAACAGCATATAGTAGCAATGAAATATGTTGATATTTTACTGAGAAATGATGACATTATTTGGTATAACTTTTAAGCTTTTACCTTTAAAGCTGTTCATAAACTTGTAAGAGATTATGCAAATCAAGTGCTTAAAACAAGTAAGTTTATAGTTTGATATGCAAATGTTGTGCTTCCAATGAACTTATTCATCTTTTTGTCACATAGTAAAATTTTGAGTTTTTCTGATGAAGTTAATTCTAGAAAAGTGGTTTAAGCACAAAAAGTCAATACTCTCACTTTTATTATGCATATTCAGAAATCATTGCACAATTTAAATATCTAATTATATATAGAACAGACTATATGTTGTACACGTTATTTTTTTCAGGACAGATTTTTATTCCTTGTGTTAGGTAACAGTATTAACTGGAGTATGTAAGTATATATAAATTATTTAAAATTGTTATACTAAGTGGTCTGGGCCTTAATTTTTATACTAAGTGGTCTGAGCCTAAATTGTTATACTAAGTGGTCTTGGCCTAAATTGTTATACTAAGTGGCCTGGCCATAAAGTGTTTTCTATGGCTGTCATTCTGAAATCTCTGATTTTCTCTACATTAGTGCATTTTGTTCTTGTTGACTAGATTGAATTATGGTCTTTGGTCTGAAAATTTAACTTGTGTGAATTTATTTTTTTAATGCCCCTGCTGCTAGGCAAAGGGGGCATTAAGTGTTACCCTTTTCTGTCTGTTCGTCTGTATGTCCCAAAATTGGTTTCTGTTCTCTAACTTTAGTTTGCCTCAACCAAATGTTATGAAACTTATACACATTGCTTATTTTCATAAAACACAAATCAAGTTTGAATTTGGTTGGCATCACTTTTACAGTTCTTTAGTTATGTCCCTTTATAATGTAATATACTAGCGGGGGCATCATCTGTGTCCCATGGACATATTCTTCATTTATTGTGTAATGCCTTCAGATTATTAGTATTGGTACTGGTACATTAGTATACTGATGACTTAAAAAATGTTATGCATTTGTAAATTAAGTACTGTACACGTATCTATAATTTTCTTGGCATCCAAATTTTTGGATTTTATTAGTCACTTTACGTTTGCACTTCTTTAAGGTTATCTTGTGTAGTGAATTGGGAGTGTATAATGATTGTTGCATCCATTGAAATCATTCACCTTTCTTTATTTAATATCTTAACTGCTCATAAGACAGTGACTGGATTTAATGTAACAATAAAGTGATTTCAATGGCAATAATATTGTGCACCTCCTATTTTATTTTATGTTCTGAATTATTTTTGGAGGGTTTCCTATGGCAAAAGTTTTACCATTTTGATGTTCACTGTTATTCCTCTATTTATTTTATGCGGGTTTATAGGTTGATATGCTTTCTACTATGAATGCTTTTTTCAGGCTATTGAAGGTTTCATGCAAAAAAAATAAAATAATATCATTTGCTATCATGACGTCGTCTTCCGAAGACATTTGGTTTCCGGACAATAACTTTAATATAAGTGAATGGATCTCTATGAAATTTAACCACAAGGTTCAATAGCACAAAAGGAAGGTTGGGATTGATTTTGGGGGTTTTGGTCTCAACTGTTTAGGAATAAGGGGTCAAAAAGGGGCCAAAAAAGGCATTTTTCTAGTTTTTACGGACAATAACTTGTGTATAAGTGTATGGATCTCTCTGAAATTGTACCACAAGGTTCCATACCACAAAGGGAAGGTTGGAATTGACTTTGGGGGTTATGACCCAAACTGTTCAGGAATTAGGGGCAAAAAAAGGGGGAGAAAAAGGTTTTTCTAGTTAATGGACAATTTCTTAAGTATTAGTCTATGGATCTCTATGAAATTGAAATACAAGGTTCCATACCACAAAGGGAAGGTTGGGTTTGACTTTGGGGGTTATGGCTCAAACCGTTCAGGAATAAGGGGCAAAAGGGGGAACAAGGTTTTTCTGGTTTCTGGATCTGTATGAAATTGTACCACAAGGTTCCATACCACACACAGAAGGTTGGGGTCGATTTTGTGGGTTGTTGCTTTAATCGTTAAGAAACTAGAGGCCAAATATGGGCCAAAAACAATACTTTTCTAATACTGGCTTACCTGGTTCTAACATAAATTATTTCTGATCTATATAAAGAAACAACAAATACTGATATGGCTGGAGATACACACCAAACAGGGTGTGTAAATTATTATATTCAGTTTGTAAATAAATTTACTTAGTATTGCGCAACAGCAATGTATTGTACAACAGCAAGAAATCTTCAATTGAAAATAAATACAAATCTTTTAACCAATTTCAATGAGGATTAATTTAAAGTCCTGAATTGTTTGAGGTTTTACCATGTATTACTATATTGGATATTTGGACATTTTAAACAGGTTTACATTGAGGTCCAAAGGGTCCAAAATTAGACTTTGTTTGATTTCCTCAAAACTGAATTCTTGTGGTTCTATGATATGCTGAATCTAACTGTGCAGTCAAAAATTAAACTTTGTTTGAATTCATGGTTGTTTTTTTTATATGCTGAATGTAACCATGGAATTAGATTTTGGATATTGGACCATTAAGTAGATTAAATGTCCCATTTCAAATTTTTAAGTTATCTGACCACATTTATTCTGTGTCAGAAATCTATAATGTGTCAAATATTTAATCACTATCCAAATTCAGAGCTGTATCAAGCTTGAATATTGTGTCCATACTTGCCCCAACTGTTCAGAGTTCGACCTCTGTGGTCGTATGCAGCTGCTCCAGGCGGAGCGCATTTTTCCTTCATAGTATGACAAAATGTTGTTTTCTTTATTTTTCACTGCATATCAGATAACAAATAATGACCATTTTTTTTAACATCAAATTAATACCCGATACATTTTAGTAAATGTATGTTCTGTTTTCAGTGCTATATTTGGTGCAGTAAAACGTCCAGGAGATTTTGCTAGTTATTTATTAGCCATATTTATAGGAAACCTAATGTTCTATACTGTTTATTACACCATAATGAAGGTAAGCATTTTATAAGTATGTCCTATTGTATGATTTTGTTTAAGTGTCATGTGTTGTTCCAGATTATGTAATCTTGCAACTTAAATCAAATAGTGACTGCTATTAAGACAAGAAAAGAAACAGCTGTTAAAAGCAAATTTTAATGCAATCTTTATGTAACAATTGTTTTCATTGGCTATAGTACTGTTATTCCTTGATTGCAAAGTTTATCTTGGCTGTTTAAAGTGTACATACAAATAAAAGGAACTGCTTTGGTAAACATCAATCAGACAGAAACCCATCAACACAATAAAAAACCTAATATAAAAACCATATATAAAACTATTGTTTCATTCTAATGCCCTGTCCAAATAATATTGGTCAGTAGAAGAATAAATGTTTCCATGAACATTGCACCAACATTAAATTTCTACTTAATTCTGTGTTTGCAGCCCAGACTAAAAATTCACAGCAAGATGAAAAGCAATACAATTATATAACAAAAGAACTTCAAAGATACAAAATATACTTTATTATAAACAATAAAAGAAGATGTGGACTAAATTTCAGACAGCAATCCATCAACATAATATTAAATAAGTTCAAAAGCAACATCTTGCACACAGAAACTAGATGTCTAAACATAAATAAGATACAAGCTGCTTTTGGGAAAACATATATTAATCCTAAATGCAGTTTACAAAATGCTATTGGTTTTATTTTTATTACAAAATATGTATTTTCTATATTTTTCAGCTAAGGCACAAAGAACGTCTACATCCTTTAGCTATTTTCTTTGTTGTCTGTGCCATACTTTGTTGGATTCCTGCTCTGTATTTCTTCTTTGCTCATCTGACATCCTGGCGGGTAGGTTGAATTCTGCTGGTATTATTGACCAGTTTGTCTATTCTGTATAATTATTGGAAATGATGAGGATTGTTTTGACTAATTTGCATAAGAAATTGAAAATGTCAGTATGATTGCATTTTATAACTTTTTTATCATGTCAGTTAAAGAAGTCATAGAAGACATATTAAGTTAAGTTTTCTGTTTTCGTACAATCTTTACACATAAATTTCATCAACATAACATAATATATTGCATATAATCAACTGATTATTTGTATAAACTTATTTCAGTTAAATCCATCACAGTCTAGAGAAGGGAATCAGAACTGTATGTTGTTTGAGTTTTATGATGCTCATGACATATGGCATTTCCTGTCAGCCATTAGTATGTTCTTTTCTTTTCTTGTAAGTACTCTTTAAATTATTTTTTTTTGCATTTCCACATTAATGTGTTAACATCTTCTATAGAAACAACTTTCAGGGGAAAATAAACCTTTTAGAGAATTTTTTAGCAGGATTAACAACTTTTATTTTTATGCACTGCCTACAATAAAGGGGAGCATTATTATTTTTAGTCTGCATGTTCATCAAATATTTCTTCAGTCCGTCCTGTTTTGACCTTCATTTCATGGTTCAAAGAACATGGAAATGTGATAATGCAAGTAGGGCACGGTGTCCTATGGTTATATATTCTTGTTTTTTAATGTACCTTGCAGCAGAAACATATATATTGACTAGAGTTAGATATACTGTTCCCAGCTTAAAGCTTAGAACATTTGTTATTTTCAATCCTATATATAAGGTTAAGATATTTAGACTGAACTGTCTTGGCTCCTAAAAAAATCACCGTTTCAAGTACTCTGTAATCAAGGCTATTTTACATAAAGTTTGCAGAATTAACTATAGCCCTCTCCATATTTAATAAACAACTGACATTATGTTTATTCATTTTTTTGTTGAGCCTGTGACATTTATGTCGCGAAAACGAGACATAGCGATCCTAGTTTCCGTCGGCGCGTCAACATTCAGGTTCAGTCTGTGGTTTAAATTATTTTAGACATTAATAACTTTGTCAAACCTTCATGGAATTTTAGGAAATTTGGACAAAGGCTTGTTTATGACCAAAATATTGCATCCAGAGTGAAATTTTGAAACTATTTATTTTCATTTTTCCGTATTTTACTGATAAATGGACTTAGTTTTTTTATAGTTACCAAGTTGATACAGTCTGGGGTTGAAGTTTGTCAAAGCTTCATAGAATTTTATGAAACTTTGGCAGAAGCTTTTTTATGATTATGAGATAATGTCTGAGGCAAACTTTTGAAAATATATTTTTTCATTTTCAGTTTTTATACGCCCGTTTACGGGACATATTATGGTTTACCATTGTCTGTCCTTCCATCTGTCTGTCTGTCTGTCTGTTCGTCCGTCGTCAACATGTCGGACAATACCTCAGAAAAGCTTTAACCAATTTGCATGAAACTTTGGTGAATTGTTTATATCTATTGACGTGTGCTCCCTTTCAAATTTTATAAATTTTAGATTTTACATTTCGAGTTATGGGGTTTTATTCATTAAAAAAGGGGAATTTTCCATTTTTCAGACAATAACTCAAAAATGCTTTGAGCAGTTTTCTTAAAACTTTGGTGAATTGTTTTTATATATTGACGTAAGCTCTCTTTCGATTTTTATAAGTTTTAGATGTTACGTTTCTGAGTTATGGGATTTTATTCATAAAAAGGGGTGATTTTCCAGTTTTCAGACAATATCTTTAAAGTGCTTTGAGGAGTTTTCATGAAACTTTGGTGACTGGTTTATATCTATTGAAATAACCTCTCTATAGTTTTTATAAATTTCTGACATTGAGAAGTTATTGAACTTTATTCTTTGAAAAAACAACATGGGTATCATGCGCTCATAGCGCAGCTGTTTATTTTCTGATAGATAGACTTAGTTTTTACAGTTAACATTTACAGATAGACTGGGATTAAATTTTTTGACATGATAAATTTGTAAACCTTTATCGATTGTTATGAAACTTGAACAGAAACTAATCTTCAATAACAAGAAACAGCATCTTAAGAAAATTAATTATTTTTTTTCTAAATTTCTGTATTTTACTGATAAATGGACTCCCTTTTTAAAGTCAATATTACACTTTTACACTGACATCAGCAATAGCAGGCGAGACACTGGGTTCCACAGAACCTCGTACAAATTTTGATATATATATCAGGATCATTTGCAAGGTTTGTTTAAAAATAAATAGAGTGTCAGAAGAAACTTTTTACCTTGATGGAAAATATTTAAAAAAGAAATACTACACACACATTTTAGGCTGAACACAACAGAAAAAGAATGTGATTATATTTCTATGTACCTACATATCAGAAAAAAGCAGTATAAATAATAATAAGTGTTTTCAGTAAGACCATATAATCAGTATCATGATATGTAAAGATTTTAAACTGTATATCTATAAACATGTTCAGGATAAAGTAATCTGGCATATTTATTTTCAGAAAAAGTTTATTCTGTATAGAAAGAAAAATTAGTTCTTACAGAAATTTTTAACCAAATTATTTTGCATATTGTTACAGATACTTTTGACATTAGATGATGATCTATTTTCAACAAGAAGAGACAAGATTCCAGTCTTCTGAAAATCTGAATAAGTCCAAGATGACATTCTGAAAGCTGGCACATGGCATTGGGATCAGAGATATCTATGATAACATTCCTTTAATAAGCATGTGGCATACACAACTAAACAAAGAAGTGAATCAGTGTACACATGAAGGCAGTTGCTGACTTTTTTAGTGTAGTTTGTTGACATTTAGAGTGCATTTATATATTTTTAGAGTAGTATGTTGACATTTAGAGTGCATTTATATATTTTTAGAGTAGTATGTTGACATTTTAGAGTAGTATGTTGACATTTAGAGTGCATTTTTATATTCTTGCAGCAGCCTGGGATCCTGGAAAAATCTGTGCTTTGCATTGATAGTGAGCTATGATACCAGTTTAATTCATGCTAACCCTTGATTTTCTTGATGAAGTGGAAATCAGAATGAACAAGATAGTTTCAAGATAAATTCAGTGTTAATAAGCTGTGACGCTTTCAGTTGTAATACTTTATCTTATAATCATATAACAAAACTAAACATTCCATCATTTTTTTTATGCCCCCGCCGTAGCGGAGGGGGCATTAAGTTTTACCCTTGTCCGTCTGTACGTACATACATCCATCCATACGTCCGTATGTCCCAAATGTTAT
Source organism: Mytilus coruscus (assembly GCA_017311375.1). Lineage (NCBI taxonomy): Eukaryota > Metazoa > Mollusca > Bivalvia > Mytilida > Mytilidae > Mytilus > Mytilus coruscus. Next base: position 25,044,734 of record CM029600.1, read on the forward strand.
GAAACTTTTACACGATGATTATTACCTCAAAACACCAATCAAGTTTGAATTTTGGTTGCGTCACTTTAACCGTTCTAGAGTTATGCCCCTTTACAAATGGAAAAATTGCTAATTTTTTCGTTTCTGTCCTCTAACTTTAGTTTGCCTCAACCAAATATTATGAAACTTATACACAATGCTTATTACCACAAAATACTCATCAAGTTTGAATTTTGGTGGTGTCACTTTAACCGTTCCAGAGTTATGCCCCTTTACAAATGGAAAAATTGCTGAATTTTTTGTTTCTGTTCTCTAACTTTAGTTTGCCTCAACCAAATATTATGAAACTTATACACAATGCGTATTACAACAAAGTTCAGATCAAGTTTGAAATTGGGTGGCCTCATTTTTGCCGTTCTTGAGTTATGACCCTTTATAAACATAAAAATTGCTGAGTTTTTTTTCCGTTCTCTTACTTTAGTTTGCCTTTACCAAATGTTATGAAACTTATACACAATGTATATTACCACTTAATACAGATCAAGTTCGAAATTGGGAGACGTCACTTTTACCATTCTTGAGTTATGCCCCTTTATAAACATAAAAATTGCTGAATTTTTTTTTTCCGTTCTCTTACTTTAGTTTGCCTTTACCAAATGTTATGAAACTTATACACAATACTTATTTCCACATAATACAGATTAAGTTCGAAATTGGGTGGTGTCACTTTTACCGTTCTTGAGTTATGCCCCTTTATAAACATAAAAATTGCTGAATTTTTTTCGTTTCCGTTCTCTAACTTAAGTTTGCCTCAACCATATGTTATGAAACTTATACACAATGCTTATTACCACAAAATGCAGATCAAGTTTGAATTTTGGTGGTGTCACTTTTACTGTTCTAGAGTTATGCCCCTTTTCAAAAGGAAAAATTGCTGAATTTTCGTTTCAGTTCTCTAACTTAAGTTTGCCTTAACCAAATGTTAAGAAACTTATACACAATACTTATGACTACAAAACTCAGATCAATAACAAATTTGGGCAGCGTCACTTTTACCATTCTTCAGTTATGTCTCTTTATAACTTTTTATGATATGCAAGTGGGGGCATCATCTGTGTCCCATGGACAAATGCCCCATTCATTTCCCTACAGAACTACATTAATTTGATTCCTACCATTCAATATTACGATTGTCAATTTAAAGAAAGATGCTGTAAATATTTTTTGTCATTTGTTATTAGCTTTAATACTTAGAATTACAAATGATTGTTCTCTTTTACAAAAGGGAAAGCGGCTCAGGAAGTTTAACCTTTTTTTAATTGGTATTTTTTTGTAATTTGATTGGCACTAACAATTATGGCTGTTGAGGGCAATCGACATCAAACACAACTGTCCCATTACTAAAATTTAAAATTAGATGAAGTTTAATAAATGAATAGGAAGAACCTTTCTATTAAGCTTCATGTTCTGTCATAGATCATTGAGTGTTACATTTGTGGTATCAATCATGGTTGATTTAATAAACCTGTCCTGAATAATCTACATGAAACATTGTTACCATCATGAAACATTTTCTTACATTTTGTTAAAAATACATGAAATGACCTTTTCTGCATATGGATATTGGATTTGAACCACTGAATTGTTGTTTCACAAAACTTGTTTAGATTGAATCAGTGTTTTGCAGGTGAGTCATACAGGGTATTAGAGCCTTTACTTCAATTATAAATAACATGTACAAACATAAAGTGATACCTCTCAGTATTGCCACTGTGTGTCAACATAACTTATCATAAAATGACAGGATAATTATTTTTTTAATTCTCTATGAATTTATTATATATGACATATACATTCCTGCTTTGTATATCTGTCCTTCTGTCAGATATTTTTGGATGAATAGAATTGTTATCTTTAGATAAAATTGTCTTGATATTGCAGTAAGATACAAGTTTTGGTCTCATTCTTGAAAACTCTAAATCAACTATTTAAATGATGATCCACAATAATAATTTGGTTTCCTTGATAGAGTATCTATGTGGTTACTGCTAAAATTTTGCTCATGAAAATCCACTCTATATACTTTATTTCCCCGATAAAGTTTTGAAGTAATTTGATGAGAACATTATAAGAATCAGATTGTTTTTTCAGTGTCACAGTGTTTATTTATATTCAATATATGCTTTTTTTCTTTGAGTTGGATCTGTTTAAAAATAAATCCTTCTATATACTTTACATCACATATAATGACAATATAAAGTTTGGGAACATATTGTTGTTATGCCAATATTTATATCGTCCTTCATTTTTCAGAATTTATAATTATATGTATTCAAATTGTTGGAATTATTTTCATATCTTTAATATATTATACTTTGTTTATATAGTGATCATTTCATAGAATATTAAAACGTCCTAATTTATAATGTTTTAATTTTATTTTCTAATTTTAACAGATAATTGTCATCCTTTTTAAGAATAGGAGAAAATTTAAGGAGAGCTATAATTGAAAAAGATATAAAAGAGATGTATGATATACATCATTGAGACATAACCCAAATAACATAAAAAAAAAAAAAAAAACATCTAAACTCTATAAACGGTTCACTGTATTTATCAATGTATCTAGGTCAAACAAAGTGGATCTTGTTTTAATGCCATGCCTAGAATAATAAAGGGACAATATTTTTCCAGTCGTCTCTGTTTGTTCCTCTGTCTATTTGTTCCATATGAAGTAAGTTCTTTGTTTAAGGTAGGTTAAAGTTTTGTTAAAGGGTATTTTGTGATCATATCAACTTGAAACTTTGTGCACATGGTCATAAAGAAGTAAGCTGTTTAATATATAATTAGGGTTTTGACCAAGATTTCATGGCTCACAGAACATGGAAATGAGATGGTGTGAGTCAGGCATGGTGTCCTCTGGACAATAATTCTTGTTCTGACAGAATTAACTGTTTATTCCATTGAAGAAATGGCTGCATTAGAGCCTTATTTATTCCTTCTCGGTTTCTCATTCAACAGTAAAAGAAAACAAATCGTGATCTCCAAATGCAGTACTTTTAATTGCAAATGAAATACCATTTACAGTTAGACTTTAAAGAAAGAGATGTAGTATGATTGCCAATGACACAACTATCCACCAGAGACCGAGACCAAAGGACTTCAACAATGAGTAATTATCCCATACTGATAGCAAGCTATCAAAGGCCCTGACATAATAAAATTTAAAACAGTTCAAATGAGAAAACCAATGGCCTAATTTATGTACAAAACAACTATTTCCGAAGGCCTCACAAACTAGGATGTTGCCATGTTGCCATGTCGGTAACAAAAACTATATCCACTGATTTTTTGGTTCTTGATTTCCCATTTTAATGTAAATATACACAAATGAACTGAAACTAAACTCTTGATTTTCATAATTAACTGTAAAATAGTTTTAACTGACTACAAAAACATAAGGAAACACTTACAGCCAAATAACAAAACTAGAGGCTCTGAAGATCCTGTGTTGCTCACCTTGGTCTATGTGCATATTCAACAAAGGACACTCTCCAACATTGTAGATGAGAATAGAATTCATGTCAAAAATCTCTGTTTTGTTGATCTTGTAATGCTGATCATTTAGTCTGTTTAGTTTCTCTCTATCTTCTTTAGTTTTTGCTCCAACACAAAAGAGTGTAAAAAAAATCATCATTAAAGGGCAATCACTCCTATAAAGAATGAGTCAACTAACTATATCAGCAAAATTTGATATGTCAGTAGATCTTGCCTTGCTGATCATTTTTGTGATTTTAAGTGTCTATTTATCTAATATAATTTTTATCATACAAGGCAAAATGCCAAAAAATGGTAAAAAACATCATTAAACGGCAAAAACTCTAACAAAGAGTCATTGATGATTTCCTCTTTATTGCCTTAATTGTAGATCTTGTCTTACTGTTCATTTTTGCTTATTTAAATTTCTATCTATCTATTATAATTTTTAGAATAAAAGGCAAAAACGCAAAAAAAATGGTAAACATCGTCATCAAAGGGCAATAACTCTATTAAGGAGTCTACTGACGATGTTGACCATGCAGACTTATTTGTAGAACTTGTCTTGCTGATCATTTTTGCAAGTTAAAGTTTCTCTCTATCTATTATATTTTTCAAGATAATAGGCAAAAATGAAAAAAAAATGGTAAAATTTGTCATTTAAGGGCAATAACTCCTATAAAAAGTAGTCTGACAGTTTTGACGTATATGGACAATTGGTAGAGCTCAACATTCTGAATATTTCTGCTAATGTCAGATTTTTTCTATTTATAACGGTTTTCAAAATAATAGACAAACCTTGCATTTTACCCCCAATGTTCTATTTTTAGCCATGTCGGCCATCTTGGTTGGCAGGCGGGGTCATCAGACACATTTTTAAACTAGATACCCAATGATGATTGTGGCAAAGTGTAGTTAAATTTGGCCCAGTAGTTTCAGAGGAGAAGATTTTTGTCAATATCTGAAATTCAACCATTTCAACACCTGGCTTCACAAAATTGATAACAACACTGACCCTTATAAAGCCACCATACAAATTACATGAGTAGACTGGTCATATCCTAAGCAGCTATATGCAAATGCTAAATAAAACTAAATAGTCTGTTTCACTCACTAAGGTCAATATGCATCTTCATCAATGGATACTCTCCAACATTGAAGACTAGAATATAATTCATTATTAAAATCTCTTTTTATGACCCACCTACGATAGTAGAGGGGCATTATGTTTTCTGGTCTGTGCGTCCGTCCGTTCGTTCGTTCGTCTGTTCGTCCGTCCGTCTGTTCGTCCGTTCGTCCCGCTTCAGGTTAAAGTTTTTGGTCGAGGTAGTTTTTGATGAAGTTGAAGTCCAATCAACTTGAAACTTAGAATGCATGTTCCTATGATATGATCTTTCTAATTTTAATGCCAAATTAGAGATCTTCCCCATTTTCACGGTCCACTGAACATATAAAATGATAGTGCGAGTGGGGCATCCGTGTACTATGGACACATTCATGTTTTCCTTAACTTGTATTGCTGACAATTTTTTTCTGTTTACAGTTTCTATCTATCTTCTATAGTTTTTTTCCCAGACAAAAAAGGGTACAAATCATCACTTAAGGGCAATAACTCCTATAAGAAGACAACTGACAAATTCATCAGCATGTATACTAACCTATTTGCAGATCTTGCCTTGCTGCTCATTTTTGCCATTTACAGTTTCTATTTAGTAAATATAGTTTTCATGATAATAGATTACAATAGGCTAAACGAAAGAAAATGAGTAAAAAATATTATTTGAGGGCACTAACTTGTACAGAGAGTTGACAAACTATTTCGGCAGTATCAACTTATTTGTAGATCGTGCCTTGTTGATTATTTTGCTCTTCATACCCTCTATCTATACAAGTTTCAAAATGAAATTCGTCATTTAAGGGCAAAACTCCTACAGAAATTTGTCTGACATTTTTGATATCGACAGAAGGTAGATCTCGTCATTCTGAATATTTTTACTCGTCAGATTTTCTCTATCTATAGTGGTTTCAAGATAATAGACAAAACTCGCATTTTATCCGATGTTCTATTTTTATAAGTCCTTTTAAGACAGGACGTGTTATGCTATACTGTTGTCCGTCCGTCCGTCGTCAACACTAAGGATAATCACTCAAAAACACGTTCACCAATTTTCATGAAACTTTGGTGAATTGTTTATATCTATTGACATAAGTTCCCTTTCGATTTTTGTAAATTTTAGATTTTTACGTTTGCATGTTACAGGATTTTATTCATAAAAAAATGGAGGATTTTCCATTTTTTTGTGAAAATGACTCAAAAATGCTTTGAGCAATGTTCATGAAACTTTGCTGAATGTTTGTATTTATTGACATAAGTTCCCTTTCGATTTTTAAAAAATTCTGATTTCACGTTTTGGAGTATTGGGACTTTATTCATAAAAAGGGGGAATTTTCCAGTTTTTGGACAATAACTCAAAAACACTTTGAGGAGTTTTCATAAAACTTTGGTGACTTGTTTATATCTATTGAAATAAGCTCCCTTTTGTTGTTTTTTTGTTTTATACATTTCTGAAATGACATTTTGGGGTTATGGAACTTTATTGGTTGAAAAAACTTCGAAAATCACAGTATTTCTAGTTGCTCATATAAATTCATAAGCATAAAGACGAGACAAAAGGTCAATGGGTGTATCATGCGCTCATGGCGCAGCTCTTTATTAGCCATGTCGGCTATGTTGGTTGGCAAGCGGGTCGTTGGACACATTTTTAAAACTAGATACCCCAATGACGATTGTGGCCATGTCTGGATAAATCTGGCTTAGTAGTTTCAGAGGAGATGATCTTTGTAAAATTAAACGGACAACGACAGACGACGAACGCCAAGTGATTGCAAAAGCACAGCGCATTGGTCCTTCGGGCCAGGTGAGCAGCACATTGGTCCTTCGGGCCAGTTGAGCAGCACATTGGTCCTTTGGGCCAGGTGAGCTCAAAGGAGATCTCTTTTTTTTCCATCACCATACTTCAATAAAAAAAAATAAAATATGGTATGAAATTATGCACACAACTCTTCCAAATATTTCCACTGGTGATTTTTACCTTTTGTCGAGCCTTCGACTTTAGTCGAAAAAGCGAGACATAGCGATCCTACATTCCGTCGGCGTCGTCGTCGTCGTCGTCGTCGTCGGCGGCGTCCACAAATATTCACTCTGTGGTTAAAGTTTTTGAAATTTTAATAACTTTCTTAAACTATCCTGGATTTCTACCAAACTTGGACAGAAGCTTGTTTATGATCATAAGATAGTATCCAGAAGTAAATTTTGTAAAATAAAATTCCATTTTTCCGTATTTTACTTGTAAATGGACTTAGTTTTCTGCCGGGAAATATTACATTCACTCTGTGGTTAAAGTTTTAAAATTTTAATAACTTTCTTAAACTATCCTGGGTTTGTACCAAACTTGGACAGAAGCTTGTTTATGATCATAAGATAGTATCTAGAAGTAAATTTTGTAAAAAATAAATCCATTTTTCCTTATTTTACTTTTAAATGGACTTAGATTTTCTGCCAGGAAACAACATATTCACTCTGTGGTTAGAGTTTTAAAATTTTAATAACTTTCTTATACTATTTTGGATTTGTACCAAACTTGGACAGAAGCTTGTTTACGATCAAAAGCTAGTATCTAGAAGTAAATTTTGTAAAAAATAAATCCATTTTTCCTTATTTTACTTTTAAATGGACTTAGATTTTCTGCCAGGAAACAACATATTCACTCTGTGGTTAAAATTTTAAAATTTTAATAACTTTCTTATACTATTTTGGTTTGTACCAAACTTGGACAGAAGCTTGTTTATGATCAAATGCTAGTATCTAGAAGGAAATTTTGTTTTCTTCCAGTTAACATTACATTCAGTCTGCAGTTAAAGTTTTTAAACATTTATTAGATTCATAAACTATCCTGGATTTTACCAAACTTGGACAGAAGCTTCTTACAATCAAAAGATAGTATCAAGAGGAATATTTTATTGATTTACTTTCTCATTTTGTTGAGCCTGCGATTAACAGAAAAAGTAGGCGAGACACTGGGTTCCGCGTAACCCTTACGAATTTTTAATTTCATACAGGGACTATCACAAAAACATTCACGAATAACACTAAACTGATTATTATGGACTAAATCATTGAATAGAGAACCACATTGTTGATTTTTGCATAAATTAAAGTCTTCAGGGATTTCTGGATTTACATTAAACTGAATTTATGCATTTCTTTCAAACATCACACTAACAGTTGTCACGGATGGAATGTCATTAAACACGATCATGTTCACATCATGTGTAGTTCAATGTAGCCTAGGCCCGGTCCTATCCGGTGTATAAAAATAACCTGTGAGACTACTTAACCCATATCAGGTCAGTTTATTAGCAGCTAATAGTTTTATACATAGGCCAGTCGGATCCTACAGTGACTGCAACATGTGCAATAAAGGTTTATCTGATGAGCAGAAAAGTGGAAACGGAATTGGTTAAATGCTCCAATACCACCAAAATTCGATAATACTTATTTGATATCCAAATATTTATACCTCATATTACTCTCCTGTCAGATCCTAAATGGGACAGACATACCAATTATGTAACATCTATAAGTAAAATAGCTGTTGTGGTTTTGTAGAACGAAATTTAAGGACATCAAATCAGCTTGCCATTTAGAACCAGACATACCAATATATTGACTTCCCAATTTTCTTCTATATACTTCAGGAACTATATCGATGCTGAAATGGTCCAGATGATAGCTATTCGGTATGTCTGGAAAAGGTATCACAACACTTATAATCATAGAAGAACAGTTCTAGAACACGTACATTTTAGAACCTGAAATCAAGAACAAATTGTGTTCTAGAATCTGAAATCAAAACAAATGTGTTCTAGAACCTGATATCAAAAACAAATTGTGTTTTAGAACCTGAAATCAAGAACAAATTGTATTCTAGAACCTGAAATCAAAAACAAATGTGTTCTAGAACCTGATATTATAAAAACAAATGGTGTTTTAGAACCTGAAATCAAGAACAAATTGTGTTCTAGAATCTGAAATTAAAAACAAATGTGTTCTAGAACCTGATATCAAGAACAAATAGTGTTCTAGAACTTATGTTCAAGAATTTCTAAGTGATTCAAGAACAGTTCTTGGTGTTCTAGAAAAGTGCTACAAAGTTCAAGAACTAAACACCTGTTCTAGAACACACACCATGTTGTCGAAATTCCCCGAGACACCATCCTTGTACCTGCAAGAATAAGGAGAATCTAATTTAGAATTTGAAATTTGGTGCTTGATCATGCTGATTCTGTTTGAGTAATGTTATATATGAATGTTCAGGGATGCATTGTAGGTTCCGAAAGTTATGGGATATTAGATATGTAGCCTTATTATTTGTAAGTACAAATATTCACAGAACAGTAAAATTATGCAAATATTCATTCATGATCATCATCTACCTCCACAAATATCTTAAGGTTGAAAAACATTTACAAACATGTTTGATTTTCATTTACCTGTGTTTAAAGTAATTGCAAATGGCTGATATTTTTGTTCGAGCATATTGTTTTTCTTAAATTGTTTAACATTTCATACCGATATTACATGTTACTTTTATTATTTTTCCCTTAGTTTATTTATTTTGTATTTACATTGTATCATAGGTCAAATTTATTTGTTCAGTGTATGTTCACTGGTGTTAATATGTCCTTTGATTGAGTTAAGCTATTTCAGTTGATATTTTATAGTGTGTCTTTCTATGTTGTGATGTTACACTATTGTTTCAGAAAAAGGGTGACGGTTTGGTACCATTAAAACGTTTAAACACGCTGCATTTGTTTTCACCTGTTCTAAGTCATGAATCTGATGTTCAGTAGTTGTCGTTTGTTGATGTGGTTCATAAGTGTTTCTCGTTTTTATATAGATTAGACCGTTGGTTTCCCCGTTTGAATGGTTTTACACTAGTATATTTGGGGCCCTTTATAGCTTACTGTTCGGTGTGAGCCAAAGCTCCGTGTTGAAGACCGTACTTTGACCTATAATGGTTTAAATTTTGACTTGGATGGAGAGTTGTCTCATTGGCACTCATACCACATCTTCTTATATCTAATTGATGCACAGTACTCGCTAATCTGTTTGGATTTGGTAACTTATATCTAATGTTCCAATAAGTCAATTTTGTAATGAAATTAACTAAGCTAGCTGTGTGCTCAAAATGTACTTCAAAGAGTACTGCTTTTGTATTTTTAAATATCATCAATAACATTTAAGCACTTCAATAAATAAAACAATTATATTTATTATAAGGTATTTACAAATACTAAGATAATTTTGCAATACTTGAATTGTTGTATATGTATGTATACGCAACCTAACTTCGTTTTAAGAATTTGTTGTGTAATTTGAATTATGTGATGTGTAGATAACAGAAAATTGATAAATTGTAATTTGTGTGGTTCCTGCAAGTTCGCGGCAAACACGCAGGAAAAAAAAGTAGTTGAGAACACATACTGGTTTTCTTCGAGGGACCTATATATGTCATCAGATTTCCTTCAAGACCTAATTTTTACATGCAAGGGTACTACACACAGAATAATTTGGCTTGAACAAGTATTTGATCGTGTGGAGGGTCTGTGGGATGATGGAATCAGCTTACTCACCAAGCAATTTCTGAAGAAGACAGCGATGAAAATGACGTCTGAACAAAGTGTGTAAAGTCAAAAATTTTGGGAAAATTATTTCGTACAAATATACTACAGTAGAACTCATGGAAAGTAGATATATTTGACTATGCGGAATGTTAAAACCCAGGGATGAACAATGAGAACCCCGGTGTTCTGAAAATGTTGTGCACTTTGCATGTTAAAGAACCCTTTCAGCAACTTGTTTCCCACCTGAATTTGGAATTTCCTAAAAAATTGGCATTTGGTGATTACAAATTATTTAAATTGACTCGAAAATGGACTGCTATTGTTTATTTGTTCGTTTAAAAAGGAGTAATTTCTTTAAACATTATGAAAAACTCAACTTCCGAATTTTGACCTCAAAATTAAAAGATTTGCACCTTTTTTCGAATCTACGACCAGTCAAAAAAGTTTGAATAGTTCTCTAAACGAAAAATCATAATTTAGCCTGCAGGTACATGTAGGATGTTCCATTAAAGTTGAAAATTCGTTGGCTTGGTCACTCCACTAATATACAGTGGCAACACAGGAAAAATATGATGATACATTTCTATCGAGGTAGATACATACAATCTTCAACTTATGATTGAAAAGTGGACATTTATACTATAATTTAAATACCACATAATAGATTAATCCAAGAGCCGACCTTATAAATGATGTGAAATCACCATCACTAACATAATTATACGGCCCGGCATTCATTCGTGTCATTTATGCACTTATCGTCTACATCCTGTCGATACTAAGTATATATTTTCGTATTGCACAAGATAATGCTTTTCACATACTTCTTATGATGTCTTTATACTAAATCTATTAGAGGTGTACTATTGATATTTTAGTCTGGGAGAACATGGTTTATAATAAGTTGACATTGGGATTTTACGTATAGCTTTTGGTAACTCTTAGATGTCTTTTTGTTATTTGTTGTTTTTGTGCATCATACTGATCTGAATAGTTGAGACCTTTCCAACTGATTTTCACAGTTTCTGTTTCTCTCATGTTTGTAGTAATCTCAGCATCACTGTAACAGGTTTGGTAAGCGCTTACAATAGAAAAACAAAGGATATGGGGTATCCATACATGACACAAAATCAGTACATGCACAGCAAAAAAAAAAAAAAAAAAAACACACAATAAAGAAAAGCAACAGCGCTTTTATTGGTGTTCTTCACATCAAAGTCACAATGAGGCCTTTTAAGACGGCCCCTAGCACCGGTTTGAGTGGAATTCTTTGCAAAATGATTCGAATGTTTAATCTGCCACATTATGTTTGCGTCTGCTCCAAGCAAGGAGCCAGTAATCCAATGTTTTTTTTTTTTTTTGGATTGGTGTCTGTCTGTCGTTGATTTCTTCGATTACGTAAGTATTAGTTTGAAACTACTGTTACAAACCCCATTTAAACCAATACAAACTTACAGCTATTATTTAGGATATTGCAAGTCACAGACTTTTCAAACCAGTTCGCATTGAAAAACATGAAAAGGAGAAAAGATCCTTTCTAAAACTTTCCTTTGCCAACAAAGGTCTCGATGCCATCAACCTGTACCTATCATTTGTTATACCTATACCAAACCAATTGCAACTTAAATTTTCAATTACAAAAACATGTTGCAGGATCTCAATATCAACAATATTGACGACTTCAAGTTATATATATATAAACCTCCTGATGGCACCTAGTTTCCCATTCATATATAATCCGACTGGCCTCGTTTGTACTGGTAACATAAACATTGTCAATAACACTTCTCTGCGAAATGTGTTATCCAAAGGCCCGAAATATCGTGAGCCTAAATCCATCAATTGGAAACACAACTTCAAAATACTGATGATTCAGTCGAGGATTATGCCAGGTAATGTGTTAAACGAGAGAAAGAAGACGTAGATACTCTTTCCGAATGGATTAATGCTGTGAGGTCGTTGATACAAATCAGAATTAAAAATAAACTGAATGGGTCTATGAATACCCATGCTACATCAATCTTTCACGACTCAGATGTTTCAAAAACCTGTCCTACCTCCATGACAAAAATGTTGTCCCCGCAGATAAGGTCCCAAACAACATCGCTTCTGTGAGTAAATCACATTAGATAAACTGCTTGATAAATGAATAAGGTATTGACAATTCACTTGGAAACTCAACATATACTCCCCAAGACACTTACCAAGGAAGAAATCCTGGATTATCATAGGTCTGTTCTATGTTCCTTTGGAATTTCAACCAAAGACGAAGAACTGGATCTTCCTTCACTGTATTGGATACCTAAACTACATAAGTGTCCTTGCAAACAACGTTATATTGCTGGGTCTTCCAAGTGCTCCACGAAACCTCTTTCTAAATTATTAACATCAATTTTATCAGCAATCAAAGTTATTGTGAAACTATCTATTCTAGAGGTGGAGTGAATCAGATGCAGATACTAAAAAAATCCAAAGAGTACATACAATCTAAGATTCTTTCAGCTTGCAATAGTATTAAAACGTTTGACTTTTATAACACGTTACACAAGTATTCCCTATTCCAAACTAAAATACAAATTGAAAAAGTTGGTCCTGCTTTGTTTCATAAAACAGAATGGCCAACGTAGATACATGTAACTTGTCTTAAGGAGGGATAAATCGTACTTTGTAAAAAAATCACTCTGATTTAAAAAAAAAAAAATCTCTGAAACTTTCATTATCAAGATGCTTACATGCGCATGATTTCTTGATTGACAACATATGTGTTACGTTTGGAGGACGTGTTTTCAATCAATAATCGGCATTCCCATGTGAACCAAGTGTGCTCCTCTTCTCGCCGACTTGTTCCTTTATTCAAATGAGGCTGGCTTAAGAAGAAAGAAAAGAAGTTAGCAGTATACTTTAACTTTACTTTCCGCTATATAGATGATGTTATCTCACTAAATAATTCAAAATTTGGTGACTATATTGTACGCATCTATCCCATCGAACTTGAGATAAAGGATACAACAGATACAGTTAAGTCTGCCTCATACCTTGACTTACATCTTTAACTTGAGAATGAGGGCCGGTTGAAAACGAAACTTTACGACAAAAGAGATGATTTCGTCTTTCCAATTGTGAACTTTCCATTTCTATGTAGCAACATTCCAGCAGCGCCTGCATACAGAGTATATATCTCACAATTGATACGATATTTCAGGGCTTGCATTTTCTATCATGATTTCCTTGATTGAGATTTGGTGCTCACAAGGAATCTATTAAACCAAGAGTTCCAAATGGTGAAGTTGAAATCAACCCTTCGTAAATTTTATTGACTCCATCACCGGTTGGTTGACAGTTATGGAATATCTGTTTCACAGATGACAACGGATATGTTCCATTTGTCGTAACTACAATCCCGTCCCCTTTTTCCCCGAATGTGACCTACCGAATACGACTTGTCATCTGGTTTGTACTAACATGAGCAACACGGAGGGTGCCACATGTTTTTCAGGATCTGATTACCCTTCCGGAGCACCTGAGATCACTCCAGTTTTTGGTGGGGTTCGTTTTGCTAAGTCTTTAGTTTTCTTTGTTGTGTTTTGTGCACTGTTGTTTTTCTCGGTTTGTCCTTTTCTGTTTTAGCCATGGCGTTGACAGTTTATTTTCGACTCAGTATGAGTTTGAATTTTCCTTTGGTATCTTTCGCTTCTTTTTTTTAATCAGGTCACTTGTTTTCAATTTTTACGCACATATATTAATTGGGAACACACGAATATGACAAATCGAAAGCCATGAGACAGGTATATGAAAAAACCGTAAAGGAACAGGGAAGAGGGGGCGGACAGGGGGGTACCTTTCTCCCTTCTCCCGCCCCTTCTCTCCTTTCTCCCGCCCCTTTTATCCGTTCTCACGCCCTCTTCTCCTTTCTCCTGCCCCTTTCTCTTGTCTCCCGCCCTAAAATGTGGTAGTGTGTTAATTTGGATATTTTTAATTTTGTACTATACTTTGATATTGTGATACTATATATTTGATGAGTGTAATATTTTAATCCTAAGTACTTAGTGAGTAGTTTCTAGTCATGCTCTACTAGTTATGTTCATTTTATGATCTTTACATGGCTCAGTGAGTTTTGATATATTGGTTATTCGTTTACTCTCTGGGTTTTACTAGTTTGTATTGTGAAACTTTTCTCCTTTGTGATAATTGGCTAATTTAGTCATATGGTCATTTTGGAGGAAATTCTATTGTTAGGTGAGAATTTACTTATACTTTGAATTGTATAGTTGTGTGTTGTTTGCTTTGATATATTTATATTTGTGGACATCTTTGATTCCATTATCAGGTCAGTTTTCTACTTAATATTTCACATTCATACTGATATGAATAGATAATATAGATGATTTTGTATGAATGGTTAGAATGAATGATTTCAGAGTAAAGGTGTATAAAATAGATTAAAACATATAAAAGTATATTAAATATTGTTTAAATTAGTTTTAACTAAATTGGCACAGTCAAGAAAATCATTTTGTAAGTATTTAAGCCATAAACAGTAAAATTATATGAATAACTCAGTTTAGTGAAAAGAAGTAATAGTAAAGATATAAAATAGTAATTTGTATGTTAAGACATATTTTAAACTATTAAATGATTTGATAATTTAATATGTAAACTATAAACACAAATAGTTATGATAATATTTTTATTACAGATATTTGAACCATACTGTTCGTTTATCAAGTCGAGATCAAAGAAGAACATAAGGAAAGAACTGTGTTCACTGTAGGACCACTGGGTTTTATGGGTATAACCGTCTTCCGTTTGGACTAACAAATTCACCAGCAACTTATCAAAGACTCATGGAGGAAATTTTAGGTGATTTGAATTTAAAGATATGTTGCATATTCATCGACGATATCATCATTTTTGGAAAATCTTATGAAGAACATCTTCACAACATAAAATTAGTTTTTGACAAAATTAGAGAAGCAAATTTAAAATTAGCACCAGGAAAATGCGAATTCTTCAAGCGAAAGGTTAAATATGTTGGTCACATAGTATCTGAAGAAGGAATTCAAATAGATAAACAAAAGACAGAAGTAGTAACATCTTGGTCAAAACCATCTACACCAGAAGACATTCGTCGATTTTTAGGATTTGTTGGATATTACCGTCGTTTCATTCACCAGTTTAGTAAGATATCAAAACCATTAACAGAGTTAATGCCTACACCAACAAAGAAAGGACAGAAAAACAAGACTAAAACAAAGAAATTATGGAAATGGGGAAATGAACAAGAAAGAGCATTTGAACAATTGAAGGAAAAACTCATTTCAGCACCTATACTTGGCTACGCAGATGGTTCTAAACTGTACGAACTTCATACAGACGCATCTGGAGACGCTCTTGGTGCTGTTTTATATCACGAACAGAATGGACTCAAAAGAGTGATTAGCTATGCCAGTCACAGTTTATCTAAAGCTGAAAAGAACTATGCTACACACAAGAGGGAATTTCTGGCACTGAAATGGGCAGTATCAGATAAATTCAAGGATTACTTATATGGAACGAAATTTACCATCATGACTGACAACAATCCTCTTACTTATGTATTAACATCTGCAAAACTGGATGCAACAGGACATAGATGGCTAGCTGCATTATCAGCATTTGATTTTGACATACTCTACAGACCAGGGAAGGCTAATGCCGATGCAGATGCTCTAAGTCGTCTTCCTGCTGATACAGATTGCAACGACAGATGTAATATACCGCTTGAATCCATCAAAGCTATTTGTCGAAAAGCATTACCACCAGCTTATATTGAGAGTTTAGCTATTTCATCTGATGTAGTGATTGAGGATATAGACAACAGAGGAACCAATCTAGGAAATATTATTAACTGGGAAAAAGCACAAACTATGGATCCAGACATCAGACCATGGATTAAATTTGTCCACCACAACAGAAAACCTAGAATTGAAGAAATAGGACCTAGTCCATTTATGCGCCAATTTCAACATCTTAGATTGATTGATAACATCCTATACAGAGAAACAACTTAGATGGAGAAATAAGGAAGCAATTAATTCTGCCTATTACTCATGCATCAACTGTATTGGAAGCTATGCATAATGATATGGGACATCCTGGAAAAGAAAGAACACTCTCATTGTTAAAAGACAGATTCTATTGGCCAAGAATGGATAAAGATGTCGAACATTGGATTGAGCAATGTGGTCGCTGTATAAGGAGAAAAACAACAACGAAACAAAGAGCGCCATTAGTAAGTATCACTACTTCAACGCCAATGGAACTTGTTGCTATAGACTATTTAACATTGGAACCATCAAACGGAGGATATCAGAACATACTTGTCATAACCGATCACTACACAAGATATGCACAAGCCATTCCAACTCGTAATCAAACTGCCAAAACCACCGCAGATGTTTTATTTAACAACTATATTGTACATTACGGAATTCCACAAAGACTTCATTCAGATCAAGGAGCAAATTTTGAAGGAAAAGTAATAAAAGAACTTTGTAAATTAACAGGAATGAAAAAGTCAAGAACAACAAGCTATCACCCTATCGGTAACGGTATGACAGAAAGATTCAATAGAACTTTGCTGAACATGCTTGGATCTTTGGAAAATCACCAGAAAGTCAACTGGAAACAATACATTGGACCTTTGGTACATGCATATAACTGCACTAGACACGAGTCTACTGGTCAGTTACCTTATTTATTGATGTTTGGGCGTAATCCGAGACTTCCCATTGATGTTGTTTTTGGATTGAGGAAGGATGACTTTGAGCCTTCAACAAATTACATTAAGGAATTGAAGGAGCGATTATCAAAGGCATACCAACTTGCTGAAGAAGCTGCCAAAAAGACCAGAGAAAACAAAAACAGATGTATGATACCAAGGTCCGAGGAGCTAACATCAGCATTGGAGATAAAGTTTTAGTCCGGATCCTTGCATTTGATGGCAAGCATAAATTGTCTGACAAATGGGTAGAAGAACCATATATAGTCATCACTCGACCAAACACAGATATACCAGTTTACACTGTAAGAAGGGAAAAAGGAACAGGAAGAACACGAACGTTAGTCAGAAACTTACTTTTACCCATTGGATTCATATATGACAGGGAAAAACAACTTTATCAATCCACAAAAGATATTAAACACTCACTACAGAGACAGGACAAATCAGAAGAAGGTTCAGATTCTGACACCACATCAGAAGACGAGTCTGATTCTGAAAACCATTTCATTGTCAACTCAGATGGATGTTTGGACAGTGATAGAATCATCACTGAAGGGCCACTTGATCCAGATGTTGATGAAACACAGCTAGAAGATAACAACAGTGAAGCTGTAGAAACTACAGATCCGCATTGGGACGCCCATACTGCTACACAGGCTGAGCAGGAGGAATCTGTACACATAGAAAGCGCTCCAGTAGAGGAAAGTGATGGCCAACAGGATGATACACCTGAGGCAGATATTTCACTAGAGTCAGATGATTCAGATAATGTTCCTGTCAGACGCTCAACTAGATCTAGAAAACCACCCGCTTGGTATACATCAGGTGATTATGATACATCTAAGTCAGCGGTTAGCGTTAAGAGCGAGTGGAAACAGAAGATTGATTGCATTACTGATCTTGTACAGTCTGATCTTTTTGTGGATATGAAGAGTGAAGCAGCACGCACTATTTTAGATATTTTGAAAACATCTACTCATACTGACAAATGACGGGACGTCATTTTTCCTGCAGCGGGAGTATGTGGTAGTGTGTTAATATGGATATTTTAATTTTGTACTATACTTTGATATTGTGATACTATATATTTGATGAGTGTAGTATTTTAATTCTAAGTACTTAGTGAGTAGTTTCTAGTCATGCTCTACTAGTTATGTTCATTTTATGATCTTTACATGGCTCAGTGAGTTTTGATATATTGGTTATTCGTTTACTCTCTGGGTTTTACTAGTTTGTATTGTGAAACTTTTTCTCCTTTGTGATAATTGGCTAATTTAGTCATATGGTCATTTTGGAGGAAATTCTATTGTTAGGTGAGAATTTACTTATACTTTGAATTGTATAGTTGTGTGTTGTTTGCTTTGATATATTTATATTTGTGGACATCTTTGATTCCATTATCAGGTCAGTTTTCTCTACTTAATATTTCACATTCATACTGATATGAATAGATAATATAGATGATTTTGTATGAATGGTTAGAATGAATGATTTCAGAGTAAAGGTGTATAAAATAGATTAAAACATATAAAAGTATATTAAATATTGTTTAAATTAGTTTTAACTAAATTGACACAGTCAAGAAAATCATTTTGTAAGTATTTAAGCCATAAACAGTAAAATTATATGAATAACTCAGTTTAGTGAAAAGAAGTAATAGTAAAGATATAAAATAGTAATTTGTATGTTAAGACATATTTTAAACTATTAAATGATTTGATAATTTAATATGTAAACTATAAACACAAATAGTTATGATAATATTTTTATTACAGATATTTGAACCCTACTGTTCGTTTATCATGTAGAAGATTCCATAATATTCCATAAATACAGGACCTATGTACCTCATACATGGTAGGTTATGTATTCTGTTTATATGTGTGTTTTGTGCCTAACATTTGTCTTGAGCATGGCTATAATATTTGTTTTAATAAGCTTATTGTGTTATGTTACTGTACGCTTTGCTTTATGTGTACTAATTCAATGTTGTTATTAATTTGAATGACCCATAAATGACTATCAGAAGAATATTTGGTAGAATACAAAATGTTAAATGTTAATCATGTGTAATATTGTTCTCATCACAAATTACACATCTTAACATTTAACATATTGTATTCTACCAAATATTCTTCTGATAGTCATTTATGGGTCATTCCATTCAAATTAATAACAACATTGAATTAGTACACATAAAGCAAAGCGTACAGTAACATAACACAATAAGCTTATTAAAACAAATATTATAGCCATGCTCAAGACAAATGTTAGCACAAAACACACATATAAACAGAATACATAACCTACCATGTATGAGATACATAGGTCCAGTATTTATGGAATATTATGGAATCTTCTACATGATAAACGAACAGTATGGTTCAAATATTTGGTAGAATACAATATGTTAAATGTTAAGATGTGTGATTTATGATGAGAACGCCGTGTATTGAAAGAGTTAGGGTTCAGTGTCCATGTCAAGCATCCACACAAGGTGATTGTGGTCTATCTCCAAGTGATGGAGTGTGAACAAAACCAAAAACTGGTGCAGTGTGCATGGAACTACATGAATGACAGTTTTATGACAAATGTTTTGTACGATTCCTTCCAGAAAGTATAGCTTGTGCCTGTATATACTTAGCTGCCAGACAGTTGCAGATTGCTCTTCCAGATAGACCGTCATGGTATTCCATATTTAATGTACGAGAAGATGACATTCAGGAAATATGTCTTACAATACTACGTCTCTATGCTCGTCAAAGACCAAATGTAGAAGAACTTGGGGCCAAAGTAATGGAAGCCAAAAGAATACAGATGGAAAACAAGAAAAATCAAAAGGAATGACATCAGATTATGGAACTCCAAACTCAACATCTAGAGCTAATTCACCAAAGAATGTTAGTCCAAGCCCCACGTTGGGCGCCATCTGTAACCAGGTTGTTTTGGTCGTATAATAAAATAAACACCTCAGGATCAATGGATTCGTTTTATGGTGTAATATAAGAAATGACCCTGCAATACAAATACAAATAATCAGTACAAAGAAAGATAACTCTATTCATTCCAGGTGACAATACCTAAAATACAATACTCAAATATTTCCTACTGGACAACTATGGTTTTCCATGTTATTTACTTACAAATCTATTTACATAGAATGTTAATCGTGAGAAATACTGTTCTCATCATAAATTACACATCTTAGCATTTAACATATTGTATTCTACCAAATATTCTTCTGATAGTCATTTATGGGTCATTCCATTCAAATTAATAACAACATTGAATTAGTACACATAAAGCAAAGCGTACAGTAACATAACACAATAAGCTTATTAAAACAAATATTATAGCCATGCTCAAGACAAATGTTAGGCACAAAAACACACATATAAACAGAATACATAACCTACCATGTATGAGGTACATAGGTCCTGTATTTATGGAATATTATGGAATCTTCTACATGATAAACGAACAGTATGGTTGAAATATCTGTGTTAAAAATATTATCATAACTATTTGTGTTTATAGTTTACATATTAAATTATCAAATCATTTAATAGTTTAAAATATGTCTTAACATACAAATTACTATTTTATATCTTTACTATTACTTCTTTTCACTAAACTGAGTTATTCATATAATTTTACTGTTTATGGCTTAAATACTTACAAAATGATTTTCTTGACTGTGTCAATTTAGTTAAAACTAATTTAAACAATATTTAATATACTTGTATATGTTTTAATCTATTTCATACACCGTTTACTCTGAAATCATTCATTCTAACCATTCATACAAAATCATCTATACTATCTATTCATATCAGTATTTTAGTATGAATGTGAAATTTTAAGTAGAGAAAACTGACCTGATAATAGAATCAAAGATGTCCAAAAATATAAATATATCAAAGCAAACAACACACAACTATACAATTCAAAGTATAAGTAAATTCTCACCTAACAATAGAATTTCCTCCAAAATGACCATATGACTAAATTAGCCAATTATCACAAAGAAGAAAAAGTTTCACAATACAAACTAGTAAAACCCAGAGAGTAAACGAATAACCAATATATCAAAACTCACTGAGCCATGTAAAGATCATAAAATGAACATAACTAGTAGAGCATGACTAGAAACTACTCACTAAGTACTTAGAATTAAAATATTACACTCATCAAATATATAGTATCACAATATCAAAGTATAGTATCACAATATCAAAGTATAGTACAAAATTAAAAATATCCAAATTAACACACTACCACAAAACATGAAAAACTTATATATAGGAAGCTCATTTTAAAAGGAAATCGATCAAATGTCTTGTTTTTTATGGCTCGTTCCCGTCTTGTCCTTTCACAAGATAGAAGTGTTGTTTCTTCTGCTTCAAGAAACCTCAATAACAGGAACAACATTTTAACATCATTTTGATTTAGATTCATGTTGATTTACACTTTTGTGTATGTAGGGATGGGTGTGTTTTGTTGTTTGAGTTGGACATGATGTACAATTGAGATTTCCCAATTACATTCCACTATGAACTGCTTATTCAAAATATATTTTGTCACCAAATGCCTTGTTAAATAGAACATAATCATATACGCTTAATATATATTTCGGTCCCTCGACAAAATGCCGGGAGCATGGATACTGTTTTACCCGTGTCCATTTGACCGCCCGTCTCTCACTTCGTATATAGCTAAGGGTTTATACAACTTATTTCTTAGTGCTATATTTCTTTTTTAGCTTCAACTTTACATTATGTACCTGGTGTTAGTATATATATATATACCAAAAGTGCGCATATTGTCAGTTTTTTTTTTAAACGACAGGTTGCTAAATTTGGCATTTTGAAAATATATAAAGGCAGGTAGAGCACATAGTCCGACTTACTCCTTCTACAGTGTACAATTTCAAGGTGGAACTTTTATAATGCGCCGAGTGGTTTACTTATAGAGAATGCATATATATTCTCAGGATGTTTTTATTGTATAATTTTTCACGAATGACAGAATGTTGAACTATGTCTTTTCAAATGTATTGTTGAATACAGTTTGCAAGGTTTGTCCGCAACTACGCACACAACCCAAACCTTTACATCATACAGAGTATATACTATATTAAAAATGTGTATTATTTTATCTATCACTTTTACAACTAACGGAATGTTTTTATTAGTAACCTTTTTTTGATGGCTGCATTAAAAATGTGTCTTTTAGACACAACTCTTTTCAAATTGTATTGTATCGTCCTGAACATGCCTGAAATATTTGCCACCTGACATTTTGCAGCCTCAAATCAATGAATTTAAATTGTTCTTGAAAATCACTGTTTACTTAATCAAATTTTTGAAGCACTTTATCCATGCATGGAAGTAGCGGTGGCATTACCTTTGTCTAGTTTGGTAGGATTAAGTTGTAGATATGTTTTTTCTAGTAGAATAAATAGGAAATTTAGGAAACCAGACAGGGGAAATGAAAACAAAATAACAAACACCATACAGATCCCGTTACATATTTTTTCAATACCTCCGAGTAAAAATAACATTACTCTATATTCAGTAACGTCATCTTTTTTCTGCCAAATTCTATGCATATCGGTCAACTTTGAAGCAATTTATCTAAAAAACAAGGATGATGACATGTGTCTCTATACATGCACGGACTCACTATAAAATTCTGGAATTTGTTAGTATTTAGACTTTCTTGGTATATAAGAGATCGTTATGAATTAATGACGTTAGGTCGTTTTCGTTACTATAATATTTAATGGAATTTTATGGGACTGTCATACAAGTGAGAGGTTTGGCCAGCTATAAAAACAGGTTTAATCCACCATTTTCTACATAAGAAAATGCCTGTACCAAGTCAGGAATATGACAGTTGTTATCCATTCGTTTGATGTGTATGAGCTTTTTATTTTGCCATTTGACTTTCAAGGCCGTTTTTGATTTTCCTCTGAGTTAGGCATTTTTGTTATTTTTCGTTTTATTAGCACTTTCTTGGTAATTTTATTAACTAATTTAATAAAATAATTGTTTTCCAGCTAAATTTTAATAAATTTTATATACATTTTTGTCTCCCTTTTCTACCCCTTTTCTCCTTTCTCCTGTCCCTTCTCTCCTTTCTCCCGCCCCCTCTCTCCTTTCTCCCACCCCACTCTCCCTTTACCCTGTCCTGAGACTACTATAACACAGAGATTGGTCACTATCGATTTATTGGATTATCTGAGTCTCCGGTATAGTTAGCTACGTTATTTTAACGTAGTTTCGTATTTAACCGTAGTTTCGTATTCGACCGTAGCAGACGACATAAATCATCACCTAATCACTGAGACTGCTATAAAAGTATCGGATATTATTATTTTCTTTTAAAAATAAATTAAAACAAAATTGAATTAATCAAAAAAAAATAGTTTTTATCTTTTAAATGTAGTTATCTCTATTAATATTTAAATTTTGTTTTAATCATTAATAATTTGTTAATAGTTTCATGTTGTTATTATGCGGCCACTCTTGAAATTGTGAATGTGATTAATCTTATCAATCTTACAGTTACATTGTTTTGCTACACGTCCGTTAATTGCATCTAATATACAAATATTTTACCTGTAAAGACAGGTAGTCTCAAAAGCATGGGAGATGAATTTTGTTTCACAGCTGGGTGCCCAAGATACACGAGGCTCCGTTTATTGCAGTAAACTTTAAAGTTTTATTCTATACTTGTAAAGGTATGTTTCACTGCTGAGTGCCCAATATGCATGTTTATTGTAGTAAACCTTGTCAAATATCGTCGGTGCACTTGTGGTAGGATTCAGGAGGGTGTGGATGGGGTTTTATAGAATAGAGAATAAGGGGAAAAAAGTATAGAATGGAGAAAAATGGACCGACAAATAAAGAATAGAGAAGAGAAAATATTTAGGTGATAAAATTTAAAGAATAGAGAAAAATGGCATAGAAATTATAGGAAATAAAGAACCCCATCCAGACCCTCATCAGATTATCCAACGTAAATTTTATTTTCAAACCATTTTTTCGGTTTCAACCCCCCTTTCCTCTTTTTTTAAATTTCAGTCTGATAATTAGTTGTTTTTTTTTTATCACATTCCTTTCTAAAGAATCAGTTTAATCAGGATGCCTTTCTTAGCATACATGATAATTAAAAGGTTTAATTATTCAATTAATTTAGATTAAGTTTTTGCAAACAATGTAATTAGCGGCGATCACAGAAGAGAGAAAATATATCATTAAAGGTAAATGAGTAATTCCCTTACGTAACAGATCAGCAAAGAGGTTATAACTTCAATGGGTACATAAAGCAAACATAAATATATTAACATGGTCAAGATAGTACATTGTTGTGTCCAAATCTTGTGTTAAACGACAACATTTACCACGAAATGCTTAAACAGGAGTTATTGTCTAGAACCAAAGCAACAATTTTGAATTAAAATTAAAATCCTTTTCAATTTGATCAATGAAAAGACTGGTGGTTAAGAATTGTCAAGTTTTCAATTTCTAAGCTACATGAGAGCGTCAGTGGCAAATATTTCTCGAAATGGGGTTCATTGCGTTTTTACAGAATCTTTATGACGTACACTATTCTCTGTATCCTAGTGATTGAAGCTATACTAAGTATCTCAAAACTCAATTTAATTTGTAATATTAGTTGCCAATTTCCAAATATAGCAACGCCTCAATTGAAGTTCCTTTTTGGTGAAGTGTATTTCTGGGTGTACTAAATGTTGTTATATATAATTAAATATATAGTGTGGCTCCAGGTTTAATGACGAATCGTAAGATATTCTAAATGAAGGAAGCTTCCAAATTGCATGACTAAATAATCAAAATATCTAACAAATTATCTCTTTGTTCACATAAAAGAACAGCATTAGTGTAAATTACGATAAAATTTTTTCAACACCAGAAATATTGACCCTCTTTCGTAAACCCAAACAAGGAATTTTGTGTTTCAATATAGAACCAGAAAGTTTTTTAAAATTTGATTGATTGTTGGTTGCTTAACGTCCAGTGGTTTGAAAATTTGAATATTGTCTGTTGTTAAAAGTGTCGTATGTTTTAGTTATAACACTAGGCTCTTCGTATATTTTTTGTAACCCAAATAATCGAGCCACTCAGATGAAGAGTTGAGAACTGCTTTAACCACAGCAAATATAAATGTGCTTGTTGCCGGCATGATGCTTTATAGGTTCCCTATAACATTTTTCGTTTGGGTATCTGCTGACAGTTTTCCATGTGAAAATTCTGAGAAGCCAAAAAATTGCGGAATGTGTAAATAAATACGTAGCAATGTCAGATCTAAACAAGAATGTTAAATACGATAGCACATGATGATGTCACCCTTTCTGTAAATTCAACTTCGATTCACAACTGCTTGTCAATGGCGAATATTACATGTACAGTCAGTCTGATTAGACCGAAATGAACACTTTACAACTTTCTGTTTAAAGTTTGTTCTTATGTTGTGTCGTTACACCAACGTCCCATGCTAGTGTTTTTTTGTGTGCCTGTCTCAAGTCAGGAGCCTGTATTTCAGTGGTTGCCGTTGGTTGATGTCGGTCATATTTGATTTTTTGTAAATTGCTTTGTTAATGTCGATTCTTCGTTTTCTCTACTGAATTGTTTTATATTTTCATGTCGGGAATTTTGAAGCACAGTATAAGTTTTCTCATTGTTGAAGGTAATTACATGTACGGTGGATTCCAATAGCTTACATCCACATCATTGAACTTAATTTAACTTAAGTAGTTGTCTGATTGGCGATCATTATTAAAATCAAAATCTCATTATTTTTATTAGTATTGCTACAAGTGGCTATTCCTTTATTATATCAAATTTCATGCTTCTGTTCCTTTTATTATAATGGTACTTCGCCATTCTTCCAATGCGTGATTTCTTTCTGGGAGGCATTCTTAATCCTACAATAAAGAATATATTATGAATAAAAAAAAACTTTATCAAGTTTATAGCATAGGCAAATCAGTATTTGTTAAGACAGTAATCTGAGATAAGGCTCAGCAGTCATTGAACAATCATGTCAGTATTTATCAAAACATTTAAACTGATAACGAAAGCAGACCAAGATGCATGTACTTAGAATATCATGTTTGGGTCTAGTATTTAAAATATATATATATATGTCTATAACTCTTTATGTAGACATGGCTACAAACTTTCATTGCATACATTTATTATTCTCACATGTATAGACTGAATATATATATTATCAACGGAACAAAATATAAGTCTGAATTTCTTAAATTAACAATACAAATTGACCTATCACTCAGTATCAGACCTCATGTTGTGTGTATGCACCTTGTCACGTGTGATTCTCAGTTCTGCATCGGAATTGTAACACTGATACAGAAAAAATGATATTTCATATAATTACAAATTTTACATCATTACACAGGTTTATTATTAAGGCTTGCAAATGAAATATCTGGAAAACAGATTGTTAATCTGAATGTAAGTTATGGGTGAGTTGCTCATTGACCCGATCCCACGGACTGGTAAAACTTGAGGTTACCTTCCGGTTTGGACAGTAAATTCAAGTCCATAACTGCACTTATTTTATTTAAAGTGCTTATAAACAAACATTTATGATTATTTCAAATCTTTAATTCACACTTACCGAAACATAAAACTCTTTATACATCCACATTTGCTAATTATTAAATCCTCTTCCACTGTCAAAGATGGCGGATCGTGTCCTTCTTGTCAAACACTTCGGGTCACGTGCCGAGTCACGTGATCGACGACTTAGAATTAATTACTATTTGACTGGTCAGTACGGGAAGTGACCAATCTCTGTGTTATAGTAGTCTCAGCCCTGTCCGCCCCTCAGGAAACGCTTTAAACTTGGACAACACAGAAGACTCCAATCAAAAGTAAAATCACAAAATACTGAACTCCGAGGAAAATTCAAAAGGAAAGTCCCCAATCAAATGTCAAAATCAAAAGTTCAAACACATCAAACGAATGGATAACAACTAGTTGTCATATTCCCGACTTGGTACAGGCATTTTCTTATGTAGAAAATGGTGGATTGAACCTGGTTTTAAAGCTAGCTATACCTCTCACTTGTATGACAGTCGCATATAATTCCATTATATTGACAACGATGTGTGAACAAAGCAAACAAAAACAATAGGTAAAAATGTCACAAATAGGGGTAAATAGTCTAATTCGGTAGGTCACATTCGTGAAAAGGGAACGGGATTGTAGTTACGACATAAGGAACATATCCGATATCATCTGTGAAACGGATATTCCATAACGGTCAACCAACTCGTGATGGCGTCCGTAAAATTTACAAAGTGATGATTTCAACTTCACCATTTGGAACTCTTGGTTTAAAAATGAAAAATCACAATTGGGAAGCTGAAATCATCTCTTTTGTCGTAAAGTTTTGTTTTCAACCGACCCTCATAGTCAATTTCTAGGTATAAGTCATAATCAAATGGCAAAATCAAAAGCTCAAACACATCAAACGAATGGATATAACAACTGTCATATTCCTGACTTGGTACAGGAATTTTCTTATGTAGAAAATGGTGGATTGAACCTGGTTTTATAGCTAGCTAAACCTCTCACTTGTATGACAGTCGCATCAAATTCCATTATATTGACAACGATGCGTGAAAAAAACAAACAGACACAATAGGTAAAAATATAAAAAATAGGGGTACAGCAGTCAACATTGTGTTATCATCTTAATCACTACAAAAACAAACAAATGTAACGAAGAAGCACAAAAAGGCATACATCAAATTTAACATCCTCATTTTGCTTATATTATACGATTTTATATATCTATGTAAAACCCACCCATAAAGGATGGAAGGTTTTAAGTACTGGCGTAAAATCGCGCGTTTGAAATTCGCACAGGTAGACATAAAATAATTTTGTCGTTCAAAGTATGACGGGATACATAAATACAGAGTCAAAACCAGGCTGAATGATGTCAGATGCCGCGGAAGGGTAAATGCAACAGGTTTCTTGTATTCTGAGTGAAAAAAATATTTATTTTCCTGATGAAATTTTCCAGAAGTGTGAAAAATAATATTTTCAAAGAAAATTAAGACCGAAAAATAGAAAAACAATCAACTATGCAAGTTTAAAAACCGCGGGAATTTTATCGAGTGTATTTGGGTTTATCCTACTTGATGAAGAAAATATCCGATACTCTACGAATAAGCGGCAAACTTAAAAATATAACACCGAATTTGATTGGCCGTACAGAGGTTGTCGTTGTAAAATGTAATCTTATTGGTTCATATTTTAAAGTTTTTTTTTTGCAATCCGCCGGCATGAACGAAACTTAATGAATGAAAAATGTCAAGACGTAATAAAAGAGACGTCGATAGATATGTATCACAAATTCCTGAAAAAGAGGTAATACTTCAGAATGTTCAATCACAAAAACAATTACACTGGTCGAAGTTTTAAGTAATAATTGAAAGTGAAAGTGGCTTTCTGAGAAAAAAGGGGGAGGGTAGGACAATGTGTTCTGTAAAATAATGATACCAAGGACGGAGTTAATAAATACAGATTAAAAAAATGAGTTGTTTTTATGTTCCATCGAAGTTAAATCTCCATTATTAACGGGAGTGGTATGTGCCAGATCACTTCTCGTTTATCATTCCATTAAGTCAGGTTGGAACCAGTTGCACAAACGGGTTATAATATTCCGAATGCTACGTAAATTTTACAGTTGAAAATATAGTAAACTGCATTTTGGAATTTCTCAGGAGGCAAAATAAAAAAATTGTATGTTTTGAGATCCAAAACTTTCTAATTTTTGAAATTTGATCCCAAACTTTTGATGAAGATATCTTCATAAACTTTTCATTAATATATATGTTTGAAATAGGCAGTGTCTGCACGACCCCGCATGTGGAGACGAGTAGCCAAATTGGCATTCCTAGGCTATGCGTCCCCGCATCCGGTTTTATAATAAAATGCCATTGGATTGGGAATGAAACGTGAATATTTCACGGAAATTATCGC
Organism: Mytilus coruscus; assembly: GCA_017311375.1. NCBI lineage: Eukaryota > Metazoa > Mollusca > Bivalvia > Mytilida > Mytilidae > Mytilus > Mytilus coruscus. The sequence continues at coordinate 25,073,750 of CM029600.1, forward strand.
TATAAGTGAATAAATTGATTACCACTCAGAAGTTTTATAAATATTTTTATAGTAAGTGAACAGTTTTCCTTAGTTAATAAATATTCTTGAAATGGAAGAGTGTGATATATATGTGGGGAGGACATTTAAAACTTATAATGAATTGGAACAATTTGTTCAAAACTACCAGTCAAATAACTACATACAATTGTATAAAAGAAACTCTGAATCAATTGCGGCTTTAGAGAAAAGAAGACCTAGAAACAGAAAAATTAAAGAAGAATTAAAGTTTAATAGACTCAATTTTTCCTGTATGCCGAAATTCCAAACAAATTCGACAGGAAAAAGGCCTAATACAAGGTTTTTTTTTTTAAGTTATAGTTTTAAATTGAATTTGCCGTGTTTCATTCCTTAGTCAAGTTGTTTTTATGTAACTTCTGTCGAATACTCCTTTTTTTCTAGTGTAAACCATTCATGATATAAAGGATATGTCTACTTTCAGTACTTTCCGAATGGAATGTCTGTTCAGCTTCAAACTTGGTGTGACTAAAGATGGGCAAAACATGATTGTGAGGGAATCACACAATACTCACAATCATGACTCTTTGGCCTGTGATTGCTGTTTAGACTGGCAAAATTTGAAATGTGCAGGGTTGAAATATGTGCCAAAACAATCCTATTGGATATGTAAAAATTGTTCCAAATCTTAATCAGTTACATGAATCTTTTAAAATTGGTTTAACATGTATAATTATCATCTGCATATAGAATTTGATCTTATTACTTGCTTCTTTAATTTATGTATAGACTCAAGCTTTATTTCTAGTCGTTTTAGATATTCGGTTTCTGTTTTGCATTTTACTAAAAAATTATTTTCATACTCGAGATTTCACATATCTTTTTTTCAAAATCAGTAAAATTTTATTCTTTTAATGTGCATATACATTTTATCATAGTTTCTAATTTTTATCATGTTTTGTTTTACAGGGACTGTACAGTTTTATTCCGAAATCCCCAAATTACCGATAATTTCCGTGTATATTTCACATTCCATTCCTGATCCGATGGCATTTTATTATAAAAGCAGATGCGGGATGCGTAGCCTATGAATGCCAATTTGACTGCTCATCCCCACATGCGGGGTCGCGCAGACACTGCCTATGAAATATTGACTATTTAAAAGAAACGATTGATCAAAACCACATTAACTTTGTAGGAGAACACATAGACTAAATAGTTCAATTGGAGTAGTGAATCAGTGGAATAGCCTGTCAGATTTAACGTTGACGACAAGGTCTCTGAATAATTTTAAGTTGATGTTAAATGAAGAAAACTGGGACCCATATTATTTCATAAGTCTGGTTTTATTGTTTAATTGCTCATACCTATTATTATCTTGTGATGAGAAATTTCATTAGGACATTCCAAGATGAGGGGTCAGTAGAAGCCATGGGATAATGTACTTTGTTTGCTGACTGATTTTGAACTTGGCTTAAAAAAGTTTAAAGCAATCTTCTTAAATGTTAAAAGCCCCCCCCTTTTAAATGGGCTTGCCAGCAGTATAGTACAATATCAGATCTATCTCTCAATGAAAAAAACTGACACTGGGTTTAGTTTTGCAAGGAACTAATACATTTTTTCAGGGAACTAGACTGTCTTTTACAGAAATGAAATTTCTTGCTAGATTGAGTTATCAGGAGTATGCCTTAAAGAACCAGATTCCTCGGATGTTAAATTAAATTATTTCTTTTTCTCAAACCTAATCCAAAAACGTAAAGTGGAAACTCAATAAACTAAACAACTAAATCGGGACAAACAGGTTATTCTCTATTATTTAAACCGGTGTAAACCAAACAGGTGTCTTTAATCCTAAAAATCTGGAACAGACTGTTTTCACTGTATTACAATTGATACAACATCTATATTGATAGATTTGTATACAATGTACCATTCATTTTCTTTCAGAAAAATTCCAGAGGATACCAGATATCTGTGTTATACAATGAAGCTGGTGACTATGAAACTGCTAAAAGGTATATATACTGCACATCATGACATGTTTATCTACTTTTTCATTGCTTCAATGAAACATGTTTTAATTTTGTGCATAACCCGAGCCTGTTGTTCAGTGGTTGTCGTTTGTTGATGTGGTTCATAAGTGTTTATCGTTTCTCGTTTTTATATAGATTAAACCGTTGGTTTTCCTGTTTGAATTGTTTTACACTAGTCATTTTGGGCCCTTCATAGCTTGCTGTTCGGTGTGAGCCAAGGCTCCGTGTTGAAGGCCTTACTTTGACCTATAATTGTTAACTTTTTACACATTGCGACTTGGATTGAGAGTTGTCTCATTGGCACTCATACCACATCTTCTTATTTCTACATAGTTAATCTTATAGATAAATAAAATTAACAATTACCTTGTGTCACAGAAATTTATGTCAAAATATAATTTAGGCAAATATTGAGTCTTCTAGTGTCAAGATGCTCAGATATGTTGAATAAATGTTTTGGATATGAGAAAATTTTTATGCCCCGCCATAGCAGAGGGGGCATTAAGTTTTACCCTTGTCAGTCTGTATGGCCGTCTGTACGTCCCAGAGTTGGCTTCCATTCTCAAACTTTAGTTTGCCTCAACTAAATTGTATGAAACTTAAACACAATGCTTATTACCACAAAAAACAGATCAAGCTTGAATTTGTGTGGCGTCACTTTTACCTTTCTAGAGTTATGTCCCTTTACAAATGGAAAAATTGCTGAATTTTTCATTTCTGTTCTCTAACTTAAGTTTGCCTCAACCAAATGTTATGAATCTTATACACAATGCTTATTACCACAAAAAAAAACCAGATCAAATTTGAATTTTGGTGGCGTCACTTTTACTGGTCTAGAGTTATGCCCCTTTACAAATGGAAAAATTGCTGAATTTTTCATTTCCATTCTCTAACTTCAGTTAGCTGAACAATATGTTATGAAACTTATACACAATGCTAATTACCACAAATCTCAGATCAAGTACTCATTTGGGTAGCGTCACTTTTACCTTTCTAGAGTTGTGTCCCTTTATAACGTTATATGCAAGCGGGGGCATTATCTGTGTCCCATGAACACATACCCCATTTATTTGAAATGACACTAGAACTTAAATGAAAATCTGAAGTTTGACATTTTGCTTTAACAAATATGCAGCTGCATTTCTGAACTCTTTAATGAAAACTGACAAATGAGCAAAATTTGGGAAAAATTTTCTAATAAGTTATCAAATCAGCATTTAATTATGTAAGCATGGTAAATCACACTTGAAACAAATAATTTTTCAGTTGATTTTTTCTCAGAATTTGAAATCTTAAAAATTAACTCCGTAAGAAAATAATACTCGTCTTGTGTTCATTACTTTAATCTATCAGTCATGATGGCCCTTATTATACATGTATATGCAATTTGATAGTTTGTGAAAAGAATTTTGAATTATGTCTTCCTTATTTGGATAAAGAGAAATAATAATTTGTAATCTTTTGAATACATTAATTTATTTTCTTTTTGTCATCTTCCTCTTTGTTATCTTTACATTTTCCTTTTCACCACAATGAATGTCTTTTAATTGCATTGAATTCTGCATTTTAAGGTACCTAGCATCTTACATCAGTACCAGAGAGAATGTACCCCAGGCTCATAAATTGATGGGACAGATTTTAGAATCCAGCAAAAACAAAGAAGATGCTATTGAAAGTTACAAAAGGTACACATGGTTAACATACAGAAATAAATTTTGAAAAAGTGGGAAAATCCAGATGTTATGAAAAAACCTTGTTATCCATTTAGCTAAATAACTTGTAATATACATGCAAGATCTAAAAGGATGGATAGAGATGATTGGATAGGTTAACATTTCTCATACAAAATGAAACCGCAAGAATATTTCGTAATGGAATATTTACCAGCATTTTTTTTCCAAAAGGAAAGAGCACCAAGCTGGAAAAGATTCACTGTTACATTATGCTGTAGAAATTTTCAACATTCATATACATTGTAATCAATGTTTTTTTTGTTCTTCCTCAGGTCATTCCAGCTAGATAGTAAGCAAAAAGATTTACTTCTGAAAAGTAAGTATAAAATATTAATATGTGTAATTTATTCTTATTGTTGCAGTGGTGTGTTTAAATCAAGTGAATCTCCAAATTAAATTGAACAAGTGAGAGAAAGAGAGGGTATTAAGTTCAGTAATATTGCATGCAAAACCAAAAATCACAAATTTGAAAGCAAAATATAAATAATGAGAACTTTTGCATGAAAGAATAAAAAACCACAAATATCCAAATGCATGAAATCATAAAATGATTAGGGTCTCCAAGTTCAAATAAGTGTCTATAGATCTGTAAATTTGAAACATACATACATGTACATATTTTTTTTTAGATAGATTGTCTGTTGGAACATTGCCGTAATGATCATGGAAATCTTACATATGACAATCTTATTTTCTCATAGCATTTATGTTAAAACAAATTTCAATGATTTTACAAGTTATATAAATTATGAAACTGAATTCATAATTTCGTTGGTTCCAGTGTTTGTGGATGGAGGAAACCAAATTTTTGTGGGTACCCTTTTTTTGTGGATTTGACAAATTCTGTCAATTTTTTTTATAGGTAATTTGTATTTCATTGTTTATGTATGTCCACTAAATCCAAGACATTGAATTAATACCAGACTACACGAAATACGTCGGACCGTCGGACAAATCCGGTGAATAATGTATTGGTCTGGTAAAATTTTGTTGAAATCCGGTCCGAATGTCCGGTGTTGTTTTTTTCGTGGATTTTTTTAAAAACCCTACATTTTTCCCAATTTTGGGAGCAAAATTCCCAAACGATCTCAAAATTCATTCTCATCTTTATTATTCATGACAGCGATGTTTATTTTGTTCAACCGCTAGCTTTATGCCGAAAATCGCATACAAGTAATGTGTAAATCCGAGTAAAAACATATCTGACTGACAAAAACAACAATGGCTGCCATCAACCGGAAATATAAACAATACCGGATCAGATTCAGGGAACGGATAAGGTCAATTTCGGGTTTGCTGATCAAATACAATAGAAACATAAAAAAATCCAAGCAGGTTCACAAAATACAGTTATGAAATATAAACACTAGAATTGAAAACCAAAAGATATATGAAAATGAAAGAAGATACAGGAAATATTTTATACAGAAACTCAAAATTATTTTTAGTTCACAAATAATTTTCATGTCAAAATCCAATAAAATGTGACATTACTTTTCTTTATCACTGAAATGCATTCAAGCAATTGTGCACAACTTTCATCAAAATATACACATGATTTTGTTTTTGTGCATTTTGGAGAGGAGTAGGGCACAACAAGTCATAAGATTGTTGTATTTTGTTGGATAATATATAATTAGATGTAAAAAAAATTGGTCTGGTAAAGCTAGGTTGTTTACCAGACCGAATGTCCTGTAAAAATAAAATTCATTCGTGTAGTCTGTAATACCCCACAGTTGTAATGAATCATAGTATTCTAGATTTTCTAAACTATTTCTATTTGTTGACAAAAGTTACCATTGAACTATTTCAATAGAATTACAAACTTGCTTGAATATAACTTGTCAGTGGCCTTTTGTTGTCTGTCGTAAAATCTGCATAAATAGCTGTGGGAGGACACACATCTTCCATGGAAGAATTGCATCTCTGATTTGTTGATATAACTTAACAAATGTATACACAAATATAAGATAAAATGATATTTAATTACAGTTTGTGAATTGTATGGTAGTTTGAAGAGTATTGACCCTGAAAGAGCTAAAGTAAGTAATAAAATGACATTAGTGGTTTAAATACTTGTCTAATACTCACTCAGGGGAAATTTACAGAATGAGCTTTGAGTATAAGAAAGTATAATTTCAGACTCAAATGTCCTTTTGGCATGTCGAGAACTTATTTGGTGGAATTGACAAAAACTATTGATCCCATCCTATATGAATTGAATCATTGAAAGCCACTTAAAGCAAACCATAACAAATGTTTACCATTTTTATATGGATGTAGATTTTAAACAGAAGAAAATTGAAGACAATAAGTATTTTTAGCTCACCTGGCCCAAAGGGCCAAGTGAAATTTTCTCATCACTTGGCGTCCGTCGTTGTCCGTTAACTTTACAAAATCTTCTCCTCTGAAACTACTAAGACCAATTTAACCAAACTTGTCCACAATCATCATTAGGGTATCTAGTTTAAAAATTGTGTCCGATGACCCCGCCCAAGAACCAAGATGGCCGACATGGCTAAAAATAGTACATAGGGTAAAATGCAGTTTTTGGCTCATATCTCTGAAACCAAAGCATTTAGAGCAAATCTGACGGGATAAAATTGTTCATTAGGTCAAGATCTATCTGCCCTGAAATTTTCAGACCAATCAGGCAACATGTTGTTGGGTTGCTGCCCCTGAATTGGTAATTTTAAGAAAATTTTGCAGCTTTTGGTTATTATCTTGAATATTATTATAGATAGAGATAAACTGTATACAGCAATACTGTACAGCAAAGAAGATCTACAAATAAGTCAACATGACCAAAATTGTCAATTGACCCCTTAAGGAGTTATTGCCCTTTATAGTCAATTTTTTACAATTTTCATAAATTTTGTAAATTTTTGTAAATTTTTACAAAATATTTTCCACTGTAACTACTGGGCCAAGTTCATTATAGATAGAGATAATTTTAAGCAGCAAGAATGTTCAGTAAAGTAAGATCTACAAACACATTACCATCACCAAAACACAATTTTGTCATGAATCCATCTGTGTCCTTTGTTTAATATGCACATAGACCAAGGTGAGCGACACAGGCTCTTTAGAGCCTCTAGTTAAGATTATTAGTGAAAAAGTCACAGAATTATGCATCAAGTATTAAAGGATATTAACTTTTTTCAAAAACATGAAATGCAAGAAACATTAATTTTAAAATAAACTCTCTTGTATGTTCATACATGTGCCAGTGGGTATATTCCTTTATAATATTTCCCCATAGTGTAAATTTTACAATACAGGCTTTCAGGAAATCTATAGACCTAAGCCTATTTTCTAACTGAAAGGACAAGGTTCACATTTGGTCAAAGACCCCAAAAAAAAACATAATTTCCTTCTTAAATGGATCAGTTTCAAAAGTCTCAATGTTAGGTAAATAAAATTTCTTCTCATATTATAGTCTCCAAAAACAGCACATTTTGGATATATTGTCAAAATATGATGATTTTGTGTATTTTTCGGACCTACAAAGTTTGGGAAACCCTTGAAATGTTCAATGATTATATTGAATCCATAGACACAAATATTTCTGAATCAGGTTACGGCCAAAGCAAATTAAGCTGAAACTATAAATTTGGGAATGATTGGTCCAAAGTGTGATGTTACGACAAAAATATTGCATAATAAAGGGTCATTACTTAATAATTTAAAATGTGATTAGACAAAATAAAGTTATTTTATATTAGTAATAGCAGTTTTGTCTCACCTGGGACAAAAGTCGCGATTTCGTCGCGTAAAGCGAGACATAGGGATTGCTTTTCGGCGACGGCTCCAGCGTCAACAATTGTTAAGTTTTCTGCTTAAGTTAGTGTGATAAATCATTGACATTTAATATAAAGATGTATTATTATCAGTACATATCAGTTTGACAACTATTTTGAGGCCCTGCCCCCTAGGACATAGTCCAGTAATTAATTAGCAATTTTCAATGTTAAGTTTTTCTGCTTAAGTTATATTGATAGGAACTACTTACATTAACAACGATATTTTCTATAAAGTTATATTGCTGTCTGTACATCTCAGTTTGTTGACCATTTTCAGACCCTGTCCACTAGATCATGGTCCAGTGACTGAATTAATAAGCAGTGTTGCTGTCCATCAGATTGTCTTTTTCTTAATTTTATGCCGATAGGCGAGACATATCTCTGTGTCAACAGTTTATTATAATGAATGTTTGTTTCTTTATCTTGAGCAGTATTGGGTAGAACAAGCTGAGAGATTTCATCCAAACAGTTCTGTGTTATTTAGATTGAAGGTAAGCAGAATTTGGTGAATTTGTAAGACATATGAGCTCCTGTAAAAATGGGCTACCTTTAATTTTATGCAACAAAACCAACCTATGAAAATAGTTACATTTAAGATTGTACTCTAGAATCAAGCTCAATTGAATTTCAGATCTGGTTACCAAAACATGCATATCCTTTTTCAAATGATTTGATTTTTTTACAAATTTACCATTAAAGACAAGGAAATTAATACTTCTTAACATTACTTGATATACAAAAATAAAATTGGAAAACCAAAGACTTGAAAGACGTATACTGTTTTGACTTAATATCAATTGATTGTTGGACTTTTTCTTTTAATGTTAACATAGAAAATGATTTATTTTCCAGGAAAGAGTAATGTCAGGAGCAAACTTTGAAGATCTAGAAGATTTTTACGCAAAACAATTAGTATGTTTATTTATGTTCAGAAATTTGTTCTAATTACAGAGAGCACCAATAATTGTTTTAGTTTCTTGTAAGTTTCTATGGTTTAAATTGATTAAATTGTGGTTAGATCTTGCCAGTCAAATTGACTCAGTTGTGGCAGCTCAATTTCAAGTTTGTTTACTCAGAAAGAGGTTACTTCTCAGCATTATAACAATATTTTATTTCAAACCATTATTTCTCTTTATTATGCCCAAGTTCTAAACAGAGGAATGTTATTTAGAATAGGCAGAAGATACCAAAGGGACAATAAAACATCACAAGTTCAAGAACAATCAACAATGCCTTGATAAAAAATGAAAAGTTAAACAACAGTATTAAACACTACATATAAAACTTAAAAATGAGCATCACTTCCTCCATCAAATAGGGAGGTGGGGTTGAGAGGTTCCCTTTTTGATCAGAAAGAAATTAATTTTTGGCATAAAATCGTCATAAATAATTTGCATCTATCACCGCATGTGTTGCTCATGAATGCAAGTACAAAATCAGTGGTAAGTCTCATTTAGTGATGTCACAATCCACATACCTGCCAACCCTCCCATTTTGAGCGGGAGTCTCCTGCGCAAACAACGAAATTCCAGAAATCTCCCGCTTGCCCGTCCGCTCCCGCACAAGAGTATAAAATCTTTCGCTTGCTGGTCCGCTCCGCCGGGAGTATAGAATCTCCTTCTTTTGGATATTTTGACCGGGAATAACCAGGGTTCGTAATTCTCAGGCTTTTTCATTACTTTCAATAGAAATAAATAAACAATCCGCAATCGTTTGAAAACTTTGGTTAGTAGTTTTTTGTTCGATATATAAGTAATTGAAAAATTCAGTTCTGCTATGTCAACTCCAACAAGATAGAAGCTCTTTGTCTGGACCAAGCGGCAGTGTAAAAAATAAGAAATAGATAACTGCAAATCGAAATGTCAAGCAGATTTGAATGAAAGATTTTCAATTTTTACGGCCAAGTTCACTTGGCGATGATTCTTTTTGCACATCATGTTTAATCAACTTTTCGATTTCTTCTGGTGGTCTGTACGATGTTTGAAAACTTGCTTAGTGTGAGACTCATAACAAAATCAAAACATGGAATGTTATGAGTTATGAGACTCGGGGTATTGAAAAAGGCTAAAAAAAAACCACCTTGTATAGATTATAACCATGAATTAAAGAAATAAAGTATATTTATTATTAAACTCTTATTGGTGTTTTGTAGATGAATATGTAAACAGGTAATATATTTAACTTGAAAATGTCGTTCACGCAAAAAATTTCCACCTCAGCTATCATAGCTGAGGGGGAGATCTCCCTCTTTGAAGGTTTCAGAGGTTGGCAGGTATGCAATCTAGTAAAAAAGGACAGGATTGTGCCTACAGCAATAGGATCATATATGTGATCATCTGTAACACAGATATTTCAACATTTGACCATATCAATTTAGAAAGTAAAGATGGGATGGATGGATGCGTTCAATGTAGTCACCAAACTTTTAAGGGAGACCATCAAGAATAGAGTTTGAATGATATGCTAAATAACTTTGACTGATGCAAATGTTTTTTTGTAGGCAAAAAACTACACAGAAGTAAATTTACATACCAAGTTGATAGACCTGTACCTATCAGAAGACAAAGTAGGCAATGCCTATAGACACACAGTTGATGTAGAGAAAACTCTGGCATTTGTTGACAACATTGTGTGGTATGAAAACATCTCTAGAGTATTTCAAGTATGTATAAAATTACAAACTGGGTAACACCTAAATAAATATATAGTTGAAAAACAATTTTGTCTCGCTTGCGACTTTTGAAGGGATTACTATGTGGTGGAGGCGTAAACTATTTGTATAAAGCTTTGTATTTCAGAAGGTAGATGACCTGGATGCTTCATACCTTGAATGCAGATACCTTATGTTACAGAAGTTTCCGTCTGTCATATGTTCATTGTCGTTGACCTCAATTTCATTGTAAAGTGACTGCTTGAAAATTTTTTATGGTTTTAGTCACGTGAATTTCTCACTTATGAGGAAATGGATAACTATATTTGGTATATGGGTTCCTTGCAAGGGTCTACATGTTCATCAGACAGGGTTCACTTGACCTCGACCTCATTTCATGGATCAGTGATCAGGGTTAAAGTTTTGGGATTAGGTCCGTTTTGTCTCGCCTTGACGGAGTCAAAAAGCGAGACATAGGTATGGTGTTTCCGGCGGCGGCAGTGTCAACAATGTATTAGTTTGTGATTAGGTCTAGTTAAAGGTGAACCACTAGTGGTTGGTCAATGATATTTGGTATGCAGTTGTATTAGCACTGGCACATCTCATTTCCATGGAGATTATTTGGCCCTGCCCCCTCAGTCATGGTCTATTGACTTCGAAACTTTTGCTTAGTTTACATGTATTAGTTTCTGATTAGGTCAGTTTATGGGGAACCACTAGTGGTAAGTCAATGATATTTGGTATGCAGTTGTATAAGCATTGGCATATCTCATTTCTATGGAGATTATTTGGCTCTGCCCCCTCAGTCATGGTCTAGTGACTTTAAAACTTTTGCTTAGTTTACATGTATTAGTTTGTGATTAGGTCAGTTCAAGGGGAACCACTAGTGGAAGTCAATGATATTTGGTATGCAGTTGTATAAGCATTGGCATATCTCATTTCCATGGAGAATATTTGGTCCGGCTCCCGCAGTCATAGTCTATTGACTTTGAAACTTTTGCTTAGTTTTCATGTATTAGTTTGTGATTATGTCAGTTCAAGGGGAACCATTAGTGGTAGGCCAATGTTAATTGGTATGCAATTGTATAAGCATTAGCACATCTCATTTCCATGGAGAATATTTGGTCCCGCCCACTCAGTCATGGTCTATTGACTTTGAAACTTTTGCTTAGTTTACATGTATTAGTTTGTGATTAGATCAGTTTAAGATGAACCGCTAATGTTAAGTCAATGATATTTGGTATGCAAATTTATTAGCATTTGCAAGTCTGGTTTCCATGGAGATTATATAGCCCCACCCCCTCATCATGGTTCATTGACTTTGAAACTTTTACATAGTTTACAAGTCAATGTTTGTATTTAGGTTTGTTTAAAGGGAACGACTTATGATAAGTCTATGGTATTTGGTATGCAGTTGTATTAGCATTGGCATATCTCATTGCCATGTACCCTCAGTCATGGTTCATTGACTTTGAATATTTGCATAACTTACATGTTAAAGTATTTCTATTTTAATTTCAACATTTGCATTATCAAAAGAACAAAAAGGCGAGACATATCTCTGTGTTAAGAGTTTATTCAGATACTATAAGCAATAGGTCAACTAATATGTGGTATATGGAATGATTGTAAAGGGGTACATGTCAGTCTGGCAGGTTTCATCTGACCTTAACCTAATTTTCATTGGTCAATGTTAAGTTTTAGTGTTTTGATCTGTTTTTCAAATACCATAAGCAATAGGTCAACTGTATTTGGTGTATGGACTGATTGTAATGTGTACATATCCGTCTGGCAGGTTTCATTTGACCTTGACCTCATTTTCGGGGTTCATTGGTCAATGTCAATTTTTTGTGTTTTGGTCTGTTTTTCAATAACAATTAGCAATATTCCACTATATTTGATGTATGGAATAATTGTAAGGTGAAAATGTTTGTTAGACAGGATTTATCTGACCTTGACCTCATTGTCATGGATCTTTAAATATGTAAAGTTTATGTGATACTTAAAGTAAAACCTTTATCTTTAAGACTTTCAACATAAAAAAAACAGTAAAGCAGGCTAGACATTGCAGCGTGTGCACTCTTGTTCTTTCTGTTTATTATTGAGCAGTACAACAGATCACACCAAACACCTGGCCCCTCCAACAAATAGAGGAACATAGAGCAGCAGCAAACAGGCACAAATCTTTGGGGGGATAAACCAGTTTTACCTGCACACTGATCTCCCCTTGTGCTTTTCTGGACCATATGAACTTCAGGTAAAACACAAAATAAAAAATATGGACATTCCAGCTACCAAATGGATAACCAGTAAAGTAACATGGACACAAAAGATGGCACATGATTTATTTAGCAGTTTCAAAATGTGCTAAGTCAAAATGCAAAGTATTTTATAAAGGTAGATAATAACAGAAAGCATATAAATTTCATCATTTTCTTTGTTAATGCTGACTGCAAGAAAAAGCCATTTACTTCTGTGCTTTATGTATGTTATTTGAGACCTTTTAGACTAGCTTAAACCTTTAAATACTTATCTTTTCTTTCGTTCCAGACTTACCAGAAAAAAGAAAGATGTCAAGCTGATACATCATTCCACATGCATCGCTTAATTGTTTTGTGTAACTTGGTCTACCTGCAGATCAAAGAGAGAGAAATTGTTACGTGTGCACAATCATTATACATGTAAGCTGCGTACAATAGTTTCTGTTTCCTGTTACAGGAGTCAAATGAAAATCTGTCCCTGGAAAATTAAATAATTAGAGGAGATTGTGATAATTTTTTCAGTAGGGTTGGTAGTGGCCCCAGATTTTGTTGATGCAATGACTTGAAAGCTGCTCAATCAATGCTTTTGAAAGTTGTTTGAATATGTTTACTGGTGACAAAAAAAATTATGAAAATATTTTGTAGCCAAATATAAAAATACTTTAATAATGAATCATTTGATTAAATACAAATAAAAGTAATGCCACTCCAAATACTGTAGAACTTTCTATAACACAAAAAATCCATCTTGTTTGTATGGCAATGTATTTTTTAAATCACACTTTATGTAAATTGATTTTAGGCTTGACCAGAGTTTACAAGAAGCTATGATGGTAAAATCACAGAAACCTGAATGGATGTCTGTATTATGTGAAGTACAGGGGATGTATTACTTTCTCTGTGGTTTACTATTGTTGAAAAGAGCTAATAAGGTATTTTGATTGGATGAAAATAGTTTTGAAGATATATATAAGAGAAATTCGGAGTATATAATAATGTGATAGCAACTCAAACAACCCAAATAACCAAGACATCTATAAAGCTGAATTTAATATATTATTTGAAAAAATGGCTGCTTATCAGTTTCCAGCAAACACTATGGAAATACTGCACCATTCAAGACCAGTCCTATAAGGGATTATTTCTGATGGTCCTTTATTTTCAATTCCTTATTTCTGTCTAATAGAAGGAAACAAGGCAGTTACTGATTTTGATTGGTCTGTATACGATTTCTCAAATTCTGAAACTAAAATGCATAATTTTTTCAAAACTCAATCTGGTTGTTTGGAGACCCTTTATGAATTTTTTTCATTTCATGCTGATCTAATGACATTGGACAAAGATACCACATTAGTTTCAATTGAATGCTTTTGTAATATCATCTCTAAATCAGAAGACCAAAGACTGGTTAGCTCAGACCCAGCAAAAAGTGTGTTCTGGTAGAGTGACTGTTAACATTGTGAAGTAGCACTTAAACAATCTGGCTCATAGTGTTGGTTTAATACAAAGCATACAACACCAACATGATCTAGTCCTGATATGCATGTAATATTTACCATTGAACATTCATCACCAAACCATCCATAGGTCCATGATGTCATTAATGTGAAATACTTTTCATTGACTAACAAATTTATTTGTAGGGACAATTAGTTTGGAAAGATGCCAGTTCATTTTCTGTTGTTTGTTTCCTTCTGAGTTACAATTTCCCAGTTATAAATAGAACATCGGCATGGTATGTGCAATCCAAATCTGTACAGCTTCAGAAGTTTTATGACAGAGTTTATCTGTTTGGGTGCTACAGACTTAGTCAAGCTGGTATGTTTATCTATAAGATAAATATAAAGAGTTTGGAAATGATTCTCACATTTTTTTAAATCACAAATTCTCATAGCAACTAATTAAATCAATTCAGAGATTCTTGAGGTTTGATAAGGAAATGATATTAGAAGATTCTAATAATTTCTTAACATATAAATTGAAAAATTGAGTATTTATCCAAGTTATCATCATCAGATCACTATATGACCCTGTGAATCTTAGAATTATTTTGGTTCAAGGCCATGTGAAATATGCAAAGAATGCTCTTTAGAGGGTATTTTCTAAGTATTGGAATCTTTTGTATGCTTGTGTATTAAAGGTGGAAATAAAATACCATTATTGGTTTGCTAAAAGAAATTTTTTTTAAGAAAAAAAAAGAAATATGCTTGAAATGCTTGCTTACCAGAAAGCAATCAATCAATACAAAGCACATTATCATTATGTTTTTTTTTTTATTCCAGGTTACATTGCCTCATCACTGTTGCATGGTGAAGCTTCTACACAGCTGAACACTCAGCGACAACAATTACGTACACCACAGGCCAGAGATAAGCTTTATGATGTCATGTTCACAATGAGGGAGATGAGAGAAAAGAAGGATAAATCTTATCTGATTCAGTCTGATCATTTCTGTACAGCCCAGGTCGTTGTACCATCTAAAAAATTAGTATCAGAGAATGATAAAGGTAGGTATCTATAACACTAAAGGAACAAATTGCCAGATTTTAAGGAAAACGTGTGGCTAAAACTGAAAAATATATAGTTTAGATTGTGCAGGTTGTCGCATTTGCATATTAACTCTTACAAGCATAGACCTTTTTTGCATTTATTTACAAATGCACTTTTAAAAATTCTGTATTTTTTTGTAGGTGTAGAGGAACTGTTTGCTGATAACCTAGATCAGTTGGTATGGCTGGCATTACAGAAATATTCTGTGAAGGATCAGGTTCTTTCTTATAGTAAGTGTAAACAGGGTTTCCAACAGAAATTTGAGCCAGCTGGACATTTTTTATTGTCCTGTTTTTATTGTCGAGCCTTCAACTTTTGTCGAAAAAGCGAGACATAGCGATCCTACATTCCGTCGGCGGCGGCGGCGTCCACAAATATTCACTCTGTGGTTAAAGTTTTTGAAATTTTAATAACTTTCTTAAACTAACCTGGATTTCTACCAAACTTTGACAGAAGCTTGTTTATGATCATAAGATAGTATCCAGTAGCAAATTTAAAAAAAAAAATTCTGGTTTTTCCGTATTTTACTTATAAATGGACTTAGTTTTTCTGCCAGGAAACATTACATTCACTCTGTGGTTAAAGTTTTTGAAATTTTAATAACTTTCTTAAACTATCCTGGATTTCTACCAAACTTGGACAGAAGCTTGTTTATGATCATAAGATAGTATCCAGATGTAAATTTAGTAAAAAGAATTATTTTTTTTTTCCGTATTTTACTTATAAATGGACTTAGTTTTTTCTGCCAGGAAACATTACATTCACTCTGTGGTTAAAGTTTTTAAAATTTTAATAACTTAAACTATCCTGGATTTGTACCAAACTTGGACAAAAGCTTGTTTATGATCAAAAGCTAGTATCTAGAAGGAAATTTTGTTAAAATTTTGTACGTGTTTTTTCGTATTTTACTTATAAATGGACTCAGTTTTTGTTCCAGTTAACATTACATACAGCCTGCAGTTAAAGTTTTTAAAACATTTATTAGATTCATAAACTATCCTAGATTTTTACCAAACTTGGACAGAAGCTTCTTACAATCAAAAGATAGTATCGAGAGGAATATTTTTATTAATTTTTTTCCTCATTTTTGTTGAGCCTGCGATTAACAGCAAAAGTAGGCGAGACACCAGGTTCCACGGAACCCTTACGAATTTTCTCTTTTGCTTTTGCTTCTCCAGGCATTAAGCCAATCAAGATAACCATCAGTGGACCAAGTGCAAGGAATATAGTAAAAACATATGGAAATGATTATATAGCATTTTAGTATTGGTTTCTTAAGCTGACAGCCACTGATACCTTGATATTGGTTTCATTAACTCAAAGTGCATACAGTTTGAACATTGAAACGTGAAGCTGCCAGCTGATGGTTTGGGGTATACTTTTTTATGCCCCTGCTGTAGGCAATGGGGGCATTAAGTGTTACCCTTGACTGTCCGTCCCAATTTAGTTTCTGCACTCTTTTAACTTCAGTTTTCCTCATCCAAATTTTATGAAACTCATACACAATGCTAAGAACCAAAACTCCCAGAGTTCAAATGCATTATTTTATCTTTGAATTTTAAATTGACAGTACAATTATACACAATGTTATGAATGTAGTTTATGTCAGTGTGAGCAATTTTAAGATAAGAACACTTTTTCCAGCATCATATTAAAGCAATACATATTATAAACAAAGCCAATTTTTTTTTCATTCCAGATGGGTTGGCTGTATTCAACAAGTTACCCTTTAGTACAGATGATATTGACAGTGCTTCTTTGGAATCCCTTTGTCAACTGGATATTCAGGTTAGTTTAAATATACTTAACAGGTCAAGGACAAGAATGATAAAAGTACAGTCTTCCAAAAATGTGTTGGATGTTATCTGTCTGAGGAGGTAGAAATTAGATTATGTGTTCAACTAAAAAAAAGATCTCATCTTCTTTAAAGTTACTGTCAATTATTAAAATTATATTGTCTTAAAACTTTCAGATGGTGTAATGGTTTTCAAGCCCTTCATGAAATTCTCGTTATTAGATGACCGGTAAAATGGGGAAAAATTTCTCATTTCAACTCCGTTTTTATATGGCATATTTCAACAACAGACCTAACGTGACATTTCATATGTGACTTATATTTCATCAATTTTTAGTTTATTTGTAAATTATTATTAATTCATACAACAGTTTTATATACATCATGTATGTTTTAGAATTTTTTTTAACTAAATGTTAGGCATATTGTTTTGATATAAATTATCTCACGCTGCAACATAGTCAATTTGTGTTGACATGGTGCTAAATAGCCAACAATCAATCAGCTCTTTAAAGTTTGTTTCCATTAATATACACAAAACTTTTACCTTATTTTTGAGTAATGATAGGAAGGCTTGGTTTTGACTGTATTGAAGTGGTTAGAATTCTGTATACCTGTAGGTATTTTTCCTGGCAGCATTGAGATGTGCAAGTATAAATTATGAGGAGCAGCGCCGAATCAATAGAAGGGATCAGTTTAGGCCTTACATTCTCCCTGCTTGCCTATGTTCAGGTTTGTGTACAAGTCAGCAAGTCGATTGGTGGACAGCTATGTACAAGTTATGTACAGGGAAGGCTAAGGAGAATTTTCCTAAATTAAGAGCTACAATACAACGAGGATTGGAAGTGGTCAGATTGAAGGGACCTCATGGGATGTCTGTAGTCACTATTACAAACATTGCAAAGAGTTTTGATCAAAGTGTAAGTATTTCATTTACATTCTTATGGAGCAAACATGTGATTTGTAAACTGACAGAATCATTTTTCTTTAAAAATTGGAAATATATATTCCTCAGTATATAAAATCTGACTGTTATATGTGTTAAGAAAGGGTGATCTGTAAAAGAAAGGGTGATCTGTAACTCATTAGTGTTCATTATATTAGTTTTGTGATTATCCTATTAGTAGGAATTTTTTTTACTTTGGTTCCTAATCAATAATTAACATTTTATATTTTGGTATATTGTAACTGAAATATAAAGCAATATTATTCCCACCACATTAGGTCAAATTAATGGAGAAAAAATTGATATTAGAGAATCTAAAAGAGATTTAATTTCTGTTTGCCTTATAGACTTTGGAAATAAAATTGAAAATATCTAATTAGCAAAATCATTGAATCAGTTTAGGTAGAAATTACAGGTAAATGTTAATTGAATTATAGATTTTCCTTATACCAGAAGTAGTTGACTATGAGACACATGTTGAACTTAAAAAATATATGATGTTAAGCAATCAACAATCAATCAACAAAATAATATCTGTGTTGCTGTTAAGATGATCAACTTAGCAGTCCTGTTGGATTTTAAGAAAGCTTTTGATGTAGTAGATCATGATATTTTTTGTAACAAAACTTGAAATTTATGGATTTGATAATGCTGCTGTTTCTTTTTTTAAATCATATTTGAATGAAAGAACTCAACAAGTACAAATTGGTAATGCTCATTCAGAAAAACTTTATATCAAGTATGGTGTCCCCAAAGGCTCCATATTAGGGCCCCTTCTGTTTATATTATACATAAACGACCTTCCTATCTATATGAAAAATTGTGGCACTGATTTATATGCTGATGATTCAACTTTACATCTTTTTGGTAATTGTTATCAAACTCTGCAGTCAAAGGTACAAGAAGATTTACATGGTGTTGAGGAATTGTGTAATGATAGGAATATGTTCATCAATAAAAGAAAACAAAATATATGATTATTGGAACAAAGCAAAAGCAATGCCACATTACAATGAGAGTTGTTTAACTATTAACAATCAAGTGATACAATTCCACATGCGAAAGTCTCTTAGGCATTAGAATTGACCCTTCCCTCACATGGACAAACCAAATTGATGTGATCTGCTCAAAAATTTTATCTAGGCTATATCTACTATTAAAGATTAAGAAATTTCTACATCTAGACTGCAGAAAATTATTCTATAATGGTTATATCTTGCCACTAATTGATCATTGTTGTATAGTGTGGAGTAGTTGTAGCAGTGAGGGTTTAAAAAGGATATTAAAATTACAAAAGAGAGCTGCTAGATTAATACTAGAAACAGATCCTTTCGCTCCTTCCGAGCCCTTATTCAAACACTTAAACTGGATGACAGTTGAACAGAGAATAAAATATCACAAGTTTGTGATGACATTTAAGTGCTTAAAAAATGACGCACCATCATATCTTACTAACAAGTTTCATAATGTTTCAGACAGAAATCCATACCCCTTTAGAAATGCTATTCAAGGAAACCTCATACTCCCTAAACCAAAAACAGAATTGTTCAAAAAATCTTTTATGTATTCTGGACCATAAAAGGGTTTAAAAGGATATTAAAATTACAAAAGAGAGCTGCTAGATTAATACTAGAAACAGACCTTTTCGCTCCTTCCGAGCCCTTATTCAAACACTTAAACTGGATGACAGTTGAACAGAGAATAAAATATCACAAGTTTGTGGTGACATTTAAGTGTTTAAAAAATGACGCACCATCATATCTTACTAACAAGTTTCATAATGTTTCAGACAGAAATCCATACCCCTTTAGAAATGCTATTCAAGGAAACCTCATACTCCCTAAACCAAACACAGAATTGTTCAAAAAATCTTTTATGTATTCTGGACCATTCTTGTGGAATAATTTGCAATACCGTTAAAGAGGTACTAAAACGCACATAACAAGTAATTTTATCTAAAAGTTCAAATAATTGATAAAAATGCGAAAAACCCGATGTAATTTGGTCCACTAATAACAGAGATAATAGCGTGTAAAGTTCAACTATTTTACCTTAGGAAAATCCAATCAACGCTACTTCGAAACAGCACTAAAACCAAATCTACCGGAAGTGACGCACTGTGGGTCACTTCTTGGCTTATCTGAGCGTTGTTTAATAAATGAACTTTCTTCTGATCGTTGATTTAAAGCACTGCCAATGAATTTCGCTACCCTTCAAGGTTCATTCTTCATTATGACCAATTTGTCAAAAGAAACAAATTATGTTTCAGAAGGAAATGTATTTATAACGTGTTTCAATAGAAAAAGGGGTATTGGGTTGGGGTGATTCAACATTGAGTTTTCAACTGAAAACAATGTTCCTGATCGTATAACTGAGACAAATTGACGGTCAATATATTATATTCTAGCTATTAATTAAAAAATTTATTGAGTCGAGAAAATATGGTTTATATTTACATGTACGTAAAGTTGCATAACATCATGACAAGATATGACGGTAGAGAGCGGTAGAGGCTTCTGTTCCATGTAATAAAATAATTAATGGCAAGTTAAAAACCGGTATATGCAATTCCTTTTAATAATGTTAATTATCAAACTATAAAGTTTATCACTTTATAAACAACAGGTGGCATTTTGCATGGCCATGTTGTTAATTACCTGAGTGGAGGGATAATAGCTAGTGTTTGATCTTTATAACCTTACAGGATGTTTACTTATCAGTAGTGTCAAAGTACGGACAGTTTTAATTACCAGATCGAGAGGATTAACATTTTTCTTGTTTGGTTATCTATTTGTCATTGCTTAAATTTCAAATGAAAGAAAAGGTCAATATTTTAAAAGCAGTATGGTATATTTTTTATTAAAAAAACATTTAGGATTTAGGACACAAGTAATTTGGGAATGCACACCTTTTTCTAAAATTTTATATCAGTGGTTTTTGTTGTAGTTTTAAATGCTCTTAGATATCTTAACCTATTTAATAATTCTATTGCTCTTATATTTCTCTAAATAGGTTTTATATCTTATTTTCCAATAACAAAAAAAAAAAATATATATTTACATATAAAATAGGCCTGTGATTTAGGACACAGACATAGATTATAATTGTATAATTTGTCTCTATGGCAAACGTACTGAAAGTTACAGGACAGAAAGTAACAAATGTGTTAGTACAAAAGTCACACATACTATTTGTTTAGTTTTGTTCGAAAACATAGGAAAAATTTCGACAATTTTTTAGGTTACTTGCATATATTCCTTTTTCAATTTATGAAATAGTTCATTTAAACCTTGAGTAATGAATAGATGTCAAATTTTATGCAATAAAAGGATAAATTTATTAACACTATGTCACAATGAAACCATTTAAGTACCAAACCACTTTAACAAATTGTTATCTTTACAATTATTTTTTCATTATTGGTTTTTTTTTTTTTTTTTTTTTTTTCAGAATAAATTTTGTTTACACAGTTGCCATATATATAAAAGTTCTAGAAAAATACAAAAATATTTTGACAAATATCTTCTAATATTAAAAAAAGACTAATAACTGAATTGTGAATTTTGTACTGCGACTTTCTATCCTACATTTGTCCGTAGGTAGGACTATGCTCGTGATGCTGAGGTCTGATATAACGTTAGTATATATATGACAAATATAACTTTGTTTTACATAAGGTCCAAGGACTATGACCATCATATATACTTATACTGATTTCAGTCGATTTAAAAATTTTGTTTGATGTGTAAATCTCGTATAGGTTAATTACAGGTCTATTCGGTATTTTATTTTTAATGAAAATAGCTTAATCAATACATATTCAGGTTTTGCTAAACCAGTCAAGCAGATTACTGTGACTGACAGTACTCAATTCTCCACATTATCTGGATTATAAACTTATATAATTTTGAAATGCTGCTGTCACTAAAGTCCTTTGGTAACTAAGTACATGTAAGTTAGCGAATTTTTTTGTTTTGTAGCTCAGAAAAACCCACATAGTTTAATTTAACAAATCAACAAGTTACGCCTCCGTCGTCTTTTGGAAGCACGTGTCGGAGTGTCCTATTTTGAATGCCGTTTTACCATGGAAAACAACATGCACGGTTCTACTTCTGCTTCTACCGTCACTTTAGGATGCACATGTTAATATTTTATAGAAAAAGGTTGATTTGTCTTCTTCCAAATACCGTCCATATTCAACATGATGAATATTCTGGCAAGTTGTGCTTTTGGTTTTCAATACTTTTCTAATGATAAACATTTGTTTAAAATATTTATGCAATTATCAAGCCTCGATTAATGTATAACAATATTCTCAATGTAATAATTGTCACCGATATATATCAAAACTGTTATTTTACTTAAGCAAGCCGTGATCTGTTTACATATGATATAACACACGTATTTGATCAGGGTGACCCACTGTGTGTCACTTCCGTTGGGTATAAGTAGTGAGTTGTAGTGGCGTGTTTTACTAAATCGTTCAGGTGTTCAAATGACAAACTGACAGTAATTTGCAAATATCTCGATAATTACAAGATGAAATTTTATCAGGTTTTTTGCATTCTTAAACATTAATTACGTACTCTAGAATAAGACAAACATGATTTTAGCGTTTTAGTACCTCTTTAAGAAATATTACAAATGTTAATTCTTTCAAATACAAAATAACAGATCATTTATTGAAATCAACCTAGCTGTATAAAAATATTGAAAACTGATTATGTCATCATGTTTATTTTTTCATAACATTTTATCAAGTTGTATTGAACATTATTATCATACTTGTCTTTTTATACTAATGTATGCAATGTATATGTTTGCATTTTGTTTGATTTTTTATGATGAGGGCCTCAGGGAAGATTAGTTATATAGCTAACTGTGTAACCCTCTTAAAATAAAGTATTGTTGTTGTTGTTGTTGTTATTAGAGGGTACATATTAGACTTTGAACTAAGATAACGCCTCTTATACAAAAGGTCAAGGAATTAGAGACTGATAGATCTGTGGAAGGGCAGGAAAGACTGACTGGTTATAATGGTAGAGCAGCAATGTATTGGAGAGAAGTCCTTGGTATGGTTGAAAGGTTACAAGGGTAGGTGTATATACATTTGTATTTACTACATTAAGTTACTGTGAAACCTGAATAATGTCAGCAAATTAAACTGATTTACAGTAAAGGTACTACTGTTATACTGACCTTACCTGTTATTATGTTCAATAATAAGGAGATGTCTATTTCTGACCATACCTGTTATGTTCATTAATAAGGAGATGTGGTCTATTTCTGACCATACCTGTTATGTTCATTAATAAGGAGATGTGGTCTATTTCTGACCTTACCTGTTATGTTCATTAATAATTACGGAGATGTGGTCTATTTCTGACCATACCTGTTATGTTCATTAATAAGGAGATGTGGTCTATTTCTGACCATACCTGTTATTATGTTCATAATATAAAATAAGGAGATGAGGGTATGATTGCCTGTGAGACAACTACCCACCAAAGACTCAACTTCAGGTCACAGTAATGCCTTCATCCATTAGTTAAACTTGTACCATAAATTAAGCCTAGGGCAACACCGTGTGATAAGAATTCAAAAGAGAAAGTAACTGACTGATGTAAGCTAATAACATTAAACCAAAAACAATTATGGCACACAACAACCAAGCATAACAACACGATTACAGTCACCTGACCTTGAACTGGCACATCAAGAAATGATGTGGGGTTAAACATAATTGTTCGTGCTCAATCCCTTTATACAGTTGTGTTGAATTGGTGCTGATTCTACAATCACAGCCATGAACAACAGTTCACTGAATTTCCTTGCATGCGTTTTTGGACAAAAGCAAAAAGCAGATATTCCATTAGGTAAAGAAGGAAGATATTAACCTGTATTGGTAACTTTATTTATTTTATAGGAAAATAGCACAAAGAAGGCCTAAAGAAAGATTATTTGATGATGGTGACAGTGGACAAGTAGATTCTAACCAGATACAAGATATCAAAGACCAGGCTCAGTTTTCATTGGCCATTGTTGCCATGAGGAGGGGAAGTTTAGAGGAGGCAAAAGAGAAGCTTGAATCTATCAAAACACCATGGGCTTCATACTATCTGGCTAAGGTATTGAGAGAGGATTTCATTTACTCATCTGAACCAAAGGTTCAGTGTGGGCTATTGGCCTTACATTACATTCATTTGCAAGCTTTAAAAAAAATTGTACAATGAAACCACATAGACAATTGAAACCTACATTTATAAAAATAAGATGTGGTATGATTGCCAATAAGACAAATCTCCACAAGAGACCAAATGACACAAAAATTAACAACTATAGGTCACTGTACGGCCTTCAACAATGAGTAAAACCCATACTGCATAATCAGCTACTAACGGCCCCGAAATGACAAATGTAAAACAATTCAAACGAGAAAACTTAACAGCCTGATTTATGTACAAAATATGACGAAAAACAAATATGATAAACAGTAACAAAGGACAACCACTGAATTACATTCTCCTGACTTGGGACAGGCACATACAGAATGTGGCAGGGTTAAACTAGTTTGAAGGCACCAACCCTCATGGTGTAACAGTACAACATAAGAACAATATTCACAATGATCATTACTTTGTATATTTTAAAAATAAAATAAAATCAATAAAAAATTATGGATCTTGGGTAAATATAAAATAGTCACCTGAATCAAGTTGTTTCACCTGAGCAATATTGATACCAAACTATTTTTAAGAGATCTTAATACAATTTTAATTGAACTAACCTGTTGCAGGAAATTCTTTGCCCTATGAATGGTTTTATGATTAAATACTACAACTCTCTGTTAATGGGAATATTTCAGATTTACCGTGACATGTCAAGGGATATAAATTCTGATGACATAGGATATGCTGGTGACAAGTTAGCATTAATGGAGAGGGCTTTGGATACTCTGTACCAGACATTAGATAGACTGAAGACACATAAAAATCATGTAAGTATATTAAGAAAAAAATTAAATGTCTCAAAGATTTTAAATCTTGTGTATGTATAAAACATAGTGTTAAAGGTAAGCAGAAATTTTCATTGTCACAAAAGCCCATGCTAATTCAAAGATAGATGATAAACTGTCACAGTTGAAAGCTAAATTTTTGTTCTTTTGGGGAAATTTGAAAAAATTATCAAAAATGAACATCAGTTTATCATTTTTTGTGAGAAATATGTGTTGTTAAGTCAAGGTGTTACAATGCTGCCACATGCCTTTTTAAAGAATTACTGTCTTTAAAGACTTTCATATTTTAATATTGATATTCAGTGGCAGTTACTGTTCACAAATTTTAGTAATTTTTTGAAGATCAGCTCAAACTGTTTTCCGCACTCAGAAGCAGAGTACATTTGCCTCTGGAAAAACAATAATGTGCTGAACTCATAATTTGCAATAAAACAATAAAATGATTGTTAAGCCTTATGTTACATAGGTAATATTAAAGGTCCTCTTACTCTTTACCTTACGTGAGAAATGAATTGGTCCTAAAAGTTGTTACAATAAGTAAATTTCTATTTCATCTTAGTGAAATGTGCATAAATTTTGAAATATGTGAGATTCACATTGTCATAAAGACTGCATTTTTTCATAGCACGTTTATTTATAACTATGTTTATTGCAATCATTTATATTTATATATCTCACACGATTTAAAGAGTATTGTACCTACATTAATAGATAATTTATATATCTGACAGGAGTTAGAGAGTATTGTTCCTAAAGAAATAGATGAAGTTGTAAATGAGATAGAAGGACTTAGGATGCCTGGTCTTGGTTAGTACGCATAGGATTTCTTATTTATTTTTATACTTAAACGTTATAGTGATGGGTACAGTTAATAAAATTAACAATGAATGAAATTCCTTGCTGACAAAGTAGAAATTAAACATTAAGCTTCAAATCTTGATATTTCAATACATGTATATTATAGAATAACCTGATTTTTGTCGAGCCTGCGACTTTTGTCGCAGAAAGCTCGACATAGGGATAGTGATCCGGCGGCGGCTACGGTGGCGTAAGCTAACTTCTTAAAAGCTTTATATTTTAGAAGCTAGAAGACCTGGATGCTTCATACTTTGTATATTGATGGCTTATGTTACGAAGTTTGTCTGTCATATGTCCATTGTCCTTGACCTCATTTTCATGGTTCAGTGACTACTTGAAAAAAAAGTCAACATTTTTTGTAATATTAATTTCTTTCTTATTATGAGTAATAGGATAACTATTTTTAGTATGTACATACCTTGCAAGGTCCTCATTTAATGGATCAGTGAACAAGGTTAAGTTTTCATGGTCAAGTCGATATATCAGATACTATAAGGAATGATTGTAAGGTGTACATGTCCAGCTGGTAGGTGTCATCTGACCTTGACCTCATTTTCATGGTTCAGTGGTCAAAGTTAAGTTTTTGAGTTTTGGTCTTTTTTTTTCTAATACTATATGCAATAGGTTAACTATATTTGGTGTATGGAAATATTTTATGATGTACATGTCAGTCTCGCAGGTTTTATTTGACCTTGACCTCATTTTCATTGAATACTTGCCACTGGACGTTAAGCAACCAACAATCAATCAAACATTTTCATGGTTCATTTCTCAGTGTTAAGTTTTTGTGTTTTGGTCTGTTTTTCTTCAACTATAAGCAATAGATCAATTATATTTGTTGTATGGAAGGATTGTAAGGTGTATATGTCTGTCTGGCAGGTATCATCTGACCTTGACCTCATTTTCATGGTTCATTGGTCAATGTTAAATTTTCATGGTTAAGTTTGTTTGATACAATAAGCAATAGGTCAACTATATTGAATGCATACATTGATTGTAAGGTGTACATGTCTGTCTGGCATGGTTCATGTGACCTTGACCTCATTTTCATGGTTCATTGGTCAATGTTAAGTTTTCTTGGTTAAGACTGTTTCTTAGAAACTATAAGCAATAGGTCAACTTTGTTTGGTTTATTGAATGATTGTAAGGTGTACATGTATTTCTCGTTTGGTTTATCTGTCCTTGACCTCATTTTCTTGGATCATGTTAAGTTTATGTGTTACTTGTAGTAAAGCTGTATATTTAGGACTTTCAACATAAAATCAATGGTTAGTAAAGAAGGCGAGACATTTCAGCGTGTGCACTCTTGTGTTTTATTAAGCTGTAAATCTTCATATTTAAATATATTATGAAATAAACTGATTTTGTGTACTTTTTTTTTTTTACAAAACTACACTTGAAGTTACAAAAGTGTGAAATATTTCCATGCTTTTATTTTAAAGACGTTTGTGAAATGAAAAATTTCAATGACTATGTTCTTAATTGAACAATTTTGTGTTTAGCCCTTGTCGACAGTATATGTAATGGCATGAATAGTATGGGTCAACCACCTGACTTGGAAGGGGATGAGGAAAATTACTCGGACGAAGAATATACCAGTTTCAGTACACCAAATGGAAAAGAGCAGCAAGTTGATCTTAAACCATCAGTGATATCACCTGGTTTTGTGGCTAGTACTCCAGCAGTCAAGTCAAGAACACCAGGAAAATCTCCTGGATCTAAACAATTACAGTTCAATATGGAGGTATGGTTGATTGAATTTATAGTGTTGTATAGTTTACAGGAACCTTGTTGATAATTGATCACAGATACATTTAGATATACATGGTTTAAGCTTGGATTTTGATGGCTTTAGTCACTTTTGTGTGATGAGAAAACCGACCTTTCTTAGGTAGCAGATTATCATGCTAGGACTAAGGAAGTTATTCCATTGCGTTATATAATGAAAAAACATATGTACTTTCATTTTCTTATTCAGTATTTCATTAGTATACAAATAAAAATATAACAATAAAGATTAAAACAAAGCAGCTGTATTTCTTCAAAAAATACATTATGTTTTTGTTTGATTATTATGTCACAAAACAGGAACTAATGGGTTAATTATAATGAATCTATTGGTCAGTGTTCCTGTTAATACATGTATAAAACAGGAACTAATGGGTTAATTATAATGAATCTATTGGTCAGTGTTCCTGTTAATACATGTATAAAACAGGAACTAATGGGTTAATTATAATGAATCTATTGGTCAGTGTTCCTGTTAATACATGTATAAAACAGGAACTAATGGGTTAATTATAATGAATCTATTGGTCAGTGTTCCTGTTAATACATGTATAAAACAGGAACTAATGGGTTAATTATAATGAATCTATTGGTCAGTGTTCCTGTTAATACATGTATAAAACAGGAACTAATGGGTTAATTATAATGAATCTATTGGTCAGTGTTCCTGTTAATACATGTATAAAACAGGAACTAATGGGTTAATTATAATGAATCTATTAGTCAATGTTCCTGTTAATACATGTATAATTAAAACTTTATTTATTTTAGACAAGGCAGCATGCACGTCCTAGTCCAGAGAGGTTAGAAGCCAGAATATGGGCGATAGAAAAGAAACAAGAAACAGTAATAGATCTGGTTCAAGATATGAGAAATAGGCATACAGAACTAGAATCTACCATTAAGGGACTGAAGGTAGGTCTCAAACTTAATGAGAATACTTAAAATTATATTTATGATCAACATTTTGGTAGTTCAGAAGTAGAGTTTCCAAATTTGAATCAACTACAGGTTCTCTCTGTCTTCTATAGTTTATGTCCAAAAAGTACCTATTCTAATCCCCGTACAGTAAACAACTATTCGTGGTACAATTTATCCACTTTATTTGCATGAATTTCTCTGTGTAAACAATAGTTTATTTCGGTGTTGTTCAAGCTTAAATATGATAAACCTTTGTTGTATAAAAACGTCCAATAAATAGTTGAAGGATGAATGTGTTTTTAACAAGTTTGAACTCATTACATGCTTTGTTAAACAGGTACCCCCTATCCGATTCTGACGATTTGAAAGAGAGAGAAAGCCATTGAGGATCATAATCAGCCCTAAATAATAGCTACATTATTAGAAATCACTATCACAATACTTTACTTGTCAGCAAAACGTAGAATATAATGAAAATAAGAAGAATTTGACCTTACCAGACTTCACATTTGTTTTTTCCTCTGCTTCAGGGGTACCTATATCTGATGGTGATACTACACAGTGTACCCTAGATTAATGGGCTATTGGATGATTTGCAAAAATTTATTGCAACACTGATACTACATGTACTTTCTGCTTTAAATGGTGAAAATTGAATGAAAAGTTCACAAAATGATTTCAGACTTAATTTTCGATTTATTAATTGTAATACATATAGAAATATTTTCGTGAACCAATATTTTGTCATCTTCTGCAAATGGAAACTCAGGTTGTTAAATGCATATTGTTTTTTTAAGTACATCTTTCACAATTTTGCAAATTGGTCTGAATGAGTCTTTATAAACCCCTACACTTGAACTTTTTAATGACCCCGTTCAATAAATGATCATAAGGTTGCAAATTACTAGGATGTTAGTTCAAAATTTATAATGCAGATGTAGAATTCCTAGGAAAACACAGCATACAATCCATTTTTACAGTTAGAACTCGAACACACCTGCGACATTGCTGGTCCATGACTGAAAGCACCTATGCCTTATTTTTAGCCTGGATTTTTAATATTTGTATTGTCATCTGATAAAGTCATGCTGATTGTAAGGTGCACAGTTTTCTCTGCTTTCTAAATCTTTCTGTTTGAACCAGTCCTGGTTTTCTTACTACAATAAACTTACTATAAACTAAATTTAATTTTTAACTAATTAACCAAAATTAATAGTGATATTGATCGAGATGGAAGAAAACAGACGTTAAATAGTGTACTATAGTGTAACATAGATATAAAACATCTACTGGAAGAATTCCAGGTTCTCCTGATAGAGGAGGGATATAAAGAAGGTAACAGGTAACCGGAAACTACATGTGACAAATACTATGGGTATCGGTATCGGATTCGGCCCCAACTTGTTAATTATAGGTAATATCAGAAGTCCATTACTAGACGAAGTGTGCAACCTGTGCTATATAGTAAGGCGATCACGATGTCCCCTTTATCAGTGGAAAGTGCCATTGGTGGTCCCCCCAAATCTCGTTTTATAACTATGGAATCATGAGTAAAAATATTATCATCAAACAGATAGCTGTTAATTAGTCTCGTTGAGCATTTGATTAATTATCAGTTTGGTGTAAATGAAGTCAGCGGACTTAGTGCGGTGGTTTCTTATTGCCAGTTAGTTAGCTTCTTCATTTTAATTCAATATTTAGAAAATGATATAAAATTTTATTAACGAATTCATTGGTACCATTTTCATCGCAAAAGGCAAATGAGAACTATAAAATCTGCCGTGTCGGACTTAAAATGTATCGTCTATCTAAAAGATGTAGTCGTTTTGTCAAAATAAAGTCATAACTGTCTCCTTTTTAAATAGAACCGCGTTGTGTTGACGAAGGAAGCTATATACAGTGATGAATAAGCAAAAGACAGGGTTTTTCTTCGCTTCTACAGAAAAACAACAATATTCGACCATTTGTTGCTTCAGATGACTTGAAACAATTTCAATTTCAAAAGTCTCTTGTCTTTTTACCTTTTTAAATTAAGAGACATACTTTTCTCATGTTGTCCGTCATTACGTTCGCTATCACAAGATCACAGTATCGTGAGTCAGTGATGCAACGTAAAAGTCTTTTTTTGTTGTTTTATACTTACAAAACTGAAGGCATCTGTAGATCATGTGGATTAAAAAAATTGATTTATCGCGTGTTGCTAGCGTAACGTTCAGTGGGAA
Organism: Mytilus coruscus; assembly: GCA_017311375.1. NCBI lineage: Eukaryota > Metazoa > Mollusca > Bivalvia > Mytilida > Mytilidae > Mytilus > Mytilus coruscus. Next base: position 25,104,322 of record CM029600.1, read on the forward strand.
ATATAAATATGCATATCCCATCACAGAGTTGTCTCAAGTGTAATTCAACATCAGAGATCGTAACATTCATCCTGAATTCGCGAGGTACTGGATTTCACTTGAAGTAGCCTGGGATCCTGGCTAACTGCTCGACGAAGTATAGACTGGTTCAGGATGTCAGGCTAGATCTGAAGTCCCTCCTCCGACCTGACGTGGGTGCTATTAATGTATACATCCCACACTTGTAAGAAAGGGTTTTACTGTTGCAACCCGACAATTCCAGGAATTACTGACTTTATTTCTTAACAGCACAACTTAACCCTTGAGATTGATTAAGTATTTGAACAAATTAAATCAAATTGTCCTACAGCTTGGTTTTTGAAATAGGACTTCGTCTTTTTTTCAGTATAAAGTATACTTACATAAAGAATATATATTTATTACTCATTTGTTTACAAAGATCGTGATCGCAACTTTTCCTACAATTTTAACCTATAAAATTTATATGTGGAGCATACGTGTTGAGAACTACATTTTTACATGTATTTTAACGGATAAATGTAACAATATCTGACTGAAATGATAACCTCTATTCGTCCACACAATCACCAAGGTAGTATTACCGTCAAGATCTCAGTTACGCAGGATTGAAGATATTCGAAATTGAAGAAAGGCCATACAATTATTTCCCCTCTTTTTCAAAATTGAGGATACAATTTGTTAATTTTGCTAAAATGGTTATATCTACAGAAATCCTTGAAACTTAAAAATTTTTTTTGAAATTTGTAAATCGTAACATATATTCTTAAAATAAATATAATATAATGTTTATTCCTATTAAACCGTCATTCCTAATCCAGGATTACTTGTACTGTATATGGATACACAATTCTCTGACCTAATTTTTCCTTGCCAACTTTTTAATGGCAATTTTTCACAATTAACTCTAAAACCAAACGTTTATTGTATTAAGAAGTGAGGTTTTGTTATTCCGTTGACAATTTTACTTCATTATAATTGTAGTGTTTAAATTGATAAATTATACAAACATTTTTATCGTTTAATATTTAAACCATCATAATGACTATTGACACTGATATAATATCGCATCTAGGATCTGCTATTCATTAACATGTTGATGGTCAAACATTATATTCAATTGTGTGGTGATTAATGTATAGGGTGTTTTGAATAAATTATCTCTACCCAGAATGCATCACAAAAAATTTGGCCATTGATTTTTGTTACTATTAATAGCAATCTCGCTCAAATCCTGTTTCAATCACAGTTGGAAGTATGGGGACAACGTGATCGCCTTACTATATAGCGGGTTGCACACTTCGTCTAGTAATGGACTTCTGGTAATATTAATTATGTGGAAAACAAAAGGGCCTGGAATGGTGTAATTTTTATACAACACCAATGTCCTATATTAGTTCTATATAAAGTTGTTTTTAGGTTATGCTGGCTAACAAATTGGACCTCGTTATTTTAGTAGTATAGATATCTGTATTAAATTCTGACATCATGATAATTTATTGCTCATTCTACATAATAACATTATACCCGAGTGAAATATCCTGGTTTATCCTGCAATTTGATTGGTTACCTAAATATGAGCCCATATCCCCTGTGAAGGAAAAGAAAGATCAGAATGGTAATTTGTGTTCAAATCAGGACACTCCAGTATAATATAATTGTTATACCGGCTTCAAAGGGGATATGTGCACATATTCCCTGTCAGTGCCCTATATCCCCTTCACCTTGCGGGCCAGGAGATATAAAACACTGACATGATATGAACTCATTTCCCTTGTGAAAATCCTGAATATATAGTTACATTAATATGATGTTTTATTAAATACATTTTCAAGCTATCAGTTTAAATAGATGAACCTAGGCACTTTCAAATCATCATTGTTCCAACTGTTAGTATTATCATTTTTGTAGTGGTAGAATGAAATTGGAAGACAATAGTTGACATTCTATGTAAATCTTGAAAAAGAAGCACATAATTATAATAATATTTAAACTTTGCAGGATTTGCTTTTAAGCCAGAGACAACCACCTCCTCCCCCACAGATGTACCCTTCACCATATGCCGGATCAATGTACAGACCTCAATACCAACCTCCACCACCTCCCATGATGCATCAGCCAGCATACGGCTATCAAATGCCAATATCACCTGGACCAGGAGGTCGACCAATACCTAGCCGTGTTGGTAGGACCAATCAGTATATACCACAGCCAGACATAGAAGATGAGTTTTATGATGGTGATTTTTATGAAGACAATGGCTCAGGACAGGGAATTCCAGGACAGGACACAAGTGGTTGGACAGTAAATCATAAACCTGGAATGGAAGGTATGGTATTCATTTGTAAAAAGTCATTCAAACAGAGGGGTGGTTTCAAATAGATATAGTTTGTAAGTTGTTATTCTTATTTGGGTATTTTCGTTGTATATCACTGTGGGAAATCAGCAAGGGATGATCAAGAAATTAAACCATGAAGCAGCAAATTGTAACACTGTAATGAATGATAGAAATCTAACAGTCACAGTATACACACTGTAATGAATGATAGAAATCTAATGTTTATTTATGGACACATTCGCAGTTAAACACTGAAATAAATGATAGAAATCTAATGTTTATTTATAGACACAGTTGCAGTATAAACACTGTAATGAATGATAGAAATCTAATGTTTATTTATAGACACAGTCACAGTATACACACTGTAATGAATGATAGAAATCTAATGTTTATTTATAGACACAGTCACAGTGTACACACTGTAATGAATGATAGAAATCTAATGTTTATTTATAGACACAGTCACAGTATACACACTGTAATGAATGATACAAATCTAATGTTTATTTATGGACACAGTCACAGTATACACACTGTAATGAATGATAGAAATCTTATGTTTATTTATGGACACAGTCACAATATAAACACTGTAATGAATGATAGAAATCTATTGTTTATTTATAGACACAGTCGCAGTATAAACACTGTAATGAATGATAGAAATCTAACAGTCACAGTATACACACTGTAATGAATGATAGAAATCTAATGTTTATTAATAGACACAGTCACAGTATACACACTTTAATGAATGATAGAAATCAAATGTTTATTTATAGACACAGTCGCAATATAAACACTAATGAATGATAGAAATCAAATGTTTATTTATAGACACAGTCGCAATATAAACACTGTAATGAATGATAGAAATCTAATGTTTATTTATAGACACAGTCACAGTATACACACTGTAATGAATGATAGAAATCTAATGTTGATTTATAGACACAGTCACAATTTAAACACTGTAATGAATGATAGAAATCTAATGTTTATTTATAGACACAGTCACAGTATAAACACTGTAATGAATGATAGAAATCAAATGTTTATTTATAGACACAGTCACAATATAAACACTGTAATGAATGATAGAAATCAAATGTTTATTTATGGACACAGTCACAATATAAACACTGTAATGAATGATAGAAATCTAATGTTTATTTATAGACACAGTCACAGTATACACACTGTAATGAATGATAAAAATCTAATGTTTATTTATAGACACAGTCACAGTATACACACTGTAATGAATGATAGAAATCTAATATTTATTTATAGACACAGTTGCAGTATAAACACTGTAATGAATGATAGAAATCTAATGTTTATTTATAGACACAGTCGCAGTATAAACACTGTAATGAATGATAGAAATCTAACAGTCACAGTATACACACTGTAATGAATGATAGAAATCTAACAGTCACAGTATACACACTGTAATGAATGATAGAAATCTAATGTTGATTTATGGACACAGTCACAATTTAAACACTGTAATGAATGATAGAAATCTAATGTTTATTTATAGACACAGTCACAGTATAAACACTGTAATGAATGATAGAAATCAAATGTTTATTTATAGACACAGTCACAATATAAACACTGTAATGAATGATAGAAATCAAATGTTTATTTATGGACACAGTCACAATATAAACACTGTAATGAATGATAGAAATCAAATGTTTATTTATGGACACAGTCACAGTATACACACTGTAATGAATGATAGAAATCTAATGTTGATTTATAGACACAGTCACAATTTAAACACTGTAATGAATGATAGAAATCTAATGTTTATTTATAGACACAGTCACAGTATAAACACTGTAATGAATGATAGAAATCAAATGTTTATTTATAGACACAGTCACAATATAAACACTGTAATGAATGATAGAAATCAAATGTTTATTTATGGACACAGTCACAATATAAACACTGTAATGAATGATAGAAATCTAATGTTTATTTATAGACACAGTCACAGTATACACACTGTAATGAATGATAAAAATCTAATGTTTATTTATAGACACAGTCACAGTATACACACTGTAATGAATGATAGAAATCTAATATTTATTTATAGACACAGTTGCAGTATAAACACTGTAATGAATGATAGAAATCTAATGTTTATTTATAGACACAGTCGCAGTATAAACACTGTAATGAATGATAGAAATCTAACAGTCACAGTATACACACTGTAATGAATGATAGAAATCTAACAGTCACAGTATACACACTGTAATGAATGATAGAAATCTAATATTTATTTATAGACACAGTTGCAGTATAAACACTGTAATGAATGATAGAAATCTAATGTTTATTTATAGACACAGTCGCAGTATACACACTGTAATGAATGATAGAAATCTAATGTTTATTTATAGACACAGTCACAATATAAACACTGTAATGAATGATAGAAATCAAATGTTTATTTATGGACACAGTCACAATATAAACACTAATGAATGATAGAAATCTAATGTTTATTAATAGACACAGTCACAGTATACACACTGTAATGAATGATAGAAATCAAATGTTTATTTATAGACACAGTCGCAATATAAACACTGTAATGAATGATAGAAATCAAATGTTTATTTAAAGACACAGTCGCAATATAAACACTGTAATGAATGATAGAAATCTAATGTTTATTTATAGACACAGTCACAGTATACACACTGTAATGAATGATAGAAATCTAATGTTGATTTATAGACACAGTCACAATATAAACACTGTAATGAATGATAGAAATCTAATGTTTATTTATAGACACAGTCACAGTATACACACTGTAATGAATGATAGAAATCAAATGTTTATTTATAGACACAGTCACAATATAAACACTGTAATGAATGATAGAAATCAAATGTTTATTTATGGACACAGTCACAATTTAAACACTGTAATGAATGATAGAAATCTAATGTTTATTTATAGACACAGTCACAGTATACACACTGTAATGAATGATAGAAATCTAATATTTATTTATAGACACAGTTGCAGTATAAACACTGTAATGAATGATAGAAATCTAATGTTTATTTATAGACACAGTCGCAGTATACACACTGTAATGAATTATAGAAATCTAATGTTTATTTATAGACACAGTCACAGTATACACACTGTAATGAATGATAGAAATCAAATGTTTATTTATAGACACAGTCACAATATAAACACTGTAATGAATGATAGAAATCAACTGTTTATTTATGGACACAGTCACAATATAAACACTGTAATGAATGATAGAAATCTAATGTTTATTTATAGACACAGTCACAATGTAAACACTGTAATGAATGATAGAAATCTAATGTTTATAGACACAGTCACAGTATAAACACTGTAATGAAATTTAAATCGCGTCAAAAGTTTTTTATGTATCTTGGTATTAATATCAGATATAAATTTTATGAAATGTTGTAAAGGCTCTTAAAACAAAGACAAAAAGCTAGCAAATTATGTATAATTCTACACAGCGTTCCACTCAATGACTATTGATATAATTCCAGGTGTGAGTAATCTTGGTCATCCAACACAAACTCAGCAAGTGCCTCCTGCAGGATTTTTTGCCCAAGCATTAAGAGGTCAAGCTCTTCAGTTCCAACAAGGCCAGATAATGACAGGACAAGTTGGGAGACAAGGCCCACCTATGATGAGTTCTGGTTTAGTCTCCATGTCTACAACACAATCAGTCAATTCAGGCATGTACCCTGTTCCACAGTCTACAGGTATGATTCCTGGCATGATACCAGGACAGTCTCATGGTCAGGTTTCATCCCATATGGCTGGACAAGTCCAAGGACAGCTTGCAGAATTATTAAGTACCAATACCTGCCAACCAAGAATGATAAGGACAGAGATTCCTAAACCACCTGGTTAGTTAACAAATCTAGATCAGGTTATTTCGTCACATTTTGATGATTGGAATAAAGTTGATGTTGATAAGCTAAAAACACATAGATGCCAACTGTTATGATTTTTTCGTTTTTGAACCAAAATTTGTTACGATTAACAGTCTATTTGTTACGGATTTTTCTTTATTACCGGTCCGGAACAGTTCCCTGTTTAGATATCATTTTGATTATCAGGACGCTTCATCTTTGGTTATAATTGTCTAACAATAAGCGCTTGAGTGTTTTGGATTATTAAATTCTTTCGGTTTTCTTGGGATTATCTATAGAAGAAAATGATCTATCCATTTCCTGTTCGATTCTGAATAATTAATGAACGCAGCAAGTCTTTGTTTTCAATTTTACAGTGTCTGATGGAACAAAAAATGCTGCAGTGGGGTTAAACATGTTTTGTGAGATCTCAACCCTTCCCCTATACCTCTAGCATATGCCTTTTGCAAATATTGTGAACAACACTTCCATTCAGCATGATGGTCGGTGTTCCTCACTCTGAATCTAAGTTGTCATAGATAAAGGAAGTCATTTGTCACTGTGTGCCAAGTTGTTAGTATGACTTAGTATGATTATTATTAAATTTTATGAAAAAAAATTATTATTGAAAAAAATCACAAATTACGGAAATGTTAATACTTTTTTACTAATTGCAACAAAAGGGGGTTGGCATCTATGAAAACGCAATATATAATCTACCAGTAAAATATTTCTTTAATCAGTAAGATTATTGAATTGAACAGCAACATCATACTCTAACTAAAAACTTAAAACATTGTTCAAAGGTTTTACATGTTGATGGCACCTCTTCCACGTTATGCCAGATTTTTGCTTAAATGCAAAGTTATTTACATGTAGTACCATTAAGCACCATCAGGAAATTTGTAAGGGGTCATCACGTCTCCTAAACGTTTGTGTCACACTGTAATATAGTCCTCCCATAGATAGTATTTGGCTTTTGCTTAACAATCTTCAACAACCTTTATGGAAACCTTCATATGAAAATAACACAGTTACTATATTTTCTTGCTTAATATTAAAAAATATGCATGAAATACGCAAAATGTCTGGTGAATGATTCCACATTGGATGTAACAGTTTCAAAACCCTTTCATGAATTTAATTTTAGATTATCTCATTTTCAGAGCCACAACGACCTACATATGGCACCTCACCAGCAGCACAAAATGTAGGAGCTGTAAGTTCATCAAATGCTACTCCAACAACTTTACCACTGTTAGGCAGTCTCCTAGCTGCTTCAACATCACCTGACAAACCATTAGCTAATCCTGTTTCTATGGCTACTTCAGTTGCTCCTGGTTCTTCAGCACCAAAAGGAACCTTTAGTTTTGGACAACAACCTTTAACAACAGGTACCCAGTCACCATTCAGTTTTGGACAAGTATCATCAACTACTCCAGGGGGTGGTCAGAATTTGTTTACCTCACCACAGAAGGCGTCTACAACCACTCCTGGTGCTGCTGGGTATATATTTTCATCCCCTCAAAAGGAAAATATTTTTGCTGGAAAATCATCAAGGGAGACAAGTCCTGTAAAATCTCCATCAAAAGATCATACAGATGAATATGAACCTAATGTTGATTTCAAACCCGTCATAGATTTGCCTGATCTTGTTGAAACAAAAACAGGAGAAGAGGAAGAAGAAGCTGTTTTCTGTGAACGAGCAAAATTATTTAGATTTGACGACGGACAGTGGAAGGAAAGAGGAACTGGAGAACTAAAACTCTTGCGTCATAAACAAACAAAACGTGTTCGATTATTAATGAGACGAGAACAAGTTTTGAAAGTATGTGCCAATCATTTCCTTACTAAAGAAATGAAACTTTCTCCTATGCAGTCTTCTAAAAAGGCATGGTGTTGGAATGCTCAGGACTTCTCTGAGGGAGAAATTCAGATTGAAAAATTAGCAGTTCGTTTCAAAGATGAGGACCTTGCTTTGAAATTCAAGACAACTTTTGAAAAACTGCAGTCTGAACTTGATCAAGTAAAATCAAATCAAGCGCAAAAAGAGCCAGCTAAAACAGTGACCACAAATAAACCATCACTTGGTTCAATGTTCAAGAAAGAGGAGGGATCATGGTCGTGTCCGGCATGCTTGGTATCAAATAAATCAGATGTTCAGAAATGTGCTGCTTGTCAAACACTGAAGCCAGGTCTGAAACCAGATGATGTTAAACAGACAGATTCAAAATCTTCCAACATTTTTGGTTCTACATCAAGTAAGTAATTATGTAGTCTCCTTCTGATAAGTTATAATATAGCTTCACTCAGAGAGAAAGGAATTTAGGCGTTCAACATACAGGCTATAATTAATGTGATATACACTTAATTAGCTGATGCAGTTCTAAATTAATTTCATGGGGAAAACTTAAAGCTTAAGTGTAGAAAGCAAAAAATATATTCATAGGCATGGGATGCAATATATTCAAAGGGGCATACATAGAAAACTGAAAGTATCTTATGTCATCTTATTGTGTGAATTTAGAACTCGTGATCAGGGTGATCAGCTGATGAGCATGTATCACTTATAGAGATTTAGTTTATGATGATCAAAAAATCTAAAAATTTATTCATGAATAAATTTATCCCAAACGATTAAATACAGTTTACACATCAGTGTTCCAGCTTGAATCTCAGGGCAGAAGGGTGCTAGTTGTCTGAAAGGGCACTTTAGCGTAATAACATAGATTGTAAGGGCACTGTTGGACAGTGTATAAATAACCTTGAATATTGCTAGGCTCAGCTGGAGAACATTAGTTGTATTTAAACCATATTCAGACATTAATGTGTTCTTGATGTTGGTTTCAGTAAGAATTTTTTTATCAAATTAACATACCATGAAGCAAAGCATATCATTTTGATGTTAATCTAAACAAACTAGTACATTTGGTAAGGAAAATATAATCATCAGAAATTTCAATGTTTTATAACTTGTACCAGTCTATAAAAAAAACAAGTAGTTTTGAAAGATGGAGTTATACATGCAAAATTAAATGTTTAATCTAATTAGATTATCTACATTTAAATTGCTTGATCAAATTAAACATATAGTATATTGTTATTAAAGTTATTTATTATCATTTCAATTGTTACAAAAAGTATTTTAAGTGCACATCAAAGTGCTCCTAAGTAAGGAGTTTTATAAATATAACAGGTGAGACAGGAGATTATCATATTATATTGATGCAATAATATATTGCATATATTACAGGAGGTATAAACATTTACTTTTTTCCATCATTGTTAAAAAGGCATTTGTTGAGTGCTCCTATAAAAGGAGGATTATAAAATACAAGAAGTAAAACAGGAAGTTATGTTCAAAGTACAAATTTCTTTGATTCTTCTTTAAATTTCATACTCATGATTATAAAACAAAACATGTTTTACCAATTTAGTCAAAACTATGTATGCCTTTGAAATTGTTTTAGATTTTATTTTTACATTATGCCTACTGAAATAAATTTTTCAAGTGTACATGCTGTACATAAACATTGCAAATGGATAACATGTGGACATTTAATTCTGTATTAAATATCTAGTATGTTCAATTATCTTAAATCCACTAATTAGCAGTAAACAATCATTAACAGAGGTGATAAAACTGCCAAAGGCATTAGGTATTTAACTTAATCCCATTGTCAGTTAATTAGTGTTACACAATCAGGTAACAATTTTACGGAAACGTCAATAGGCATGGAATTTGGAAATTGTATTTTTAAAAGGCAGAGGGTGCATTCTTTTGCTTTGGAGGCAGAAGGGCGGAGGTAAGGGCACCAAGGCGGGCCGCCCTTCTATTTAGGGCAGGCGGAACACTGCACATGTTGTTCAGTATTTCTCTTCTGAAAATATATGAAAGTAAAAAATGTTACATCAGACAGATCTTGTTTATTTTGTTAAAGAAGAATAGAGTAGACTTAATATGTGACAGTGACGTTCTAAATATATATACTGAATCTACTTTCACTTCATCCACTGGCTAGATCTATGGTCAGTATGTGTCATACTTCAGTAGTGTAGTAACACATTATAATAAGGCCTAAGAAAACATATGTCAGTTTCCTGCCCCCAGCCATAAAAAGAAATAGGGTCAGTCATTTGGGATTCTCTCCTCTTATTTTTTGGCATATCAATATTTACCTATATCCTCCAAGTTTTATCCCCATTTAAACAATGCAACTGGTAATAGACTATTTTCATATTACCGACTTTTGACTCTGGAGTTTTTTTTTTTTTTCGACAGGTTACCTACTCTGCGGTAGGACATCCTGGTACTCGGTCAAGTAAGAGCAACTTAAAGAAGTAAAATCAAGCTTATAATCGGTACAATTTGTGGGGAAAATTAACGGTTATATGTTATCTATACAGGACAAAATCATCAGAAAACAGTAAACTTTCCTCCATATTGCACCGATTATGTGTTTGATTTTTCTTGTTTTGGTTGCCTTGACGTCCTACCATAGAGTAGGTAACCTGTCGAAAATATTTAAAATCCGGAGTTAAAAGTCGGTAATATGAAAATAGTCTATTCCCACTTGAACAATGGTATATTTGTAATTTCCAATGTTACGACAACTTTTCCACTTGTTTATGGTCAGTCTTATTACAAATATTTGACTGAAAAATCCAGAGGAATATACTACTCAAAATACACAAAACTTCATTTTTTGGAAATGCACTAAAATCATTTAGGGTTGGTTGGGAGACAGGAAACAGACATTTATATTTTTTTGGCCTAATACAACTGTTTTGCTCTGATAAAATTCCTGAGAATTTTACAGAAAAGGGAAAAACATTTCCTATTTATTTATTTTTTTTAGCAACACTATAGCAATGATGTCTAAGGGCTGCATTAGAACTATTAAATGTATCTTCAAATAGAGATGCATGACTTGTAATGCCATTTGTTCTTTACTTAAGTATTTGATCTATGTTTTATATGCATATATAGTGCATTTGTTTAGTTTTTAGCTCACCTGGCCCAAAAGGGCCAAGTGAGCTTTCTCATCACTTGGCGTCCGTCGTCCGTCGTCGTCTGTCGTCCGCTCTGTTAACTTTACAAAAATCTTCTCCTCTGAAACTACTGGGTCAAATGTAACCAAACTTGGCCACAATCATCATTGGGGTATCTAGTTTAAAAATGTGTCCGTGACCCGCCAACCAACCAAGATGGCCGCCATGGCTAAAAATAGAACATAGGGTAAAATGTAGATTTTGGCTTATATCTCTGAAACCAAAGCATTTAGAGCAAATCTGACATGGGGTAAAATTGTTTATCAGGATAAGATCTATCTGCCCTGAAATTTTCAGATGAATTGGACAACCCGTTGTTGGGTTGCTGCCCTGAATTGGTAATTTTAAGAAAATTTTGCCGTTTTGGGTTATTATCTTGAATATTATTATAGATAGAGATAAACTGTAAACAGCAATAATGTTCAGCAAAGTAAGATCTACAAATAAGTCAGCTTGACCAAAATGGTCAGTTGACCCTTAAGGAGTTATTGCCCTTTATAGTCAATTTTAACAATTTTTCGTAAATTTTGTAATCTTTACAAAATCTTCTCCTCTGAAACTACTAAGACAAATTTAACCAAACTTGTCCACAATCATCATTAGAGTAACTAGTTTAAAAATGTGTCCGATGACCCGCCCATGAACCAAGATGGCTGACATGGCTAAAAATAGTACATAGGGTAAAATGCAGTTTTTGGCTCGTATCTCTGAAACCAAAGCATTTAGAGCAAATCTGACGAGGATAAAATTGTTCATTAGGTCAATATCTATCTGCCCTGAAATTTTCAGACCAATCAGGCAAAACGTTGTTGGGTTGCTGCCCTGAATTGGTAATTTTAAGAAAACTTTGCACCTTTTGGTTATTATCTTGAATATTATTATAGATAGAAATAAACTGTAAACAGCAATAATGTACAGCAAAGTAAGATCTACAAATAAGTCAACTTGACCAAAATTGTCAATTGACCCCTTATGGAGTTATTGCCCTTTATAGTCAATTTTTTACAATTTTCATAAATTTTGTAAATTTTTACAAAATATTTTCCACTGTAACTACTGGGCCAAGTTCATTATAGATAGAGATAATTGTAAGCAGCAAGAATGTTCAGTAAAGTAAGATCTACAAACACATCACCATCACCAAAACACAATTTTGTCATGAATCCATCTGTGTCCTTTGTTTAATATGCACATAGACCAAGGTGAGCGACACAGGCTCTTTAGAGCCTCTAGTTAGTTTTTTTTGAGTTTTTTTTGGTTGACAGGATTTAATGATTAATCCAAGTTGAATCATGTTGCATTACCCAATACCAATGCATTATAAGTCTTTTATTTAGTATAAATTATGTGTAAGTAATGTCGTAAGTCCAGACCTCTCTATTAAGTGAGTAATTTAACTGTCAAGAGAAGACAAATTGTAACTCACATGTGATTGCAGATATTCGTTTTACATGATTCAGAGTTAGAACCATATTCATTGATGAAATTTTTTGAAGTAAAATAACCCATACCTTATTTTTGAATTTATAGATGTGACAGAAATTATATTTTATTATCTTATTTACTAAACAAGTTATAGCAGAAATTATTAAAAGTTTGAATATTTTTTTGAACAAGTTTTATCAAAGCAAAATGATTGGAACTGTTTGTAAAAGCTAATGCTTAAAAACATATGTAGTTAGAAAAAGTCTGTATAATAAAAAAAAATATTGTATTTCATATTGCATGAACATGATGAACATGATGAAAGCAAAATAAAATTAAGATACTAAAAATAATGGTTTCTAACATTTTTACAGGGAGATAATTCATTATTTTATGCAGTGATCTCCCCAGGCCGTTTTAGTGTCGCAGCACTGCGACGGATTAATTTTTTCCGTGACACTATAATAATTACTGTGACGCTATAATTATTTTGAGGATGCTATTTTTTCTTGTCTTTATACATTGCCGCAAAATTGATGTCCTAATTTTTGAACTTTCATCTAATTACCGCTTGTGATCATAAAAATTATATCACCTTTAATTGAAATCCCTTCAAGTCAGACAATAGAGGAAAGTAAGAGTGATTAAATGGGCGTATGACATTTGCGCCATTTTTATAAATTTTCAATCTTTCATTTGCGACGATTTGGTTGTTTCATTTCCGCCGATTCAATAATTTCAAGTTCCATTTGCTCCTTTTTGCATTTTAGTGCTGTGTTTTTTTCATGGCGTAAAGAGGTTTTATTGTCCTTTGATATTTTAAAGGCTGTAAATAGATTTTTATATCATTTGATATTTTATTGGTATACTCAGTTATTTTAGTGGATGTAAACAGAGTACTTTTAACCTTAAAATTGACTTGTTTTGATCGAAATCCTACTTCCACCTCCCCATTGTGGGCAGGGGGCAACAGTTATATGCATGTTTTAATTGATAATTCATAACATATGTATAACTGGCTAGCGGAAGAGGTTTATAATGATAAATAAAAATAGATTTCACCTGTGATTTACCTGTAAAACAATCGGCACAAATGAAAGAAATAATCGGCGCAAGTGAAAGAAGAAATCGGTGCAAGTGAAATGCAGATCGGCGCAAATGCAAAACGCCGGATTAAATAGGTGTTAATTACCCTTTGGGTGATAACTGTTTGGATATGAATACCCCAAGCTGACACTTATGACATGACTAATAACACGTGGTCCAATCACAAATTTTGACATTGAGCAAATGGAATCAAAAAATCATAAACAATTAAAAATCTACGTTTGAATCATGACATAACCGTCTCTTAAGAGAAGAAAAAAACTACCAGGGTACCTTTATGTTGACAAAATGGCTGACCAAACCTAGGTGTACAATTACATAATTTTTTTCATGTCGATTAAACAGCAATTTTTCATTTATAAGTAAAGAAATTCAAAGATATAAACGATTTATTCCTTTAGAAAAGAGGTGAAAGCACTGACTTTTACAGATTGGTCATATCTTATTTCAAACTAACAACTTTTAAAGAAGTATTTTTTTTCCCTTCCGGTACTTGTTACTTGAGAGCGTACATTAAACATTCTGATTTTTGGCAAAATAAGTTTGATACTTCATTAGAATGTGATGAAAATTGCCTTGAGTTCTATTCCAAATCGCTTGTCAAACATTGTGCATTTTTTCGATAATAACTGCAGAGGCACAAATGACACAGCTGACAGAATAATATTAAATAATGATCCCAAAAGGGCATTCCACACGCACTTACAGACTATTTGTAAGATCTCCTTGCTAAATGTATTTATTTCTATGTAAATACATTGTTTCAATTTACTGATTAAAGTAGTTTAACTTTGTTAATAATATATTTTTTTTTTATGAGAAACAACTGGGACTAATACATTGAGTCCCAAGAAACAATGAATTTTAAAAATATGATAAACAGAACAGTTTTTAATTGAAATTTTATTAATATATGATATTTTCTTTTCTTTTTTGATATAAAAAAGTTCTTTGTACTAGATATTTAGTTGGTAGTTTCTGACGAGAGGAAAAATATAATTCTGTAACTATAAATGAATATTGAAGACATAAACTGAAACAACTGTTATACTTTAATTGTATTCTCAGTTATGAATTAAACAATATAAACATAACTTAAAGGAAATAGAGCATCGCCGCGTCGCGACAAATGACATTGAAAAAAATTCAATTTATTTTTTTACGCCAAATGTGATGCTATTCAAAATTTATGGGGAGAACACTGTTATGGTGTAAAATAAATTTAGATTTTTAGCTTGAAATAAAGAAATAAAAAGTTTTATAATGGTTATATATCAAACTGACTTGTTAAATTAAATCAGTGAAAAAAATTCACCCAGTTTGTTATAGATTTACCATGATAACAATTTTTATTTGATTTAAAAAAAATTTATAACTCACCCATGGAATTAATGATATTTTGCATTTACCTAAACTTGTCCATCTGTTTGTCTGTCCACCTATCTGTATATTTTGTTTCCTATTACACAATTTCTGTATTAAGTAATGATTGGTATTTGGTCTTGAACTTTGAAATGTTGCATTGTACTGTTTAGGGGTTTTCAGATATTTCAGGCAGTCACTTCCTGTTGGACCATACTTTGAATTTTTATTATACCCACCGAGCATGAGATTTTTTGTCAATGTCTATTAGTGATGAGGTGATACTTTGCACAAATCTTTGTTTCATATTTATTTTAGTTACAATTTTAATGTTTTCTTTTTCAGGTGGTGTCAAGTTTGGAAATACAACCTCAGAACAAATATCTTCAGGCTTTTCCTTTCAATCAGGGGCAAAACCAACATCTGCTGCAGACATCAAATTTGGTCAGACAACAAAAGCAGCTGACAGCACAAGTCCTGCTACAGAAAGTGGATTCAAGTTTGGTGGACAAACAGTTTCTGCAATAAAAACAACAACAGCTGAAGCAGATACTGGCAAACCTCCACTCAGTGGTGGATTTAAATTCGGACAGTTACCAGAGTCTGACAAAAATAAAGCAACACCAGGAGCAGTAAGTTTTGGGCAGACTGTTTCTTCCACTTCTACAACTGAACCCAGTAAGTCTACTTTAGGTGGCTTTACATTCCAACAAACAGCTAAACCATCTGGTTTCAGTTTTGGTGGAGAGACTAAGTCTAACACTTCCAAACCAGCTTCAACATTTACCTTTAAGCCCAGTGCTCCAATTGCTACTGCCTCACCTTCCCCAGCTGTTACAGAAACAACTAGCAAACCAGTATCATTTAAGCCTAGCACGCCATTAGGGTCTTCAACAGTTATCCCGAAGCCTGAGCCTGCTAAAAAAGATGAAAAGAAAGGATTTGGGAATCAGTTTAAACCAAAAGAAGGAAGTTGGAAGTGTAATGGATGTCTAATGTCTAATAATGGTGATGCGTTAAAATGTCCCGCTTGTGGAATACTTAAACCTGGAGTTACTAAGGAGGAGGCTAAAGCATCAGGTCAGCTTGAAAAGAAGGAGGGAAAGAAAGGATTTGGTGATTTGTTTAAACCTAAAGAGGGTGCCTGGAAATGTGATGGCTGCCTTGTTTCAAATAATGGTGATGTTCTCAAATGTCCTGCCTGTGGTATGTTGAAGCCAGGAGTTAAAAAGGAAGACCTACCAAAAGAAATGGAAAAGTCTTCAGCCTTTGGAAGTACCGCTGGTGGATTTAATTTTGGTGGAAAAGGAGGATTCACTTTTGGAAAAGCTGGCAAATCTGATATTAAAACTGGTTCTGGATTCACATTCCCAACACCAGATTCCACAAAGGACAAATCTGAATCCAAACCAGCCTCGTCTGGTTTTACTTTCACACCAACAAAATCAGATGTAGAGAAAAATAAACCAGATTCTGCAGCCAAAGGTTTCAACTTTACATTACAACCATCCGCTACACCAGAAAAGAGCAGCGGTGGATTCAGTTTTACATTGTCACCATCAAAAGATGCAGGTCCAAAGTCTCCACCCACCGATGCTGAGGGTATGTACCTAAATAAAGACGGAGATGATGATCACATTCATTTTGAACCGATTATTGAACTGCCGAGTGTTGTTGATGTTGTCACTGGAGAAGAAGACGAAGAAGTATTATTTCAACATCGTGCTAAACTGTTTAGATTTGTTGATGGTGAGTGGAAAGAACGTGGACTGGGCGACATTAAAATCTCCAAACATAAAGAAAGTGGAAAAGTTAGACTTCTGATGCGTCGAGCACAAATTCATAAAATATGTTTGAATCATTATTTAACCCATGAATTAGAGTTAAGACCGATGCCAAAAACTGATGGAAAAGCATGGATTTGGTTTGCTATGGATTTCTCTGATGACGAACCTGCAATGCAACAATTAGCTGTAAAATTCAAAAATCAAGAAATAGCAACTGGTTTCAAAAAGGCATTTGACGATGCCAAAGCGAAACTTGAATCCTCTGTCACTACCCAGAAATCACCAGTAAGAAGTGTTGACGATTCTGATGATAGAACTGATGGTGTTGAATTTGTAAGAGAAGAGAAAGCTACAAAGGAACAAATAACAATGGCAAGAAAATTTTTGCTACCCGACCACTTCTATTTGTATGAGAAGAAACCATCCTGTGCAGGGTGTATTGGTTGTGAGGACTATGAACCTGGGAAAAAAATCTCAACTGCAAAATCTAAAATTCCAGTTAAAGGTATGTTGGACTTTATTATTAAAGATATTATGTTTACAAATAGAGCCAGGAGGAATTGAATTTGAGGGGAAATTGGCATTAAACATTTTCATAGTTTAAAATGGGAATATTTTGTCTGATATGTAAACATCGCTGATGAAATGTCTGTACATTATGATATTTTTAGAAATGTTTCAAGGCAGACAAATAGTTTCTGCAAAGTTTGAATTGTCATGCCATGAAGTGGCTCTTTTCACCAAAAAATGTAGATTTAAGAACAATCTCAAGTAAGAATTTAAAAGTTCATGACTTGCAATTATTTCTCCTTACGATTATCCTTACGATTATTTGTAAAACACAAGTCACAATAACACAAGAGACTAAGATGTATTAGGTTAAAGTACTTTCTTTTATTACTTGAATAAGTTGGAGCATCATCAGAGGAAAGAAGTAAGTTTCATCAAGTGTCAAAATTGTCTTTTAGGTTCCATGAAATTTAAATTTAATTTTAATACCATAACTCACAAAGTTGGTGGTAATATGCATTTGCCTGTTTCATCTACTTGAAACTTTTGTTGCAATTTATTTATTTTTATCGCCCGTCAAAATTTTGACGGACGTATATGGTATACAAATGTCCGGCGTCTGTCCGTCTGTCTGTCCGGCGTAAACATGTCGCACCGTAACTTGAGAACGACTCATCCAAATTTCATGAAACTTAATGCAGTTGTTCCTTATGATGGTCAAACAATCTGTATACTTTTTGGTGAAAATAAGATTAAAACTTTTTGAGTTACGGGACTTTGTAACTAAAACAGGGGTGTGTTTTTTTCACATGTTGCGCCGTATCTCAAAACGATTAATGATAATTGCTTAAAACTTTACACACTTCTTAGTTATATTAACCTTAAGATCTGTATAATTTTTGGTGATGATTCAAAATTTTATTTTTGAGTTATTGAGTATTTTGTAAAAAAGGGGGATGGGGTTTTTACATGTCGCGCCATATCTCAAAACGATTTATGATTATTCTTAAAACTTTACACACTTATTAGTTATATTAATCTAAAGATCTGTATACTTTTGATTTTGATTCAAAATTTTATTTTAGAGATATTGAGTTTTTGTAAAAAAAAGGGGGTTTCACATGTCGCCCCGTATCTCAAAAACAATTTATGATTATTGCTTAAGACTTTACACACTTCTTAGTGATATTAATCTCAAGATCTGTGTACTTTTTGTGATGATTCAAAATTTTATTTAAGAGTTATTGAGTTTTTGTTAAAAGGTGTGTTTTCATATGTCGCACTGTATCTCAAAAACAATATATGATTATTGCTTAAAACTTTACACACTTCTTAGTTATATTAATCTCAAGATCTGTATACTTTTGGTGATGATTCAAAATTTTATTTAAGAGTTATTGAGTTTTTGTTAAAAAGGTGTGTTTTCACATGTCACGCTGTATCTCAGAAACTATTTATGATTATTGCATAAAACGACGGGCGTATCATGTGCTCATGGAGCAGCTGTTTATTTGTATTATGGAATATGGGATATACTTTGTGTGGTATGGAGTGAAGTACCAAAAATCAGCAGAAAACATAACATTAAAATACCATTAGTTCCACGAAGCATTAGAATATAGTATCATTATTTCAATTCAAAAGAAAGAAAACATAAGAATATAGTATAGTTAGAATGAAAATACAGTATAATTAATTCAACAGAAAGGATGAAAATTAAGTACAATTTGATCAGCAGAAAATATAAGAATATAGTACAATTAGTTGAGCAGAAATCATAAGAATATGGTACAATTAGTATTAAAAAACACTATAATTGGTTCTGCAGAAAATTTAGTAACATCAGCTCAGCAAAAAACATAAAAATATAGTACAGCTAATTCAGAACAGCAGAAGACGAAAGAATTTAGAACCGTTAGTTTCATGGGCAGTATGAAAGCAAGTAGTAGCATTTATTTTTAACAACACACAAATATTCTTTAAGATTAATAATTAGATTTAATTTTTTCAGTTGTAGGGGATACAAACTCATCAAATGCCAAAACAAATTTATTTGGTCAAAGCAGATCATCTGATTTACCTAAACCTAAATCTGAATCCAGCGTAACTGGATCAACAACAGTCAGTTCTTCTTCAGACATGAAAGGAGGAATGTTCGGTGGGGGAGCTACTGAATTCTCTTTCTCATCAATAGTTAAAGAATCTGAGACATCCTCGGGAGGGGTATTTGGTGGAGGAGGGGCTTTCTCTTTTTCTGACCTGGCCAAGCAAGCTGATAGTTCTACCTCACCAGGATTTAAAGTTCAAGGTAAGCTTTCTATATCAGATCTCAGACAGTGTCAGAAAGGTATTTGATAGCAGAGGTGCTTTCTCTTTTTATACGCCCGTCAATTTTTGACGGGACGTATTATGGTATACAAATGTCCGGCGTCCGTCCGTCTGTCTGTCCGGCGTAAACATGTCGCACCGTAACTTGAGAACGACTTATCCAAATTTCATGAAACTTAACATAGTTGTTTCTTATGATGGTCAAACGATCTGTATACTTTTTGGTGAAAATAAGATTAAAACTTTTTGAGTTACGGGACTTAGTAACTAAAACAGGTGTGTGTTTTTTTCACATGTCGCCCGTATCTCAAAAACAATTTATGATTATTGCTTAAAACTTCACACACTTGTTAGTTATATTACTCTTAAGATCTGTATACTTTTGGTGATGATTCAAAATTTTATTTTAGAGATATTGAGTATTTTGTTAAAAAGGGGAGGGTTTTCACGTCACGCGTATCTCAAAAGGATTTATGATTATTGCTTAAAATTTTACACACTTTTAGTTATATTAATCTAAAGATCTGTATACTTTTGGTGATGATTCAAAATTTTATTTTGAGTTATTGAGTTTTTGTAAAAAAGGGTTTTTCTCATGTCAGGCCGTATGTCAGAAACTATTTATGATTATTGCATAAAAATTCACACACAAGACGACGGGTGTATCATGCGCTCATGGCGCAGCTGTTTATTCTGACTTGATCAAGCAGGCTGACAAGATTCAAAGTTCATGGTAAGATTTCTATCAGATCTCATACAACTTAAAGGAGACGTGACACAATTTTTTTTTTTTTTTTTATTAAATTAATAAATATTAGTCTTAAAACATGTTTTGTGCAATTTTGCTGGTCAAAACCTGATCAATCGGCATTTTAGGTCAAAGAATCCAGCGCTTGTCATAATGAATGATTTTTAATTAGATAACGATCACGTGATCGTGCTTACGTCAGTGGTTACAAGCTGGGAAAATGTCTCGAACTGGACGATGTCGATACACTATGAGCGTATTGACAGCACTTTTCCCGATTACTGACAAACTACAAAGACAATTGATATCATCAATTTGAGCCATTGTGTGTGGAAAATAACCAAGAAAAAGAGATATTAATTCTTCATGCGAAGAGTCCAACAACGACGATTTTTCAGACAAAACCGATCGGACTGTTACCATACCTATGGGTTTGTCTGATGAATAAATTTAATAAACCGCTTTCTGCATTTATTTTAATTTAAATCTAACTACTTTTAATCATGATTGAACATATAAATTTCTAATTTGATGATCAAATTGTTCTTTTTCTCTGTGTTACGGTAACGTTATAATTTTGTGTGCGCCAGAAGCAGAAAGAAAACCGATATTTTTGGTTGGAAATCATACATCACACCAATGATTTGTATAGTGACAAATCCTTTATCACGCTATTTCTACATTAGGATATTCAATTAACAATTTTATTACTCCCCACTCCCTTCATGTGAACATTTATTGGAGGCTGTTGTTTAAGTAATTAAATATTGACACCTATAGCATACTTGACCAGGTGAAAGGTAAGAAGGCACCTGTAGTGTGATTTAGTCACGTGTTCTGTTATATACCTTTTAAAACCATACATGTTTAAGAAAAATATCTTATGTTGAAACAATTAATATAGTTACACTACACTTCTAAGTATGGAATTCCATTCAGACCCTTATAAATCTAACTTCAAATTTAATGAATTGTAAAGTAAATTCAAATTCACATATGTTTCCACCTGTCTCTTCCAAATATCATTTAGCAATCAATTTGTTTATTGCTACCAGCAAAATGCATGAGTTCAGGAAAATATTCACAACACATAATGTTCTTTTTCAAAACATTTCAACAAAAAGAGTCATTTGAATAAATGAATAGGTGCTCACAAACATATACCATGACACATTTTGAACGTGCCTGTCTTAAATCAGTGGTTGTCGGTTCATGTCTGTCATATTTTTCTTGAAATTATTTTGTTATAAATATAAAGGTCGTTAGTTTTCTCGTTAAAATTGTTTCACATTTTCATGTTGAGACCTTTTAAAGCCGAATATACGGTATGGGGTTTTCTCATTGTTGGAGGCCGTGCGGTTATACCAAATAATTGGTCAAACGACACTTTCTTAATTTATTATTAAGTTTCCATGTTAAAAGAAATGTTTTCAACATGATCTGAATCTTTACCAACTAGATAGTTGTCAATAATTATATTCGATGTTCAATATAAGAGTGTAAAAGACTTATGATTCACATTCTCGTATCATTTCCTTGATTGCTTTTTATGCTTTTTGCCTAACAATTTCTTATGAAGTTATAGACTTGCAAGCATACATAAATATTACTTATCCATCTCAAGAAGTCAATTAAAAAAATGCATCTGTTATAAACCTTTTTACATCTGCACATTTTAAAAGCAATAAAAATAAGATCTATATACAGGTTGTCTATTAGTTATCAACACTGGTTAGGGTATTTAATTGGTAGTGCATAGGGTATTGTATGGTCGTAGTACAGGTATTCATTAAACATCAGGTAGTTGTACCGTTATTACTGTAACAATAATATATTCCAATCTCACCTGTGCCTCGGCAAAACCAACATCCAGGATATACACAAAGAACTAATGAAGTAATATTATGTAATAACTATGTCTTATCAATCCCCATGTGGAATGACACCTGAAGCTTACAACTTCAAGCGAGACCTGAAATTGCGAAAATCAATCACCTGTACCGCACACCTGTGACCTATGATGAACTCATATGGCATGGCACCGAGACCCCAACTCTGGATTCCTTATGAAAGTGGGAGGAAAGAAGTGTAATTTGGGCTTGTTAAAATGTCACATCTTTACACCTTCTAAGTCTGCGTTTCATTCGAAAAACAGAAAACATCATGTCAATATTCTTTTTTATTATATTGTTGAATCCATCGGCATCACACAAAATCATTGTTCATCACTGTCATGCGTTTTGTTGGATAATAATCGAAACTAAATTTCCGCTGTACCCATATGTCAATATGAATGAAAGTAACCACTGACGTAGTAGCCTCGTTCTGAGTGACTTCCTTGATGGAAATATGCATATTTGACAGGTCATAAATCGTTGCATTAAAATCTCATTAAAATACATATTTTACCAAATATTTGACACTTATATTGCTATCGATGTATTTTTGGGAAGATTAAGTATAAATAAACATTTTGGAACACAAATTGAAAATCGTGTCATGTCTCCTTTAAGGTATGCTGTTTATCCGATGAAGCATTTGAGACACTTCAGCTCAAACTCTTTGTTTTTAGCTACTTTCATGTTTTTATTCCAGATCACAGTAAACAGTTCAGTTGGACAGGAACAGGACAGCAGTTATTTTCTACTGGTGCAGGTGATGGTAATGAAGAAGGGGCAGAAGATGCAGATGAGAGTGGCGCCACCTATGATCCACAATATGAACCAATTATAGATCTTCCTGATCTTGTTGATACAAAAACAGGTACATATTTTGATACAACAAACTTCTTGGGTTATTACCAAACACAATTTTCTTATCATTCCATTTATATGCCTTGATGTCTCTACTAAGATTAGTGTCACAGCAGTAGAAAAGGGCAGTGGGCAAGACATTGTCTGTGATTGCTATTCCTGTCTTATACATATTTCACTGCCTGGTGAATGCTGATCTTTGTTCTGGACACATCCTGCGGTTATAGTAGGTGGGTCTAACTTTGAACATGTGCTTTTCCGGTTGAGCCAGAGGTGGGTAGAAGATTCTGTCCTCAATCTGAAGATATTAGTTAGGGCAGCTGCAATTTGAAACTAAGTACACATGATCAATATGAGTTGAACAGTTTAATAAATATGGCATACTAGGGTTTTTATCCAGGTTTCACTGAACATGGAAATGCAATAGGTTAAACAAGCCTGGAGCATCACTGATGAGTCATTTATTGTCGAAATGCACATCTAGTGCAGAATAATTAGTACTGTTCATGTTATTACAGATTTTGTTTCAGGTGGTTTATTGTGACATCAACTTGAAACCTAATACCCATATTCATTGTCAAGTGAACTATTTAATATATATTTCAAATTAGTGTTTTCAACTTAATAATGAATTTACTCATAATTTCATGATTTTTCTCAACAGGAGAAGAAGATTATGAAAAGATGTTCTGCCAAAGAGCTAAGCTTTTCAGATTTGACAAAGAGGCCAACCAATGGAAGGAAAAGGGACTTGGTGAAATGAAAATCTTGAGACATCTAGTCAATAGTGAGTATTTTAATTAGGGCCCGCCGAATGGCGGACACCCTATAGTGATCAGTCTGTCCCCGTCCGTCTGTCCATCCGTCCGTAACAAATTGTGTCCACTCTATATCTAGAGAACCATTTTGATTTCAAAGTTTATACTTGACATGTATATTAACCAACACCAGAGGGTGTGTCATAATGTAGGTACAACTTCCTAGGTCAAAGGTCAAGGTCAAAACTGGTTTCAGTTGACAACCCCATTTCCTATGGTAAAGATTGTGTCTGCTCTATATCTTGAGAACCGTTATGATTTCAAAGTTTATACTTGACATGTATATTAACCAACACCAGAGGGTGTGTCATAATTTATGTACAACTTCCTAGGTCAAAGGTCAAGGTCAAAAACTTTAGTTTCAGTTGACAACCCCATGTCCTATGGTAAAGATACACATTTTTTTAACGCACATTATTCACAGCAGGGTCCACAGAGATGGCTCCCATCTCAATGATATCTAGTTTGTACAATCAAAACATGATTGATTGTATTGTAATCTTTCTATTAACTCTGAGAAGGTCAAAATTAGTCTAAACTGAACCTTTAGAACTAAGTACTGGGTTGCATGATCTTAAATTTAAGTTTTCTTTTATGCTCTAACCCCAGTTTTTGTTTTTACAGGGGAAGAAATAACAAAAGTTTTCTCTTTTCTGCCTGAAACAGTCTTATTACTGTAAATTCAGAAGTTATTGCGTGCATTTATTGTTGCATGTGATGGTTGAAAAATGAACAAAAATGCGAGATTAGTTGTTGCGATTTAAGTAAAATTTAAATACAGATAAATGAAGCAGATATCAGAATGCTAGTTCTTATTATTGCGATACTGGCCCTGTCACATCATTTGCATTAATAAAAACAATAATTTCTGAATTTACAGTAATATCAGTTTAAAATATAATAAAAAAATCTTTTTTATTTGACCTGTATAATTGTTTTCCCAATATGTTTGTGCTCCAGATGTACAACCTTTGCAACATATTCTTGTATGTTTAAGGTCGATACAGACTTATACTAAGAAGAGAACAAGTTTTAAAGCTAGCTTGTAACCAATGGTTGACAGCAGAGATATCATTTAAACCTTTACCAACATCAGAAACATCATGGTGCTGGGTTGGACAAGATTTTAGTGACAATGAACCAGTCATTGAACAATTAGCAATTAAATTTAAGGTTAGTAATCATTGTAAATTTCAGATGTTTGTTCTGTATACTAAGTTGTACAAAGACATTAAATACGAAATACAGGAAGAAAAAGCTTGATATATCAATTCAGATAACACACATGCAACTGTCAGAACTGATAAGCCATTTGTATATTGTGCATTCATTGCTTTCCATTCCATTGCTATTATGCATGTATCTACAAGTCTTGTCAAGATTTATAAGCTTACCGTGCAACACCCTCATGGTAAAACAAGGTCGTTGAAAAACTCGTCATTATCAAGATGTTACTAAATTTCATTTGATATTATAAATTTATTTAAGGAATGTCTATGAGCTGACATAGCCAATCAGAAGATGTGTTACATCCAAAATTAGATTATTTGCAAATAATGGTACTTATTTTGAATCATCAGAAACATGATGCAATATTAAAGGGTTCATGCATGTTCCGGTTGAGAACAAATTAACAATAAATACAATAGGCAGGTCCTTGAGTAGAAGCCCTCCGGGATAAAGGTCAGAGAAATTTAGACTGCCACTGAAAAAAGAGAGTATATTGGATAGGGACAGAAATTTTGCCTTGCAACAGGCCACCTACAGACCCTTCAAAGAGTTGATGCAAGGGTTCTTTACATGCAAAGAGCATATCACTCTCTCTGCACCACGGATTGGCTTTAATGTCCCTATTCTAAAGTGGCTGCAACTTATACATCCAGGACAACCAAATTGACGCCCCTCTTTGGCAAGGGTTTTGCTGCCTGTCAGAAGAAGACCTAATTGATCATATTTCTATTCCCCAGTCACCCTTGGGGGAGACTCTTATTGACCCTTAAACATGGATTGATTTAAGGAACAAAAGGGCTAAATTTTAGAGCAAGTACTAAAATAATTATTGGCAAAGGAAAAGTAAACAGTGTATTGGAGCAATGTGTTTATAATTTTTCAGACAATAGAGCTGGCTCAACAGTTTAAACAAGTGATTGATAGCTGTCAGAACAACATCAGAAAACAGAAATCAACAGCTACAGAGAAGGGAGGTAAATATTGAAATAAAGTATCAAAAGTCATGACCAAATTTATTTTTTAATTATACCATTAGAATAACCACATTGTCGTATTGTAAAAAGCAGACAAATATTGAATTGTTTTCCATGAATGTTGTTGAAGATGAGACATAAGTATACATGTACAAGTTAGAAACGGATTTGTATTGAGGATAAAGGAAGAGCTGTACAGTTCATAGTTTGAATATGGAAGATTGTGTATGCCCTACCATCTGTAGTAGTGCTGCATATTGTTTTCTTATATGTGTGTGCATTAGTCTGTTTGTCCTTCCCAGATTAAAGATGGATTTAAGGTAGTTTTGCATGAAGTTTATGGTTACATTAACTTTAGAGTTATTACACATGCACATTATATGAAATTTTAAAATAAATGTCAAACTAGGGTTTTTGATAAAGATTTTTTGGTTAACTAAACATTTGTGATTACTTGAGCTGGCCATAGTGTGGTGTGAGGCCAATATTAAAAATATGTTTGTTTGCCCATCTCCAACCCATCATTTTAGATGTGGGTAGGTAGGAAGGCAAATTATTTTATTTTATTATCATAAAAGATAATTTGTAAAAATTTTGTCAAGATGGAAGATACTGTCTACAGTTTAGATGCAAGTCATTTTTAGCTGGTACATTGTATATCACTAAAGAGTGGAACATTAATTTACTTGACAAATTTCAGATATTTTTTTCAAAATCAGACATTTAGTGCTTTCCTAGAAAAAAAAATCTTAGGGATTTTGGATTGCCATATAAAATCAGGTGTACAATCAAGTAAATGCATAGAAAGAAAAATCCATTACAAAAAATTCATCAATTCTGTCGTAGAAAATGTTTAATATGAATATCTGCCAGTAAGTCCATTTCTGCAACCTATAAAATCAATTTATATCAGTATGCATCTCGTAAAAGCAGACATACTGAGTGCAAAGAAGACTGCCAAAATCCTATAAAATTTTGATACAAGTACATGTAGGTAAATTTCGAGACGGTATGTTAAAAGCAGACTTTCTAAATCCTAGCTGGTAAGGTAATCCCTTCATTCAGGTTATCATCCTTTAGATATATTTCTATCTAAAGTGGGGTATTATTTTCAGGTCAATCAAATGCATAAAGAAAAGAAACACAAAGAAAGGGTAATTTTCAAGATGAAAATTAATTTTGATAAGCTCTTAATATTTTCAGGAATACAGAACTTCATAAATGCATTGCTTTGCTTTGTGTAATAAATAAATAAAAAAACACAGTTGAATTTTGTACAACAATGTGGTTAGAAATCAAAACTACAAGGCCATCAAGTAGGGACAATCATGACAATAATCACTCAAATAAAGGCATACTGGGATTAATTTCCCTAATCAACTCAGACAAAATCTTGAAATATCTATGTAAATAAACAAACTGAACAAAACTAAAAGTATCTGCCTATTTGACCACTTTGGTATTGTACATGGAAATGGACATCTGTGGTCAGCGATTTGGTAAGAAAATTGAAACTAACTACAATCTAACACCAAATATTTGGTTTTCAAAAGCAATACTTTCAAGAGACTATCTATCCATAGGCATACAGTGATATTAGAAGTAATCTTTCAGTATATTCAATGTTGAACATCCCACATTTTTCAACATGACCCCTCAGCATGACCCTCAGACCTTAAGAAAATCAATCAGAAATTTAAAACATTTGATAAACATCATGTTGGACAGTTGTTCGAGCTGTGTTTTAGACATTGGAATATTTTTTTACATTTTACTTCTCAAAACATTCTTTGTGAAGACACCCTTACTGCTTGGTAGTGGGATAAAAAAAAAATGACTGAAAAATTAAGTCCAAACTTAATAAAAAATTAGGCCGCACTTCCCTAGAAAATGTGCATTTACACCCCTACCATGTAAATTCCAGGCCAAACAGATGGGAATCAAGAAAGAAAACGATAGGTGTGGGGCAGGTTCATTCATAAAACATGAAACCATACACCTTATCATACCTATAAAGAATAGGTAAAAAAAATGACAAAACCTTCAATATATGTCCTCGATTATGATCCAGTTTCTCAATAAACAAGCTCCATATATACCCTTAAAATTATTTTGGTAAAGGTTTACAGAGCTCGGGGTTGGGTGTAAGAAACTCAGACTGTTTCAAGTCCCAGGTCCCTCACTCTTGTGAATTATAACTGCGTTTAAATGAATTTATGAACTCTTAATGTGCCTTCATACGAGCCACAGAATTCAACTGTTGTATCATTTTAAATCTCAATTTTCCAGGTAAAAACCCTTGTACTGTATAATATGTATTTTGCTGTAAAAACATCGCAGCTTTATCTCAAAGACAGAAAAAAATTTCAACCCTCAGACATTCCCTTCCATGACCCTGATGAGTTTGTCGTTGATGAAACAATGAACAGACAAATCCACCTCTCCTGATTATTAATAGAAACTCATACATTGTTTTGTTAATCTCTTTAGTTATTTGTTCATTTATTTTTTACGATAATTTTTCAGAAAATCAGTGCATTTTCCTGACTTGTTCCATGTGTTTAGAATGTGCTACATCGGAACACAACAGATTTTTCTTAACAAAGCTACTAACAGACACAAAGCTTTCCAACAATGCATCACCCAGACGTTTGAAAAAAATGGATGATTAACATTATACAAGAACATAATTTCCGTCATAAATCAAAATGGTTATTTTAATAGTAAGGTCCATGGTCCGTCCATCTGTCCGTCCGTCATCAACATGTCGGACATTAACTCAAAAACTTTAACCAATATGCATGAAACTTTGGTGAATTGTTTATATCTGTTGACGTGAGCTCCCTTTCGTTTTTATAAATTTCAGATTTACCGTTCCGAGTTTTTGGGTTTTATTCATTAAAAAGGGGATTTTCCAGTTTTCCGACAATAACTCAAGAATGCTTTCACCAACTTGCAAGAAATTTTGGTGAATTGTTTATATCTATTGACATGAGCTCCCTTTTGGATTTTTATAAATTTTAGATTTAAAGTTTCCGAGTTACAGGGTTTTATTCATAAAGAAGGGATTTTCCAGTTTCTGACAATAACTAAAAAATGCTTTCAGCAGTTCTCATGAAACTTTGGTGAATTGTTTATATCTGTTGATGTAAGCTCCCTTTAGAATTTTATAAATTTTAGATTTTACATTTCTGAGTTATGGGGTTTTATTCATTAAAAAAGAGGGCAGTTTATTTAGGGTCGGTTGGAGATGGGCAAACAAACTTAATTTTATTTTAAGCCTGATATGTACACAGATTTGATGTATTACTTGTGGATCACTTTACCTTGGACTTTATTTTCATGCTTCAGTGATTCTAATAATTTATATTTATTACAGATGCAGATATAAAACCCACAACTGTAGTAGCACAACCAGAAGAGTCAAGAACTGTGGTAACCCAGCCAGAAGAGTCGAGAACTGTGGTAGCACAGCCAGAAGAGTCCAGAACTGTGGTAGCACAGCCAGAAGAGTCCAGAACTGTGGTAACACAGCCAGAAGATGCAATGAAGAATGTTATTGAAGAACAAGTTAAAGTAGAAGAAGATGAAGAAGACGATGATGAATATACAACAGATGAAGATGAAGAAGAAATACTTTTTGACAAAAGAATAAAATTCTTCAGCAAAGAAGAAGATTGGAAGGTGAATTACAGTGCTCATACCTCGGAAATACTGTTAATTTACTTATACTCCGATAAATTTAGGTTAACTGTGAATTACCCTAGTTGTCCACAGCTGTTTCTCAGGTACTGAATGACCGACCTACAGCAGGATTATTTTGTCTGCAAGTTGACCTTGAAAAAAATGGCCAGACCCACATTTTACTGTTCACTGGCTTTTTATTTTGAGGATCGATCAGTTTAATTAGAAAAGAGATTTGCAATCATATATTTAGGTTTAAAGCTGAATCTAACAGCTTACCACCACAAGTAGGTCATTCTTACTAATATTCAGTCTTCCTCACTGTTTCATGGGGACTAGCACATTTACATCTGACTCAGCATGTCAGAATAGTACAAACCAGGGTTTCTACATCTATTTATATCACATGTTCTAGTCCTGAAGTGCATGTAAGATTTGTGACTGGACTTTCAACATAAATCAATTCATCCATCCTTGATAGAAACTCTTAATATGGAGATAAATTGACTAGTTAATTGTAGTTAGCTTTCTGAATGTTATTGTTATTATGTTCTACTCTGAATGTTGTAAGATGAATTTCATTTTTATTAATTTATAGGCTGTAGGACTAGGAACAATAAAGGTTATTTATGACGAAGATGTCAATGGTAATAGGATAATGGTAGAATTAGACAACAAAAATGTTGTTTGTAATCATTTAGTAACCAAGGAACTGAATATGTCTATGTAAGTAGGCTTTTTGTAAATATTTTGCTTTGTGGTTCAAGAGTTACAGGACTTGAATGAACAAAATTTTTCACATATCACGACCCAACCCCAGTATGCCTGGATTGATTTCCTTAAAGCTTCATGTTATTGTTGGGATTGTTTTCAATTGTCAGATTTTAATAAATTTTTTACATTTGTACCAAAACTTGAGTTGGATTAGATTGATTTACTGACAACTTTACATAAATTCTGGAATGGTGAACATAGCACAACTTTTGATTTAATTATCATTTTTTAGCGATATGTCATTAGAGTTATAAGGTTTGGCTGTCAGATAAATAAAAGGCGTTTTTTAAATGTCTTGCATTAGCTAAAGTATACTTTGTTCAAATTACTATAAACTTAACATTTTTGGAAGGATTGGTGAATTTAGGCTCCTGAAAATTCTGGTTTGTCATTCCAGACTGAGCATTTTTGTTAGGATTGGTGAATTTAGACTGAATTTTGAAAATTCTGGTTTGTCATTCCAAACTTAACACTTTTTAAGGATTGGTGAATTTAGACGCCTGATTTTGAAAATTCTGGTTTGTCATTCCAAAAATAACACTTTTGTAAGGATTGGTGAATTTAGACTCCTGATTTTGAAAATTCTGGTTTGCCATTCCAAACTTAACACTTTTGTAAGGATTGGTAAATTTAGACTCCTGATTTGAAAATTCTGGTTTGTCATTCCAAACTTAACACTTTTGTTAGGATTGGTGAATTTAGACTCCTGATTTTGAAGATTCTGGTTTGTCATTCCAGAGTTATGGAACTTTTAACAGTCATTATTGACCTATAATTAAGGTTATTTTTGTTTTTCATTACAGAGATAAAAAAGACTGTTATTGGTCTCCAATAGATTTCTCTACAGATGAACCTGTAAGAAGGCACTTTAGATCTCAGTTTAGTTCAGAGCAGGCTGCTCAAGAATTCCAGAAAGTATTTGAGGAGGTGAGTTACTACATATTTTCATCACATTTTTCTCTGGTTCTACTAAACATCATATTTAGTCAGTAGTTTGACATTGATAAGATTTAAATTTTGCACACTTTGTCAGACTGATACTTCCTGTTTGCCAATATTTTGAATTTTTAATGTGAAGGAAAACAAATATTTGTGTAAGGAACTTTAGAACAGAATTACTTCATATTTGACCAGCAGATGGATAGTGATGTGTTGTAACTTATGAGTGCATTCCAGACCTGTTGGACAACTACTTCCTGTTTTCTGATACTTTGAATTACTGTATGCAAATGGGGTATCCTTAGAACGACAACATGTGCATTCTTGTAAATTCCTATATTTTGTACTCAATAAAATTTAAAGGACGACTAATTGTGATGCCAAAACACATTTGTGATGTTCTACTCTCTAGGCCAAACTAGAAATAAATAGAGGTGTGTGCATCTGAATGGCTGATATGTAAAATGTTATTGAAGTGAGAAATAACTATCATGAATCCCCCCCGAAAATGAAATAAAAAAGAAAAATATAACATATTAGGTCAGCTGAGGGTTACACAATTTGTGTCAATCGTTTTAATATGATTATTGTCTTTCTGATTTTTATTATTATTTGTTTGATAATGTATTATTATTTTATTTTTCCCAGGGACGCCAGTTAGCACAGGAATCCGAAATTTCAGAAAGAGACCTTGCGACTTTCCCACATGAGATAACATTTCCACATGCTCATGGTGGCTCCAGTCAATGAGGATTACAATAGACAATAACTTTGTTATGGATTAATGTAGCTTTCTGTAATTCTGAAATCAAATGTGAATTACAAGTTCTGTTTAATGCAATTATTAATTAATGTAATTCTTATTAGAATGACATAGGAATTTGTGTAACTGTTAAATTATGTTATTGTTTCAAGTCTTAAGTTATGATATGTTTTCTGCTAACCTAATGGTATTAGGGTAATGTTAATGAACTCAAACTGCATGGAATGTAAAGTATTTATCAAAAGAATGTTAAGTCTTCAACATTAATAGTTTTATGTTGATCACAAGGATTACAGAAAATTATACAAAGGGTTTTGTTATGTTTTGATTAATGTAACAAATCTTTCAGATGGGATTGTTTCTATTTGCTGTAAAAAAATGTCTGTTAAAAGAATAGTATCAATAGAAATACAAATATTATGGTCGTACTTTACAATCAAATTTGTATTGTGAAATTGACTAATTAGATTATTGGTATCTTTTTTACTACTCATAAAAAAGTGTTTTCCTTAGAGGATTTATGCATTGTGGGGCCTCCATGCATTTATGTTGATCATGATTAAAAAAACTTTAAACTCCCTTTAATGAGCCCCTATCATTCAAAATTAATGGACACCATCCTTTCAGTCAATCCCTCATCATTCAAAAAAATTCAAAGGAAAACACTATTCAGATGGTTAATTTACATGGAACCTGAGTCAGATAGTCTTTCATATTTGTTGTCTATATTTAAAGTGCTTTATTCATTAAGATTTTAAAACATTTCAATTACAAAAATTGTAGCTTCATTTCAAGTATTAAATTCTATTTTGGCCCCATTTAATCTATAAAAAAAATCAATCAACAACAGTTTAGACAATGGTACTATTTGTATTTACAGAACTTCATTAGAACAATATTGTGAACACTTAATCTAATCTAGTTTTCTAGTTATTTACATGTTAATGTAAACACAATTATTACTGATGACATTTTCAGTGTCTGATGTCTGAAAAGGTGAGGCTTAAAAGGATGTATAATGAAAACCTATTCAACACTGAAATATGACTTGGGTTTTGGATTATTTTGGTTAAAAAAAATTATATGCTAAAAACAAGACGCATGAAAATCTGTTAAATATTTGTGTTTTAAACAAAGGTTTGAAGGTAATATCTTCTTTCATTTCAATTTCTCTTTTCTTTCTAATACCTTTATCATATTGTATACTTTTTGCTATTTCTATAATATCAGGAACTTTAGGAAATCAAAATTGTTCATGGAGAGAAGTAATCATGGATTGTTAAACTTAATCTATAAACAATTAGTGCTGTATTAAATTATTTCACAGTGATGGTGTTGTATTTTATTGAGTTGTAATGCCAATATATAGCGGAATGATGTAAATACTGTAATGATCTAAAGAAAGAGCATGACTTGCTGATGTTCTGTAAATCAAATTTAAGCTAAACTGTACCAAAATGTCTTTGTGAACGTTTCTCAATTTTTGGCAACCGTTGTGTTCCTGAAAATCATTGTATGTATTTTTTCGCCTTAATTGACGAATTTAAAACTTATTTTCTAGTTTTTCTGTATCATCTCAAAACCTTTAATACTGCAAATTCAGGTATTATTGGGAGCATTTATTATCTCTATTTTATGATATTTTCCTTTGATCATACTGACTGATAATTTCCTTTCTCAGCACAGTAGTGTGATTTGAAAAATTATTGCTAGAAACTAAGGGCGCACATGCCGTTGTCATAGAAAATAGCGATAAACAGATTATCATTGGTCATCTCAACTCGATTGCTGTTTTCACTTTCGTCGTACTGGCTCAAGTAAGAAAATAGATCTCGTTTTGATGACCACAATAATCTCTAATTACTGTGATTTTAGGAAAAGATGCATATAGATATATATTAATCAGAAATCTGAATTTGAGTTCTTAAGTACAGTAGATATGGTTTTGACAGGTGAGCAAGTCAGGCTCTTCAAAGCCTCTTGTTATTCCCACTGATCATGGAATTTTCGGTAACATAATGCAGTTGTGAATGATTTTGATACTTCAACCAGGTACCAAGTTATGTTGAGCTTTGCATTAATATTTGTCAGGGATTTATTTTAGATCAGTCATGATGCACTGCCTATTTGAAAATAAGTTTGAAACTTCTGTTGTGTAATTTTCAATTTTTGTCTTATTCTAAAGGCATTGAAGAGAATAATTTTATATTTAACCTGGCCCCAATCTTTACCATCTCCTTTCACTCACTGAATAACAATTTTCTTGCCAATTTACAGATTTCTTAAATATTCTCATGGTATTCTAGTTTTAAGATGGTAAAACATTTCTTCAAATAAGAGGCAAGATTTTGTTTTAACACTCAACACCTAATTATTTCATTTGCCAACAATCTAAGGAAGTTAATATATGAAGAGAAGTTTAATACAAGTTTTGTTATGATTGGCTCAATTTTGACGATATTACAGCTTTGTGGCCTATTAAACATTATAATTACTGTTTTTCAGCTATTCTTGTCCCATGTCAGTAGTTGTATTAAGTCTAATGAAATTTGAGGTTGATTTCACATTTTTAGTTGTCTCCATTGAATTTGTTTTCTACTTGGCAACTTTAAAACTTGTCATATATTTATAAGACTTGTTTTGTCATGAAAGATAGCACAATGACCTGTAGTTTATATTTAAGGTTTACGTCTGTTGTTAGGCTAGTGTCCCTTTGACATTTAAATCATGTATTGCATTCCCAGTGGCACTTCATTTTGTGTTTGAGATACAATAGATACGACTAAGTATATTAAAAAATATGTTATGTGCAGGGAAGGCGAGTTGTTATTTTTTTTATGATCTAAAGCTTATTCATTGTAACTTGTACTTTAAACTACTGGTGTGACGACTTTTCCAAAGTACAGTATTTTCTTAATTAGACCCTATTATAGTTACACCACTTAATTGGGCCCAGTCAGAAAGTAGTGCAAGAGAGGCGAAAGATATCAAAGGGGTATTCAGACTTGTAAGTCGAAACATAAACTGACAACACCATGAATAAAAAACAAAAGACAAACAGACAAACAACTGTACATATCCGTAATCTCGGGTGCTCAGGAAGCGTAAGCAGATTCTGCTTCACATGTTTACTCGTCATGTTGCTCCTGTAAGTACAAACTCAGTAATAAGTCTAATTCGTTAGGTCAGTTTCAGAAACTAGAGGCTCCAAGGACCCTGTGTCGCTCACCTGATATTTTTATTTACAATTGATGCATGATAAATGCAACTGTTGTACTGTCGTTTAGTTTCAGAGATATAAGACTAAAAGTGCGTTTTATTTCAGCCATGTGTGCCATGTTGGCAGGCAGGGTCATCATACACAGTGGTCCCTGGATATCCTAGTGGTGATTTAAACCAAGTTTGGTTTAATTTGACAGTAGTTTCAGGGAGAATTTTGTAAAATTTATCTAACGAGAAATGCAGTGATGAGAAAGTTTGTTGTGAAGTTTTGTTGTTGCGCAACCCCCACCCCAAAAAAAAAAAAGGTAAAAATTATCGTTTAAGGACAATCTTTCCTATTAATGATTTCTGCAAAATTCAGTTGATTGTGCAAGGGTTGTATAGCCAGCTGAGGTCGTTAAAACTCTCATTTGTTGTTGCAAAATTCAAGTGGTTTTGAATTGCTTTGTTGATCTTTTTGTATTCAACTTTTAAACAACAAAGTACAACAAATATGATGACTGATACTCATGACACTGAAAATATGGTCTTCATTCTTGTGAAGAAAATGGTAAGGTTTGAAATATTTCTTAAATATTAATTCAATACCAATACTTTAATTTGTATTGGATTTATCCCAGGAAATGAGAACAAGGGACACAATTAAATTCAATTTTTTCCCTAAATTTCTGATAAAATATAAAATGAAGAACTATATTTTTTAATGAGAATTTTTTTTAATAGTTAATTGATAATTTGAACAATATTAATTAAGTTTTAGATCTTGCATGGTTGATTAATTTTCTCTCAAAATTTCTGATATTCTATTAAAATTTTAAATATAATATGAGGCAGGCATTACCTGTGAAAGGGATGAAGTCTGTATAAATTAGTGTAGGAATTCAAGCATCATTTGCACTTGGAATCTGTAGAAAATGAAGCCAAAGTACTGAAACATATCTGACATTCGACCTATTGTTCGGGATTATAGTTGTGACATCATTTTCAATGTAAAGAAAGAAACACCATCATCAGGTATTAATGTGGTTTTTTTTCATGTTATAGAATTATCAATTATTTTTACTGCCAGTACATTAGTAGATTGTTTTCTATATTGATTTTCTACTGCAGTTTCAGAAAAGAAGATTACAAAATTAAAACATTTTGTAAAACTTACCAAAATTTACCAAATTAATGAAAATTGTTAAAATTGACTATAAAGGGCAATAACTCTTTAAGGGTCAACCATTCAAGATAATAACCAAAAACGGCAAAATTTCCTTAAAATTACCAATTCAGGGCAGCAACCCAACAACCAGTTGTCCAATTCATCTGAAAATTTGAGGGCAGATAGATATTTACTTGATAAACAAGTTAATCCCTGTAAGATTTGCTTTAAATGCTTTGGTTTCAGAGTTACAAGCCAAAATTTACATTTTACCCTATGTTCTATTTTTAGCCATGGCAGCCATCTTGGTTGGTTGGCTGGGTCACCGCACACATTTTTATACTAAATACCCTAATAATGATTGTGGCTAAGTTTGGTTGAATTTGGTCCAGTAGTTTCAGAGGAGAAGATTTTGCAAAAATTTACAAAAATTGATTACAAAATTTACAAAAATTGGTAAAAATTACTTTAAAGGGCAATAACTCCTTAAGGGGTCAACTGACCATTTTAATCATGTTGACTTATTTGAAGATCTTACTTTGCTGAACATTATTGCTGTTTACAGTTTCTATCTGTAATAATTTTCAAGATAATAACCAAAACGGCAAAATTTCCTTAAAATTACCAATTCAGGGCAGCAACCCAACAACCAGTTGTCCAATTCATCTGAAAATTTGAGGGCAGATAGATATTTACTTGATAAACAAGTTAATCCCTGTAAGATTTGCTTTAAATGCTTTGGTTTCAGAGTTACAAGCCAAAATCTACATTTTACCCCTATGTTCTATTTTTAGCCATGGCAGCCATCTTGGTTGGTTGGCTGGGTCACCACACACATTTTTAAACTAAATACCCTAATAATGATTGTGGCTAAGTTTGGTTGAATTTGGTCCAGTAGTTTCAGAGGAGAAGATTTTTGTAAAGATTACAAAATTTACAAAAATTGGTAAAAATTACTTTAAATGGCAATAACTCCTTAAGGGTCAACTGACCATTTTGATCATGTTGACTTATTTGTAGATCTTACTTTGCTGAACATTATTGCTGTTTACAGTTTATCTCTATCTATAATAATTTTCAAGATAATAACCGAAAACGGAAAAAATCCTTAAAATTACTAATTCAGGGCAGCAACCCAACAACCCATTGTCCGATTCATCTGAAAATTTCAGGGCAGATAGATCTTGACTTGATCAACAATTTTACCCCATGTCAGATTTGCTCTAAATGCTTTGGTTTCAGAGATATAAGCCAAAATCTACATTTTACCCTATGTTCTATTTTTAGCCATGGCGGCCATCTTGGTTGGTTGGCCGGGTCACCGGACACAATTTTAAACTAGATACCCCAATGATGATTGTGGCCAAGTATGGTTAAATTTGGCTAAGTAGTTTCAGAGGAGAAGATTTTGTAAAGTTAACGGACGACGGACGACGGACGCCAAGTGATGAGAAAGCTCACTTGGCCCTTTGGGCCAGGTGAGCTAAAAAGGACGGGATAACAGTCTGACATTTGGCACATATCCATTGTCATCTGTATAACAGATATTCCATAACGGCCAATTTAAGAAGGATTTCAACCTCAACACTTGGAAGTTGGAACTCTTGGTTTAATAGCTTCTTTGTGAGTATACATTTTCCAAAGAAAAGATTGCTCCTACTCATGGGTACAGCTTTAATGAGTAGAATATATTGATAATTTTGGTATCGAATGAAAAATTGGTGATCATTGTAAACCATTTTTTAGTCCCCTACTGACGAAGGGGACTTGTGGTTTGCACTCTGTTCGTCAGTCCGGCAAATCAGTTTTCCAGTTTTTGGAAAATGACGCTATCAGCGGCATGTTTCCGATACCATTGACCAGAACTTACGGAAGTCGATTATATTCCTCCGCCTTCCGCACTGGGTTTCATATTTACTATTTTACATACTAACTGGAATCTGCTTGTATAACGCTACACTCGAACAAAGTGTTGTAGTCGGACAGGACCAGTTTACATACTTTATTTTATTCACCAAAAATATCTTGACCTGTCCATATGTTTTGTTATTAAATGGTATTTGGAGCTATCCCTTTGTTATATTTTTCATATTTATTCGAGCTTTCACTTTTATGCACATGTCTTACAATCGTAAACAATCGGTATGTATAAATAGATCCGCTTTGTTATGGTGTGACTTTTACACTCCAATGATCAGCAATCGCTGTACAAAATAGTTCTAAATAATGTCAGCCTTTCAGGCCATTTCAACTTTACAATCATTAAAAAGAAATAATCTGAATCATTTTGATATCCATTGGATGGATACTGGTCTTTATCCAGATTTACGAAGATTTTAATAATCGGAAATTAGTAATACGGTTGTACCCACGCGGTGCGTATGAATCTTTGTTTACAAAGTTACAGCAGCAGAGTCTGTAACTGTATCATTATTAATTAATTACACTGTTATTGTACTTGATATGATGAAAACTGCCTATACAATATAAGGTGTCAACTCGGCCAATATAGATTTTTTTCTGTATTGGCCGAGTTCTGATCCGGCCAAAACAGGATTTCGAAACGTCTCTAGTTTTTAGATCGTAAGTCACGATAAACTCAAACTGCAAGTAAACATTTGTTTGTAAGACAGTTTTTATTTACTCACCATAAACAAGCTGAAACGTTCAGTATGGCATATATTTTAGGCTAAAGACGGTCCCATTCATTTAAAAAGCATTTTGAAAGCAGACGATGGAATTATTTCAGGTTTGGGGAACGAATAAATTATCACAAAGTTCATTTCTTGAGGACCTCATAATTTCACGATGTCGATGGTACAAATCGATTTTTACTGTTTACTTTCGCTTCTCATGTTTTGTAAACGGTCTTTTATTTTTAAACCCAAACCAGGCATTTGCATTCTGTAATTGTGTAAATCTTCGTTCTTTGGTCATTTGGCTTATGCCAAGTTATGGATAGTTGTATCAATTTCAACTTTTACATTATTTTTTTAAAACTATATTTGCATTACACATGCAATGGCAGTACCTTTCCAATTACTATTTATGTGATGTGTCTAAATTTAAGTTGTAACACTTTATAGTGACTGGAAAGGGTAGAAAAATTCATCAGATGAGAAAAGGCTGAAGATACATGGAAACAGCACCAGATCAATAGATATTGCATCTAATAAAAAGAAACTGAGATTTGGATAGTTCCACTTCAAGGTAAAAATGTTTATCTCTTGTGAAATGAAATAAAAAAAATATTGTAACACTGTAGTTAATTAATAAAGATACTATTACGTGTATTTCTGTATTGGTCTTCGGCCAGCTGTATTGGCATTCGGCTTCGCCTCAGGCCAATACACCAAGCCTCGGACCAATAACAAGGCCAATATAGAAATACTTACGTAATAATATAGAATGACAGTATGGTTCAATAGCGGGAATCAGCCCCTCAACTACTTTTTACATAAATATTAACTTCTGGCTTCAACGCCTTGTTCGTCTTGTCTGGAGATCTTGTTGTAGTTCCAGTTTGGTAAGCATTTTGGAGACGTATCCCGTCCGTCCTCTCTTGACTTGTAATCTCTGGTGATACATTTTGCGGCTTGACGTATCCTTTCAAGCTTGTTTATTTTTGTTACCGTGTAGGGTCCCATACTATGGCTCCATATTAAATTATAAGATCCAATCCTGAAGGTCTACATGTGTATATCATTGTTCTAATCTGACACAAATTTCAATAACTGGAATGCTACCCAAGTTGAATATATGGTGACCCACGATAACAGCATTATCACTATTGAAATTGTGTTTAATACCATGATGGTTCAATGTCATTAACTTGAATGGAGACAGATATGGTTAAAGAATGGATATCAATTACATGGGTCACAATGGTCAAGGGCAGAGTTGTTATAAAATAACAATATGGCAGAGAAGTGGTTTCAAGTTTCATATAAAGCGACCTGACTGACATGAAATAAAAAATCAAAGGAGTATCACTATTTGTCTAATCTTCAAGGTGAAATAAAACTAGTAAAACAATACTATACTATTGTCTAAATCTACAGAAATATAATTTGCTTCAAGTAACAGAAATAATTAGGTCACTAGTAACTTATTTAATGAGTATGTTGGGTATAAGAGCTTGCTTACAACAGGCTCTTCGTAATCATTTGGTTTGAAAAGGATACTAGTAGTCTGTATTCTTGATTTAGAAAATGTAATTGCAAGAAAAAATCACATTACTTAGAATACTTTAGATCATTCAGGTAGTCTTTATTTATATGTACAAAAGAACAGCCAGTAGTCATTGGATATTGTAGATCAATCAAATAGTCTTGACCTATTTATTAGTACACAAGAACAGCCAGTAGTCATTGGATATTGTAGATCATTCCGGGAGTCTTGACATATTTATTTATACAAAAAAAAAAAAAACAACCAGTAGTCATTTAATACTGTAGATCATTCAGGTAGTCTTGACCTATTCATTTGTACTAAAAAAAACAGCCAGTTGTCATCTTCACTTCACACACACACATATACGAATATCAATTATATGCTTACGAGACATGTTGCAATGTTAAAATAATTACGATATGTGAAAATCAAGACTTGCAGAAAAAATATCACAATATTAGAGACAGTGGCGTCATTTTTCCTCAGAGCTTTCAGCTCTTTGATTTCTTCATGCTTGAAAAAAATTGATTTGATATTTGGTGTATTTTTGCTTTATCATGACAAGTTATAGGTCCAATTCGAATTTTGTTCCAGTCTGATTATTTTGTGCAGAGTTATGGTCTTTTGACTTAGAAAATTTACTAAATTAAACATTTTTCAGCACTTTTCTTTGTCGAGCCTGCGACTTTTGTCGCAGAAAGCTCGACATAGGGATAGTTATCCGGTGTAGGCAGTGGAGTTAACCTACTTCTTAAAAGCTAACTATTTTAGAAGTTGGAAGACCTAGATGCTTCATACTTTGTTTATGATGCCTTATGTTACTAAGTTTCCATCTGTCACATGTCCATTGTCTTTGACCTTATTTTCATGGTTCAGTGACTACTTGAAAAAAAAGTTAAGATTTTTTGTAACGTTAATTTCTCTCTTATTATGAGTAATAGATAACTATATTTGGTATGTGCGTACCTTGCAAGTTCCTTATGCCCGTCAGACAGTTTTCACTTGACCTCGACCTCATTTCATGGATCAGTGAAAAAGGTTAAGTTTTGGTGGTCAAGTCCATATCTCAGATACTTTAAGCAATAGGTCTAGTATATTTGGTGTACATGTTCAACTGGCGGGTGTCATCTGATCTTGACCTCATTTTCATGATTTAGTGGTTATAGTTAAGTTTTTGTGTTTTGATCTGTTTTTAATGTACTGTATGCTATAGGTCTACTATATTTGGTGTATGGAATGATTGTAAGGTGTGCATGTCCAACTGGCAGGTGTCATCTGACCTTGACCTCATTTTCATGGTTCAGTGGTCAAAGTTAAGTTTTGGTCTTTGTTGTATGGAAGGATTGTAATCTGTACATGTCTGCCTGGCATTGTTCATTTGACCTTGGCCTCATTTTCATGGTTCATTGGTTAATGTTTAATTTTCTTGGTTAAGTCTGTTTCTTAGAAACTCTAAGCAATAGTTCAACTATATTTAGTGTATTGAATGATTGTAAGGTGTACATGTATTTTCGTTTGGTTTATATGACCTTGACCTCATTTTCTTGAATCATGTTAAGTTTATGCGATAGTTTTAGTAAAGCTTTATATTAAGGACTATCAACATAATATCTATGGTTAGTAAAGAAGGCGAGACATTTCAGTGTGTGCTCTCTTGTTGTCATTCTTGAAGATATTGATTTGATAATTGGTATATAGTTTTATCATGACAAGTTAACGATCAAGTTCGAATTTTGTTCCGGTCTGAAGATTTTGTTTAGAGTTATGGTCCTTTGACACATTTGGTTTCCGGACAATAACTTATGTTTATGCGACTGGATCTCTATGAAATTTTACCAGAAGGTTCAATACTACAAATGGAAGGTTGGAATTGATTTTTTGTGGTTGTGGTATTAAGTTTGTGAATAAGATGTCAAAAACGAGCATTGGTATCTGATCTACAGACAGTCTTTTTCGTTGGTATCCGATCACCAACTGCTTTAAACTTTTTTCAATAGTCTGAAGGCAAAACCACCAACACGCATTGTAAGATGGAGATTACGATTACAGGGTTACAATTTCAGTACAAACATGGAAAGGTGAACGCGGTCCATTATTTACCAAGACATCCGACCCCGACTACATCTATTGCATGTAAACATTCACAGCTAGCAGAAGAAGATGTCAGATAACTGACAACGCTGTGCCGAAGGCAATGACCCTTAATGAGATAGCTGAAAGTACACAAAAGAATAGTGACCTACAAACAGTTATAACCGCATTAAAATCAAACAGGTGGGACAAGCATGAGAGCACTTCGCTTGATACGTTGTCAAAACTATGATACGAATTAACAGTCGTTCCCGTTAATAATAGTGAGATCATACATCATGATAACAGAACCATTATTCCAAAGGATTTGCAGATGCGTGTAATCGACCTTGCATATGAAGGACACCAGGGGATAGTCTGTTTAAACAAGTTGTTCGTGAAAAAGTATACTTCCCTGGAGTAGACAAACTTCTTGAACAAACGAGTAAAAATGTATTCGAACCGTTACAAATGTCCGAGATACCGAATAATGTATGGGGAAATCTTAGAATGGACTTTTATGGACCGTTTCCAAATGGCTATTACATAATGGTAGTAATTGATGAATTTTAAAGGTATCCTGTAACAGAAACCTTAACAAGACTGACAGCAGAATCCGTCATACCGCTACTAGATAAAACTTTCTCTATATTTGGAATACCAAAGGAACTGAAAAGTGTCAACGGTCCGCCATTTTCTTCACAAGAATTTCCGAAATTTCGGGGATAAGCATGGGTTTCAAGCACCGAACAATCACACCATTCTGGCCCCGCGCTAACGCTAACTTAACTGTTTAATACTGTTGATAAAAATCCAGGAATGGTCACTAAGAAAAAGAATGTTTAAATGTTTGATTCATCTTCGTACGTACGTTCAGAGACATATACACACATGTGTCTATATGTCTCTTGTACTTTTAATTCGCGAGGAGTGGATGAGTTGAAGAGCTAACGTTCGTATACGTAGTAACACTGATAGACAGTTCAATTCTCGTTTTTGGCCTTTCTTTTTTGTATGATTTTTATTTTTGCACACAGAATGGGTCAATAGTTGTATTTATTTAAATGTACTTAAAAATATAAAGCATTTAGAAACCAGGGTTTCAATTCCCTCAGTCAAAGTCCAAGATGAATTTGACTACTATTTTTTTTCCTTTTAAGGTTATGTAGCTCTTCAAATCTTTGGGTTCTTTTACATCCTTGGCTTTATAAATATCCTACCTTCGGCGTTCCTCGTGAAGGTAAATTCAGAGAAGCCCTTCAGACGCATACAATTTATAAATTCAGTTTTATGTTTGATCATGTCGTGTTTAAAAAAAAAAAAAGAGCATCAATGATTTGATGTATATGGCATTTTCGTCTTTTCAGAACATATTTTTACGTATTAGTAAAATATGTGCAAATCGACAAATATAACGGTCATTTA
Source organism: Mytilus coruscus (assembly GCA_017311375.1). NCBI lineage: Eukaryota > Metazoa > Mollusca > Bivalvia > Mytilida > Mytilidae > Mytilus > Mytilus coruscus. Next base: position 25,148,922 of record CM029600.1, read on the forward strand.
AAGAAAACCTGTACTAGTCAAATTACAAATTTAAAAAAACAATCGTACCAATTTTTTAAATTTAATTCATAAATTTTAGATTTTATTTTGGTAAATTTATGTTTTTACAAATTTTTTTTACAATAAGCAATACTTAGTATGTCAATAACATGTTTCGACGAGCGCAGCCTGATACGATCACAGAGGTCGAACCCTGAACAGTTGGGGCAAGTTTGGACAAAATATTCAAGCTTGATACTGTTTGAATTTGGATTGTTTAAAATTTTTAACATAATAAAGGTTTCTAACACAAAATAAATGTGGTCAAAGATCTTTAAAATTCGAAATGGGCCATTTAATTTACCTAGTATAGTCTTTTATCCAAAATCTAACAACATGGTTAGATTCAGCATATAAAAAAACACCAAAAATATGATTTTAGTTGAAGTCAAACAAAGTTTAATTTTTGACCCTTCAAACCTTATTTTGGACTAATTTGAAAACAGGGCCCAAAATAAAAAATCTAAGTACACGATACGATTCAGCATATCATCGAGCCGCAATAATTCAGTTTTTGATAAAATCAAAAGTTTAATTTTGGACCCTTTGGACCTCAATGTAGACCAATTTAAAAATGGGGCCCAATATCCGACATAGAAATACAAGCCTTGAAGGTTAAAACCCCCCTAAAAATTGAAGGTACCAGGCTTATAATTTGATACGCCAGACGCGCGTTTCGTCTACATAAGACTAATCAGTGACGCTCAGATCAGGTTAAAAGATTTGTATTGATTTTCTTGCTATTGCACAATACTGTGCCATTGCACAGTACTTAGTTAATTTGTTATATATAATAATTTACACACCCTGTTTGGTGTGTATCTCCTATCACTCAGTATTTGTTGCTTTTAAATATAAATTTGAAATAATCAATGAAAAATGGAAAATTGTTGGGAAGAAATAAAAAAAATATGAAAAAATCTCGAGGAAAAAAAGTTTTACTCCGTTTTTGTTATTTGGCCATCACATTGTTATAGCAACCTGCAATTGTAAAATAATGGAAGTTCACTGAAAGTGTCATTGTAAAACAATCACTGGCAAAAAAAAAAAAAAAAAAGACTGAAAAAAACAACCCCTTTAAAAACGAATTCTAATTAACTGAAATTTTGAAGATTATTTTCTTTTCAGGAAAGGTGTAAAATAACAGAGAGTTCCATAAACTTTAACACAGTTATTGTCTGGAAACTAGAAAAATGCTTGTTTTGGCCCCTAATTCTTGAACGTTTAGGACAATTACCCCCAACCAATCCCAACCGTCCCTTTGTGATATGGAACAATTTTAGAGAGATCCATACACTTAAACACAAGTTATTGTCTGGAAATTCCCTAACTGTTGATACCACAACCCCCAAAATCATTCAAACCTTCCTTTTAGGGTACTAAACCTTCTGGTAAAATTTCATAGAGATCCATTCGCATAAACTTGAGTTATTGTCCGGAAACCAAATGTATCTTCGAACGACGACGACGACTACTATTATGATAGCATTATACGAACGCAAAATGTTTGCGGTTGTATAAAAACCATCTTAAGCTACATGTGTACTATGGATAAACCGACGTTTAATTTCCAAGGCTGCATATCCATTTTCTAGGCTAATATACCAATTTAAATGGCAACATGTATTTGTAATTGGACTGGGACAGGTGTTTTTCAAATAAACATAAATTTATTTTTATTTCCGTCACTTCGTTTGTCTTGAAAATTAGTTTGAATGTGTTTTATATTGTCAGTAAGATATAATTTATACTGGTAGTTCATTCGATATTGTATTAATTTTGTATACAATTAAAATCATCAACATGACTGTATTTGTCTAATGAATAGGATTCAAGAGAATTAAATGGTAATGTAAGCTCGCTAATATAGGAGGCACACCATTATTTCTTATCATCATTGCTTTTTATGCTATACTCTTCAATTGGAAGCATTCATAGCTCTTAAGCTCAAATAAAGCGACAGTCATTTTAAATCAAATAACTTCCTGCACCTGTATTGTGGTTTCCAAAACAGGAACTGCAGATCTGAGAAACAGACACAAAGTAAAATAACAAAGAAAAACCGAACTCCGATGAAAATTCAAATCTGAAAGTCCCTAATCAAATGGAAATTACAAAACCTCACACACATCAAACGAATAGATAACAACTGTCATATTCCTGACTTGGAACAGGCATTTTCTTATATAGAAGATGGTGGATTAAACCTGGTTTTATATAAAAATTTACCCTTCTAAGTTCGTGCAATTTTGTTTTAATAAAAATTCCAAATTATTAGTAAAAAAGTGGTTTATATTTAATACAAAAAAAAAAAAAAAAAAACACCAAAATATTCTACAACTTTTGAAAGCTGTACCTATGAGTAGGAGCAATTGATTTGTTTTGAATATGTATACGCACAAGGAAGCTATTAAACCAAGAGTTTCTAGTGATGAGGTTGGAATCATCCTTCTTAAATTGCGAGTTAATTGACCGTTATGGAATATCTGTTTCACAAATGACAATGGATATGTGCAAAATAGCGAAACTGTAATCTCGTCCTCTTTTCCCCGAATGTGACCTACCAAATAAGGCTTATCACTGAGTTTGTACTTAGATGAGCAACACGACGGGTGCCATATGTGGAGCAGGATCTGCTTACCCTTCCGGAGCACCTGAGATTACGTTATTTGTGATGGTCTTTTTCTTTTTTATTTATGGCATTGTCAGTTAATGTTTCGACTTTGAATGTCCCTTTGATATCTTTCGCCTCTCTTGTACTACTTTCTAACTGGGCCCAATTTCAATAGTGGTTTAAGTATAAAAGGGGCTAATTAAAAAATACTGATCTTTTGAAAGGTGGCACACCAGTAGTTTAAAGTACAAGAAACAATGAATAAGCTTTAGCTCATTAAAAAGATACAACTCGCCTTCCCTGCACATAACATACTTTTAACAAACTAAGTCCTATCTATTGTATCTCAAACACAAAATGAAGTGTCACTGGGAATGCAACACAGGATTTTAAATGTCAAATGGACACTAGCCTAACGACAGACGAAAACCGAAAATATAAAACTACAGGTCATTACGCGATCTTTCACGAAAAATAAGTCTTCACAAATAATGCAGGTTATAAATTCGCCATGTATAAACAAATTCAATGGAGACAGCTAAACATGTGACATCAATCTCAAATTTCATTAGACTAAATACAATTACTGACATGAGACAAGACTAGATGAAAAACAATAATTATCATTTTTAACAGGTCACAAAGCTGTAATAAGGTAAAAATGAAGCCAACCATAACAAGTTTAATATGTTTAACTTCCCTTTATATATTAACTTTCTTATGTTAAATAACTGTTGGCAATGAAGGAGCAAACTATCCTTTCAAATGACATAAATTAGGTGTCGAGTATATAAACCAAATCTCGCCCATTATCTGAAGATTTGATTAACCATCCAAAAACAAGAATACATGTACCATCTGATTATCTAAGAAATCTGTAAATTGGGAAGAACACTGTTATGCATAATAATGCAACAGAAAAATTCCAAACTTAGTAGGTGTAACAAAATTCAAATTATTGCAGTTATACCCTGACTGATAACAAAACAATCTCTGCATAGCTCAACATAACTTATTATCTCTACAAAGTATCAAATATTTCTAACTGCCTGATGTTAAAAAAAAATCCATGATCAGTGGGAACAACACGAGGCTTCTAAGTGGCTGAATTGCTCACCTGTTTAAAACATATCTACTGTAAGCTCAGAAATTATTGAGGGTTTAATGCAAATAATGCTCCTGGGTAAGTATCGTAATAAGAACTCAAATTCTGATTGCTGATTAAAATATATCTGTATGCAACTTTTCATAAAATCACAGTAATACATGCTCCCAATAATATCTGAATTGGCAGTATTTAAAGTTTTGAGGTGATAGGAAAAACCTAGAAAATAAGTTTTAAAATAGTCAATTAAGGCCGAAAATTTCATATAATGATTTTCAGGTACACCATGGATGATAGTTGCCAAATGATGAGAAAAGTTCATATAGCCATTTTGGTATAGTTCGACCTAAATTTGATTCACAGAACACCACCAAGCCATGCCCTTTCTTTAGATCATTTTCGTTTTTACATTACTCGGCTTATGTATTGGCATTACAATTCAATAACACAAGAATACACCATCGCTGTGAAATAATTTATACAGCACTAAATTTTTATCGATTAAGTTTAACAATAAATGATTACTTCTCTCCATGAACAATTTTTTTACTACTCATGATTCAGTGTTTTCCGTAGAGGCATGGCGGGACCTCCTTGCATTTATGTTAATCATGATTTAAAAACTTATAAAATATTTAAAGTGCTATATTCATTAAGATTTTAACACGGTTCAAAAACAAAAAATGTAGGTTCATTCACAGTATTGAATTCTATTCTGTCTAATATTGTTTACTTTGTTTCTTAAAAAAACCCAACAGTTTAGACATTGGTAGTATGGTACTATTTGTGTTTACAGTACCAAACTATCATTTGAACACTATTTTTTAGTAATATACATGTTAAAGTAGTAGAACACAATCATTCAGATGTTTGAAAAGGAGAGGCTTGAAGGATGTATAATGAAAACCTATATAGCTATTATGACACTGCAAATATGACTTGGGTTTTTGATTATTTTGGTTGAAAAAATTATATGCTAGAAAAATGACGGAATATCTTCTTCCATTTCTCATTTCTTTCCAATATATTTGTCATATCTTTTAATTTCTGCTATTTCTATAATATCAGGAAATTAGGGAAATAAAAGACACCAATAATTCAAATTGTGAATTTCACAAAACAAACTCGAGTTTAAACTAAGGCCATAATTTTTTTATTTCTATTGATGCTATTATTTTAACAAACAAACATTTACAGCAAATAGAAACAATACCATTTTGAACATAAGACAAATGCGAATAAAAGCCCTTATATAATTTGCTGTTATCCTTGTAATCAAAGTAAAACTACTGATATTGAGGAGTTAACATTCTTTTGATAAATACTTTACATTCCATGCATGCAGTTTGAATTCATTAACATTATCTTAATACTTCTTAGGTTAGCAGAAAACATATCACAACTTAAGTCTTGAAACAATAACATAATTTAACAGCTACACATATTCCTATGTCATTCGTATAAGGATTACATTAATTAATCATTACATTAATTAGAACTTGCATTTCACATATGATTTCAGAATTACATAAAGCTACATAACAAACAAAGTCATTGTTTATCATAGTCCTCATTGACTGGAGTCACCATGAGCATGTGGAAATGTTATCTATCTCATGTGGGAAAGTCGCTGTGTCTCTTTCTGAAATTTCTGATTCTGGTGCTAACTGGCGTCCCTGAGAAAAATAAAATATTAATTCAAATTAAAAAAATTAAAAAGAAAATAAGGATATCAAAAAGATTGACACAAATTTGTATACAAAAATTGTTTAACCCTTGGGCATGGGATGACCTGATTATGTTGTTGTTTTTTTGATTTTTTTATTGGTGTTTTTCCTAATTAGTGTGGGTGGGGAGGGAAGAAATGGTGTTGATTCATGATATTTATTTCTTACTTTAATAACAATGTACAGATCAGCAATTCAGATGCACACAATTCTTTTTATTTCTAGTTCTGCCATTTTAACATAGAGAGTAGAACATCAGAAATGTGTTTTGCTATCACTTTGAGATTTCCATTAAATTTTATCGAGTACAAAATATAGGAATACACAAAAATTGACATGTTGTCTTTCTAAGCCTACATTTGTAATTCAAAGTATCAAAAAGTAGGAAGTGGTCGTCTGATAGATAGTTCTTAACAAAAATATTTGTTTTCATTCACATTAAAAAAAAAACAAAAGATTCTCAAACAGAAAGAAGTTCTTTGATGGATTTTCAAAGTATGCAAAATATATATATCATCACTGTCAAACTGCTCACTGGGTCGATGCCACTGCTGGTAGAGGGTATATCACCAGCCCAGTAGTCAGCACTTCTGTGTTGACATGGTCATAATTACAAAACTTTGAATTTTTGAAATACTAAGGCTTTTCTACTCCGGGAATAAATTACTCAAGCTGCATTTAGCAAAACTTTTTGGAATTGTCGGTCCTCAATGCTCTTGAAATTCGTACTTTATTTGGCCTTTTTAACATTTGTTTGATTCGAGCGTCACTGATGAGATTTTTGTAGACGAAACGCGCGTATTAAATTTCAATCCTGGTATCTATGATGAGTTTATTTACTAAATAAGAAGGAATTCTGTTTAGGAGAACCTGCATACCTATTCAGAACCGATAACTCTGACGATAAATATTGGCGGTTGAAATGTATGCAATATCATCTTTTTGTACACAAGTTAAAATTTGAATATCGATTTCTTTTAATGCCTTGATTTTGCTTAAAATATTGAATTAAAAAAATAAATGACAAAAATCATATGCAATGAAGTTTCGTTAAATTTTCTATGAGATACAAAAATCTATGAAATATAAAATTTGAATTAGAGTATTTTTTCTAAAACAAATATCGTGAAAGATTAATATTTGATTATTTTTGTAAGCAAATATCAACTTATCGGAGAATTTTTCATAATATTCATCTTTTCTTAAAGTTCTTTATGATATATATATCAGTTTTTCAAATCGATGTGGGACGTATTTGCTCTAAAAATAAAACTGTTTTAAGTAGAATATTTCGCCAGGTATAAGTTTAAATATTCTGAATAGAGTTTCAATGTATTACTTTTATTCACGGAATTTGTGAATTTGACGTACAAGTAAAATGGGGTCGCTAGATTTACCATTAAGTCGCCTGGGAAATGACGAGATAAAGTATGAATCTGAAGAATCTCTGGGGACGTAATCTAATAAAAAAATAAAACTACCAGAACCAACATTTTGAGGTAAAAGTTTATTCGAATACAAAGAATATAGTTGCAAAAGTTAGAAAACAGGTCTGATTAATGAGAAAATTGAAGCACCTTTGCAATCAGTTATCAAAGGTATCAGGCTTATAATTTAATACGCCAGACGCGCTTTTCGTCTTCATAAGACTCATCAGTGACGCTCAATTTATATTGGACAAAATTACACAAAATGGCGTCTCACTTTACGCCACCAAAGTCATGTGATGTCTTACTTAGTTGGATATGGAAAAATGTGATGAATCTATGTAGTTACTCACCTCCTTAAATACTTTTTGGAATTCTTGAGCAGCCTGCTCTGAACTAAACTGACACCCAAAGTGCCTTCTTACAGGTTCATCTGTAGAGAAATCTATTGGAGACCAAAAAGAGTCTTTTTTTATCTCTGTAATGAAAAACAAACATAACCTTAAGTATAGGTTAATAATGACTGTTGAAAGTTCCATAACTCTGGAATGACAATCCAGAATTTTCAAAATCAGAAGGCTAAATTCACCAATCATAACAAAGAGTTGCGAAAAATACCAGAGGGACATTTAAACTCATAGATCAAACATAAAATGACAACGCAATGACTACAAAAGAAAAAGACAAACAGACAAACAATTGTACACAAAACACAACATAGAAAAATTAAAGACTTACCAACACGAACCCCACCAAGAACTGGGGGTGATCTCAGGTGCTCTGGAAGGGTAAGCAGATTCTGCCTCACATGTGCACCCGTTGTGTTGCTCATGTTATTAAAAACCCGGTAAATTGTCTAATTCGGTAGGTCACATTCGTGAAAAGGGAACGGGATTCTAGTTACAACATTAGAAACATATCCGATATCATCTGTGAAAAGGATATTCCATAACGGTCAACCAACCCTTGATGGCGTCCGTAACATTTACGAAGGGATGATAAAAACTTCCACATTTGGAACTCTTGGTTTAATAGCGTCCTTGTGAGCAGCAACCCTCTAACAAAAGTGTTAAGTTTGGAATAACAAACCAGAATTTTCAAAATCAGGAGTCTAAATTCACCAAACCTAACAAAAGTGTTTATTTTGGGAGGACAAACCAAAATTTTAAAATCGGGAGTCGAAATTCACAAGTATGGACACTACATTGAAGCTTGATACAGCTCTGAATTTGGATTGTGATTAAATATTTGACACAGCATAGGTTTCTGACACACAATGAATGCGGTCAAAGAAATAAAAAAAAATGAAATTGGACTTTCACCCATATATACACCTGATCGCTATTTGGAATTCTCCGCCGGTCAACCTGAGAATCTGCGCGGCTTGAACTTTTGACATCATACAACATTCACTTTTCCATTGTGGCGTCAGATATTTTCTATTGTGACTTCAAAATTTTATGGGAACCTTTGTTATGTCAAGTAATGGCGGACAAATAACGATGAGGAGTATTATAGTCCAATATCAAAAATCTAAATAAACAGTAAGATTCGACATATCCAAGTACACCAAAATTTAATTAATATATTTATTAATGAACAATATTAGCTAAGTATTTCATCAAACATATTTTATATATATATATATATATAATCTGGTAGAGCCTAGGTGGTCGAGTGGTCTAGCGCGTCGGGCACAGTGCAAGGCGATTTGGTGCCACGATATCTCAGTAGCATGAGTTCGAATCCCGGCCAGGGAAGAACAAAAAAATTGCTAACGCAAATTTACAGATTTAACATTGTTGGTGTTGGGCTGTTATTTAGACGAATTAAATATATATATATATGTGTGTGTGTGTGTGTGTGTAGAGGATACTGAAAATTAATTTATACAGAATAACAAAAAAGTCTACCACAAAGATAAGAAAAGAAGAATGTGTAGATGGACACGATGCCCCTTGTAAAGCTTTTAACAAATTGGGACAGAACGTCGAGAAGGACGGAAAGACAGGATGGCCTACGGTAGGGGCATAAAAAATGAAAAATACAATTTCCAAAATATCATTCATCATTTTGAAATACAATTCCAAATAAAAAATCTACAAAAATTACCTTAAATTGTTTTTCAAAAGATCTAACAATGAACAGTAAATTTCATACTAGATTTATACATAATTTCTAAAAAATATAATTTGATGCGATATATATTTGTAACAATGAATCTACTATCTACTAACAGTTTTTCTAAAAAATGTTTATCGGAAGATACCGAGACTTTGTTGATAAACATTCCGTAACAACTTCACAAATAATACACGATGGTCTTGAAGTATATATTCTGTGTACTGGCGTTGTTTATCATCTTAATAACGTGTTATAGTATTCTTTTATTTGTCTTTTACTGTTTAGTCTAATTTTGGTTATATCCAATTGACGTGGCTCAATCTGTACTTATACATCCCGTCATTGTATTATTGTGCTATGGTAAAGTTTTGTATTCCTGTCTTTAATTTTTGCTAATGTGCTTTGTATATATGCCTTTTAGTGTTTCTTTGTTACATATGACGTGGCTCTATACTTATACATCCCGTTATTGTGCTATGGTAACATTTTGTATTATTGTCTTTCATTTTTGCTAATGTGCTTTGTCTATATGCCTTATTGTGTTTCTTTGTTATGTATGATGTGGCTCTGTACTTATATATCCCGTCATTGTGTTATTGTAAATTTTTGTATTCTTGTTTTTCATTATTGCTAATGTGCCTTGTCTATATGCAGTTTTGTGTTTCTTTGTTACATATTTGTTTGTTTTTATAGTGACTAAGATTATAACACAATGTTGACTGCTCTACCCCAATTTTTGACAATTTTCCTATTGTGTCTGTTTGTTTTGTCCACACATCGTTGTCAATATAATGGAATTTTATACAACTGTCAAATAAGTGAGAGGTTTAGCTAGCTATAAAACCAGGTTTAAGAAAATGTCTGTACCAAGTCAGGAATATGACAGTTGTTATCCATTCGTTTGATGTGTTTGAGCTTTTGATTTTGCCATTTGATTAGGGACTTTCAGGTTTGAATTTTTCTCGGAGTTCAGTATTTTTGTGATTTAACTTTCTATTAATTGTGTAATTCAGCTCTGAATTTTGATTGTGATATGTTATTAGACATAGCATTTGTTTCTGACACAGAATGAATGTTGTCTAAGAACTTAAAATTTTTAAATAGGGCAATTACCTATTACGGTCCAATATACAAAATAAAAAAATCATGTTTAGATTCAGCATAGCAAAGGACCCCAAGAATTCAATTTTAGTTTAAATCAAGCAAAGTTGAATTTTGGACCCTTTGGACCTCAATATGGCCTAAAATACAAAATCGTAATAAAAAAATTCTAGCTTGATTCAGAATATTAAAGAACGCCAAGAATTCAAGATTGAATTTAACCCCGGTGAAATTGGTTAAAAAATAAGCAATTTTTATAAGGGTAAGAAAAATATCATTTTTTACCCCTTATTCCTAAATGGTTAGGTCATAATGCCAAAAAAACAATCAAAACCTATCTTTTATGGTAGAAAATTTGAAATAGATCCATACACTTATACCAAATCTATCGTCCTGAAAAAAGAAAATTGCTTGTTTTTTGCCCCTTATTCCTAAACATTTAAGACAATCAACCCAAAAATCAATCCCAATCTTTTTTTTTCATGGTATTAAACCTTGTGGTACAATTTCATAGAGTACATACACGAATATACTCAAGTTATTGTCATTGAAACCAATTCACAACATTATCAGGACAGTATAAAAAGCTAACTTTTTCTCTATTAAAATGACTGATGCCCTCTCTGTAAATTTACTAAATGTCAACTACAAGGATTACACAAACTAAAATGTTTCTATTGTTTAAATGATGATGGACTAATACAATGGAAGCTTATGAGATCCATATTTAACTATATATATCAAATATACATATATAAATTATTTTTATGAATTTAAGATAGATTTTGCATTGTACAAAAAGGATACTTACATAGACATATTCAGTTCCTTGGTAACTAAATGATTACAAACAACGTTTTTGTTGTCTAATTCTACCATTATCCTATTACCATTGACATCCTCATCATAAATAACCTTTATTGTTCCCCATCCTATCCCTCCTACAGCCTACAAATATATAAAAAGAAATTCATCTTACAACATTTATAGTAGAACATAATAATAAAGAAATTCAGAAAGCTTTCCACAAGTAACTAGTCTATGTATCTCCATATTAAGAGATTCTATAAAGAATGGAGGGATTGATTTGTGTTGAAAGTCGATTCACAAATCTTACATGCATTTCAGGACTAGAACATGTGATATGAATAGATGTAGAAACCCTGTCAGATGTAAATGTGCTAGTTCCCAGGAAATAGTGTGTAGGAAGACTAAACTTTAGTAAGAATGACCTATGTATGGTGGTAAGCTGTTAGATTCATTTTTAAACCCAAACATATGATTGCAAATCTCTTTTCATTATAACTGATCGACTCTGAAAATAAACAAGCATTCTGTGAGCCTTGCATGGCAAAACATAGTCTCCTCCCGGTTTATTGTATTGAAACAAAATTCTAACTTGATCTATAACTTGTCATGGTGTGACCTATATTACAAATATCAAGTTAATATCTTCAAGCATGACGAAAAAAGGTGTTAAAAACTGATTATTTAAGTGAATGTTTTAAGTCCAAGGACAATAACAGAAAATGATCAGACCGGAACAAAATTCTAACTTCATCTGTAACTTGTCATGATAAAATTATATACCAATTTTCAAATCAATCTCTTCGAGCATGACTAAAAAAGCGTAGAAAACCTGACTTGCCGGACTGACGGATAGACAGACCGACAGACAGACAGAGTGCAAACCTAAAGTCCCCTTCGACGTCGTCGGTAGGGGACTAAAAAGCCAGTGAACAGTAAAATGTATATCTGGCCAGTATCTTCAAGGTCAATTTGTAAACTAAATAATCCTGCTGTAGGTCATTTAGTACCTGAGAAATAGCTCTGGTCACCTACAAAAACATGGACACCTAGGGTAATTTACAGTTAACCTAAATTTAACTGAGTATAGATAAATTAACAGTATTTCAGAGATATTAGCAATTTAATTCACCTTCCAATCTTCTTCTTTGCTGAAGAATTTTATTCTGTTATTAATAAGTATTTCTTCTTCATCTTCATCTGTTGTAAATTCATCATCATCATCGTCTTCTTCATCTTCTTTTACTTTAACTTGTTCTTCAATAACATTTTTCATTGCATCTGCCGGCTGTGTTACCATAGTTGTCGACTTTTCTGACTATGCCACCACAGTTGTGGGTTTTATAGCTGCATCTTTAATGAATATAAACAAGCATTCTGTAAGAGTTGCCTGGCAACACATTGTTCACTACCAGTTAAAAATTCATTGTACTGGAACAAAATGCTAACTTGATCAATAACTTGTCATGGTGTAAACTACATAACATCAAGTCAATATCTTAAAGAATGACGAAATAAAATGTGGAAAATTAATTATTTGAGTGAATTTTCTAAGTTCAAGGACCATAACTCTGCACAAAATTGTCAAACCAGAACAAAATTTAAACTGATAGACAGTGTACATCTAAAGTCTCCTTCGACTTCATCGGTAGGGAACTAATTATTAGAATCACTGAATCAATAAAATGAAGTCTAAGGTAAAGTGATCCATAAGTAATACATCAAATCATGTAGAGATTGTATACACTTCTTGTTGTGGGTTCACATGAAATACTTTCTGACTTCATTATGGAAAATGTCACAGGCATAAATCTGATTTATAAAAAGAACAAGAATATGTATATAAATAAAGGCAACAGTAATATACTGCTGTTCGAAAGTCATAAATCGATTGAGAGAAAACAAATCCGAGTTACAAACTAAAACCGAGGGAAACACATCACCTATAACAGGACAACAACGAAACAACAGAAACACTAAAGTGCAACAAAAAACCAAACGACAATGCGACACACACAGAAACGAACTATAAGATAACAACTGCCATTTTCCTGACTTATAACACATTTATTCTAAAACCAGTTTTTGGCATGATGCGGGTTATGTTCTTCTTAATATTTTATGATGGTATGATAGTAAACCCCTAACGGGAGAGATTGTGCTTGATTTTTATATGATCGCATAATCTTTCAATCAGTTTAATCGAGGTCTGGAGCTGGCTTAACAGTAACTGCTAATAGTCCTTTGTTAATTCATGTATCATTGTCATTTGCTTAGTTTCATTTGTTACCTATTCTGACATCGAACTCAGACTTCTTTTAAATTGACTTTTACTGTGCGTATTGATGTGTGTTCCTTTTTTCTACATTGGTTAGAGGTATAGGGGGAGGGTTTAGATCTCACAAAACGTGTTTAACCCCGCCACATTTTTGCGCTTGTCCCAAGTCAGGAGCCTCTGACCTTTGTTAGTCTTGTATGTTCTTTAATTTTAGTTCATTTATATGTTTAGTATGACATCCATTTTCACTGAACTAGTACACAGTTTTATTTAGAGGCCAGCTGAGGCCATCCTCCGGGTGATGGATTTTCTTGCTGCGTTGAAGATCCATTGGTGGCATTCGACTTTTATCTGCTCTTTGGTCGGGTTGTTGTCTCTTTGACATATCCCCCATTCAATTTATACACCACACCACGGCTAGCTCAATAATAATAAACAATTGCATGTTTAGTGAAATAAAAAAAAAAATATCAAATCAATACCCTAGTTTGGCATTTATTCAAAATTTCATATCATAACGTGCATGTGTACTAACTCTAAAGTTAACGAAACCACAACTTCATGCAAAACTACCTTTAACCAATCTTAAATTTGATATGGGAAGGACAAACACACTTATGTACACACATATATAAGAACACACAATGCAGCGCTACTACAGATGGTGGGGCATAAGTAATCTTCCGTATTTAAACTATGAACTGAACATGTACAACTCTTCCTTTATTCTCAATACAAATCCTATTCTAACTTGTACATGTATACTTATGTAACAACATTCATGGAAAACAATTCAATGTTTGTCTGCTTTTTACAATAAAACAATGAGGTTATTCTAATGGTATAATCTAAAATATATTTGTCCATGAGGTTTGATACTTTATTTCAATATTTACCTCCTTTCTCTGTAGCTGTTGATTTTTGTTTTCTGGTGTCGTTCTGACAGCTATCAATCACTTGTTTAAACTGTTGAGCCAGCTCTATTGTCTGAAAAATCAGAAACACAAGTCTCCAATATACTGTTTAACTTCTTTCCCTAATGTGTTTTTTAGTACTTATATGTTAAGGGCTTATATTCAAGGACCAGTTTTATTTATAGTGAATTTGTTCTCATTTTGAACATGTATAAAATATTTGACACTGGACCAAACCAACAATCAATCAATTAATCAACGAAATTCTTGTCATAAATTCTGGGTTTTTTTCTCTACTGAACCAAGAACCCTATAAATATTACATCAAGTTTATCATGATTGTAAATGATTGGTACCTTTATTTTTCAAGTAAATTTATGAAATTAAATGAAATTTAGTAACAAGGGAGGGTTTTAAAGACCTTGTTTAACAATTAGGGTCTCACACGGTCGACTTATACTTCTTGACAAGACTTATAAATATATTCTAAATAACAATGGAAAGCAGTGAATGCACAATATACAAATGGTTTATCAGTTTCGACAATTGCATGTGTGTTATCAAGCTATTTTTTCATGTATTTCGTATGTAATGTCTTTGTTCAACTTGGCAAAACTTTTAGGAATTATTGGTCATCAAAGCTCTTCAACTTCGTATTTTATTAGGCCTGTAAAATTATTGGGATTCGAGTGTCACTGAAGAGTCTTTTGTAGATGAAATGCGCGTCTGGCGCAAATATAAAACTTCAATCCTGGTATCTATGATGAGTTTATTTGAATAGTATGCAGAACAAACATCTGATTGGTGTAATAATTTCTAACCTTAAATTTAATTGCTAATTGTTCAATAATTGGTTCATTGTTGCTAAAATCTTGACCAACCCAGCACCATGATGTTTCTGATTTTTGTAAAGGTTTAAATAGTATCACTGCTGTGAACCACTGGTTACATGTTAACTTTAAAACTTGTTCTCTTCTTAGAATAATTCTGTATCGACCTTAAACAAACAAGAATAAGATGTAATGGTTGTTCATCTTGAGCACAATTATACTGTGAAAACAATTATACGAGTCAAAGTAAAAAGATTTATTATCATATTTTAGACTAAAAGAGGGGCGAAAGATACTAGACGGACACTCAAACTCATTGATCGAAAACCAACTGATATTCCGTAATGGTCAACCAACTCGTGATGGCGTCCGTAAAATTTACGAAGGGATGATTTCAACTTCATCATTTTGAACTATTGGTTTGATAGCTTCCTTGTGAGCAGCAACCCTCCATTAAGGAAATCATGATAGGAAACACAAGCCCGGAAATATCGTATCATTTGGGAGATATACATGTATACTCCGTATGCAGGCTCTGCTGGAATGTTGCTACATAGAAATGGAAAGTTCACAATTGGGAAGCTGAATCCATCTCTTTTGTCGTAAATTCCTGTTTGGAACCGATCCTTACTGTCAATCTCTAGATGTAAGTCAAGATATGATGTATGATGTATAGTAATGAAAATATTCAAACTCAAAAAATTTTACAGTGCGAAAAAAAGTAAGTAAAAATTTTACTAATATATAACTTCTTGAACTTTAAGAAATTTACATTTTATTGTTTTCTTTAATTTACAGTAAAAATACAAAAAACAATTATATAGATCTTTACCTACACATGAAAAGATGGTAAATTACTTTAAACTGAACATGAGAATTTACATTGTAGTAGAAGTACCCAAGATTATGATCATGGACTTTTCAAAGACAACACTTATTTACCGATATTCAAATCGAACGAATCAATTAAGAAAACACAAATCAAGGTAAAAAACATACACTGATGGAATTGAATAAAAGAAATGTGAACATCATTTAATTATAATTAAAGATCATGCAACCCAGTACTGAGTTTCATAGATTCAGTTTTGACTAATATTGACCTTTTCTGAGTTAATAGAAAGATTACAATAGAATTAAATTTTGATTGTACAAATTAAAATACTTACTGTTGACTAGATGTCTCAAGATTTTCATTTCACCAAGTCCCCTTTCCTTCCTTTGATTGGTCTCTTTATCAAATCGGAACAGCTTAGCTCTTTTGACAGAACATCTTTTTATAGCCCTCTTCTCCTGTTGAGAAAAATCTTGTTGCATGTAAATAATCAAATGCATAAAAACCACAATGAAATGTGAAGTGAGTGAGTAATGTGAAATAAGACAGAGATTGTTCTGATATCTTATTGCATTTTTGGGGAATAGTTTAGGCAGTAGACAGTACGCAAACAGTCAAATTAGTATATAGTGTCATTAGCATTAAAAAAAAAAAAAAAAAACATATGAGCTACAGCCACAAGTTGTCTTATATAAAGATGTTACTGTCAAATATCTGTTTTAGTTATAACATTTTTATAATAACAGTAACATAAGTGGACCTACTATAATTTCTCATCTGTTTTACTGCTCACACAGGGGAGGGTGGTAAAGGGTTATTTTCGTACAACGTGTTTTGCCATTTTTATTTCACGTGTAGCCGTGAAAAAGGTTCGTTATTCACCGTGTTTCGTGAAATCGGTAAAAAGATCACAAGAAATTTTTAATTGTTCGTTCATTGTGAAATGGCAATTTTATTTCGCGTTCTTCCGTGCAGATACCCCCTTTACGCCCTCACAGGGGGTTCTCTTCCTATATAAAGATACTAGAACACACCCGCGAAATCGCGGGCATTTAGAGCGCGGTTGAAAGTATGTAAACTGTTGTAGGATGAATTTTTGTAAAATATTTTATGACTGGAGAATTTCAGGAAAGGTATCAAAAGTATCTAAAACTTGAACTG
Organism: Mytilus coruscus; assembly: GCA_017311375.1. Lineage (NCBI taxonomy): Eukaryota > Metazoa > Mollusca > Bivalvia > Mytilida > Mytilidae > Mytilus > Mytilus coruscus. The sequence goes on from CM029600.1 coordinate 25,165,884, forward strand.
ACGTCAATATAACATTTTGAATTTTCACCAGTTCAAAATATTGGATGCAAATCTAAAGAATGTCAATGCAAAGGTCAACTATTTGTAGTAACATGAACGCACAATTTTTAGGAGGTGAGTTGCTTTGTCACCATTCTTTTTGTTTCGTTGCTCAGAAGACAGAATAATCGATATATTAACCTTTTCAATTTCAGTCACTCGAAACGGATTTCACTGATGAAATCAGATTATTATGTGATATTTGCAAATTTAGATTGGAATTATGAATAGAGCCATTATAAAATACTCAATAAACAATGCGATTTGTGTCGTCATATTTAACTGAAATATGGAAGTGGCGTCATACTTCCAGCCATTTTTAAAATTTCTAATATGGGGTGCTTATTATATACGTCATATGAATAGAACAATAGTAAAATACACAATATACCACAACCACTATAAATCAACGACGTCACAATGCAATTTGTGCACAAAAAACGCCATATTTTATTGAAATGGCGTCAGAGTTTTCAGTGGAAAACTTTATTATAACATTTAAATAATGCCTCCAGATTTATATATGTTATATAGATATACATGAATCACAAAGAGTATCTGAGCAATTCATGCAGTAAAAGAGGCATTTGATTTGATATCAAGTCTCCCACATGACATGCATTGCTCAATTTTTTGAACTAATTTTAACTGGATCTTATATTAACTATATAAGATCCAATTAAAATTAGTTCACATGTGGACATGTGAAGTTTTGTTCTCACCCGACCCTCATTGTCAATTTCTGTGATGCAAAATATTTGACTGCCTCAACAGCACCTGGTGTATCCTTTGTTTCAATTTAGATGGGATAGATCCATTCAACATAGTCACGTTTGAATTATTAGGTTAAATGACATCATCTATATAGGGAACGTGAATTTAATGATAATGCCAGCTTCTTCTTCCTAAGAAGCTCCTGAATGAAGTCGCCCTAGGGATAAAAACCAAAATCGGCAAGAGGGAAACACATATGGTTCCCATGGGACTGCCGATTTTGTGTTGAAAAATATGTCCTTCTAACGTAACACCTAATTATGTTGTCAACCAAGAAATCGAGAAATCAAGCATCTTGATAATCAGTTTCAGAAAATATTTTTTGGTATCAGTGTGTTTTTTTTTTTTTTTTTTTTTGGTGCAAGTATGATTTTTCGCTTTCTAAAAAAAGATATTTGTATCTTTGTAGGTCACTTTTTTTATGAAACAAATTAAGACCAATTTTTACAATTTGTATGTTAGTTTGAAATGGGGGTATACATGGTAAAAAAGTCAAAATGTTGTTAAACTATCGCAAGAGGAAAGATATTTTGGATGTATTTACTCAAACTTATCTTTGGCATTTTTAAGTGTCCGCATCTAATGCATTTATCTTTTCAGGAATCTGGGTAAAAAGTTTTTTTTCAAAAAATAATTACCCACTTTTCCCTGCCCATCCTTTTTGCACTTCTTTCAACCCTGTCAAAAAGCTGACATATCAGAATTAAAAAAAATGGCTATATGTTCCTCATAATGCATCCCATTGGAACAAAATAAAGAAAATTCACAAGAGGACGTTCAGTAATCAAAAAGTTTTATACACGATGATAAAAATGTGACTTTCTATTGTGTTTCAATGGACTGTATGTGCATACAAGACTGTCCATTGATCCACATTAATGGGGGATTGCTTATAAAGGATCTCCAAATTACTATTCCCCTCGAGTTTTGATCAGTATGCACAGAAGAGTTTGCCGATCAGAATCATTAGATTATCTTTGAAGGCCACATTTTCAAGCGATCAAATGCAGTAGACCGTCTTTTACACAATTCCTGTCCTGGAACCAAATGATGTTTATCTGTAGAAAAACTTCAATATATCAATCCTTCTAAGTTTGGTCAAAGAAAGCCAATAAGTCCGAGAGAAGAAGAAAAATAAATCGGAATTCAATTGAAACTATGTTCACCAAAGATCAAAGACATTGTGGCCATGTTTGTTTATCAGAATGGAACTAATTATGACAGTTTGTATAGTACCTGCCATATATTCTATTCTTGACCTGGTGTTTTCAGAGGAGATGATGGAAATGAAAAAAAGAGTACAAAAGATGAAAGAAAAGTAAGAGGTAGACAATGTCATTAAAAAAAGTGATGAGTTTCATGACAAAAGCTCTCCGAGCTCGAGTATGTAGATATAGACATTATAACCTGTATGATGTAAATTTAAGCTTTACTCTGATTAAAAGTTCCGAACAAAATGTTTACTTTTTAATTTGTTTAATAAACAAGCTACTGGCTTCTGTAAAAGAAGGTCAAAATTGGTTATCAATTGAATCATTTTGTAAATTGGTTGATTGATTGATTGGATTGCTTTACGCCGCGTTAGCACCATTTTCGCTAGCCAAGGGTTACGATCCAGTCCCCTCCTCTCCACCCTTGGCGGATTAAGAGAGAATTTCGGATCCACAAGGTAATGATTTTCATTGGTTGCAGTCGTAACTGACTGCAGCCAATCAAAAAGCGCCTTTAACATGATCACGTGTAAATGTAAAAAATGTAGGTATTAACAAAATAATTGCCACGTGCTGATTGTGCAACAAGTCTTTACCCCCAAAACATACGACGATATTTAATGACAATTTAAATGTTCTTAATCAACTAATAGAAGTTCCTGGGTATGTTTTTTGCACAAATGTTGGAATGTCAACGTATATTTTCGTTTCCTGCTTCACCAAGTTTGTAAACTCTGGACGCTACCATGTTTACACCTCCTCACTGAAGAGAGTTAAAGTGTTATCATTGGCCAAGAACAATCTTTTCGGAATTGGCGTGACTTTAATCAACCGATAGATGGCGCAACATTGTTATCACAAATGTTGGCTTAATCTGCTACGGGTGGAGGCTATCAAAAATTGCAGTTCAGTGGTTGTCGTTTGTTCATGTCTGTCATATTTGTTGTTTGCAAATTGTATTTTATAAATTAGCCCGTTAGTTTTCTCAATTGAATTGTTTCATATTTTTCATGTCGGGGCCTTTTATAGCCGACTATATGGTATGCGTTTTTCTCATTGTTGAAGGCCGCATGGTTGCCTATGGTTGTATACATCCACTTCATTTGAACTTTGGCGGATAGTTGTCTCATTGGCATGTTTATAACATCTATTTTGTTTCAATTTTCCCTGTTTTGTTGTCAAATCTATCATCATTTTATCTTTAAACAACGCATGGCATTACCCAGTTTTATTTAAATCTTGCTCATTTCTCTTGCCATTTGTTTAAGTATCAATTTTGGTAAAGTTTAATTTTGCTTTATACAGTTTTGTGTAAATCGACTTCTTCTGTTAGCAGGGTTGAAGTTTGCAATATAATTGTTAAATACTGGTAAAGCTATTTCCTGAAGCATTGCACTCTCAATACCGGGTTTGTCAATAAAGCCAATTTTGTTGTCTAAGCAGTTTGTATGAATACACATGCAGGCATATTGCTCCATTATTTACTATGTTAATTTCGAAACGTAAGTAATTCTTGCTAAGAGGACACCTGTTTGATTATGTTAAATGTTGTCTATTTAGATTTGGGATGTTAAACGAAATACCTATGATGAATTATATAATGTTCAAGAGCACATTCTACCTCCAACCAAGTTTGTGTCTCAGGTGTTTTGATCTGCAGACACTCAAATACACGATCACATCATGCTAACTACTACATTTAGTATACAAAAATATATATTTATATCTTTACAATATGTCAAGCTCTAAATCGACCCGAGTCAAAAATATAGTGAAAATGTAAACACATACTATCAAAGATCTGACAACTTTGCCGACTTATCTAAATAACAAAAACAAAACAATAACATTAAGATTTACATAAGGAAATCTATGACAAGGTTGCAAACTTGGGACGGGAACGTGTTCATGTATCAGCATCAAGCTTGTTTGTTGTTGGTGTTAACCTTTTCAAGTTATCTTCTCCTTTCTTCAATCATGATAAGTGAATCAGCAGTAAGTAAAGTCATATACAATAAAAATCAGTACAGGATAAACAAAACAGTGATAAATGATACCTGTAAAATAGTGCTCACAGTATCTGAAAACAAGCTAAAAGTATTTTATAACGTACTGAAATGCTCTCTAAACTCCTGTATTGGCGCTGTACTTCACAGTAGTTTTGTCATTAACAATACTGGAAGACAAGACCTTATGCAATAGAAAAACAAGGATATGGGGTAACCATCCATGACATAAAATCAGTACATAAAAGACGACAAAAAAAAAAAAAAAAAATAAATAAAAAAGCGCTTCAATGCCCAGAATAAACCTGAAGAGAATTTCCAGCAGAAAAAAAGAAACATTTCAGTCTTGTTTCAATTTAAAAGATAAGATAAGATACATTGTATTGCCTTGGGCAAAATCAATGATTCACACATTTTCCATTTACATAATCGATAACACAAAAGAAAAACAGCTCAAATATGAAAAAGAGTTAATAGCATAACAATGTAAATTATTGAATTGATCAATATTCAATAAAAAAAAAAATCCAGACAAATGTTAAAGATTTCTCTTTTTATGTATTTGAACAGTGTTAAGCATGTATAGTTCAACGTGAAAAGTTGTTAGCAAAATTTACTAAAATCTATGACATAACCAGTATGAGGTCGTTCCGGACCATACCAATTCAAGATAGATTTTGGCCCGATCGACTTGTGACTGAACGACTTGGGTCGGATCGATTTGGGGTCGGAACGACATGACCAACATATCCCATTTACTCTACATTGACCTTAAATGTTTAAATATAGAAACTGTACTATAAAGGAAATAAAAATTGACAACATACATGTAACATCTTCAGACAAAACTTAATCACAGGCTACTAAAAACATGAAATCATTATCTTATTGACTTACATTTTAACTAATGTCTTGTTGTAGACCTGGAGATATAAAGGGACCTAACTAGTTGAGTTATGGAAGATCTTTTTTGGCTCAATTGGTTAGAGCGCTGCCTTTAGATCCCGAGATTGAGGGTTCGAATCCCGCTGGTACCATCCATGGATTTTCACAACAGTCTTTATGGAAAATTACTCTATCACTTTCACTTTCACTTTACTTTGCACTTGGTGAAAGTGATACTACCGCTGACTGTTTTTTAGTATTCTTCAAACGAAAAAGCAGCGTAGATTTGTAAATCGTCTAAGATTTGATATCCTCAGATGAATAGAACAGTAAACAATAATCAATACGTAGAAACTGTAAGAAGTCGACATCAGGTTTGCCAAATTATATTTATACTCGAGTTGTTTTTCTTGTATCGTGTCGGAAAATATTTCTGTCCGGAAAAGTATCTGAGATCTGATAATATAAGCAATTATTATTATTTTTTTTTTTGATAATTCGGTTTAAAAGTAGCATTCTGATTTTAACTCTAATTAAACACTGTTAAATTTTGAAAATTTGCTCTTACAAAGCAGACAACAATATTGTCATTTTAAACATAATATTGAAATTCTTAAAAATGACAAAAACTGGACAGTTTTCATACCATGCATACCTTTAAATTCTACTGACGATAAGATTGTAGATGAACATGCTTCAACAAAGAATGAATAAAAAGCTGCTGCTGAACACCACAAGGACACCTACTGAGTATTGAGCTCCTTTATGATACAAGACATTTTCTTTTTGTTGAGCAATTTGAATTAACTACACTTTCTGACTTATGTTCATAGTCTTTAATTAACTCGTTGTGAAATACTGTGACAAGGTGTAGCTTTATCTATATTACAGTCGCTAATAACTGCAATTTTATCAGCATTTATTCAAACATTTAAAAGGACATCATGATGTAAAACCAAAATCAAGTTGGAAATTTATCATCTCTTTAGGACACACATTGATTCATTTTAGTAATCTATGTCTTCGATGAAAAATTTACATGTTCGCAAGAAACCTCCATCAACATGTGAACATCATTTTGGATTTACGAAAACATGCGAAACTGTTTGTAAATGTTTTTACTCTTAAAATTAATATTTCAATAGGACTTGACAAGTTTTATATTTTTAACCCTGCAAGTAAACAAAGTTTACCCTACCTTTATATTAACCTTAACTCATTATGACTAAATCAACCATTAATAGTAACTGATGTCTGTTTTAAACCTTGATATTATAATTAGCATGGCAATAACTAATTGTGAAGGTATTTTTCTCGTGCAAGAATCAATAAACATTGTACTAATTTTGATAGCATAAGGGATGAAATAAAAAACAAAAATTCATTTGCTTGTCATGTGAACCTCGTCAGTAGTTGCCATATATTTATATTTTTGTTATTTGTGGAACTGGTTGTTAACTAATGGCAGATTTTGTAAAGGTTTCCTGTTAAATTTATCATTACTTTTATGGACATTTTAGAGCTTGAAATATTAAAAAGACATGTCTTTTTTTCAAGGTTTAATGTCTTTTTGTTATTTTCTTTGACGTATAAATCATAAATTATTTTACATATATTTGCATAATGCTGCTCTATCACATAAATTGTGAAACAAAACAAAATTATACGGTCTTTATCAATTATATAAAAAGACTCTGTAAAAAAAGACAGTTTGGAAAATTTACATGTTTGCATTTTGATAAAGCAACGAATGATCCTTCAACAAGACATGTGCTTCTAGATTGTGTACATTACGCTCTGCCTCATCGTTTGTGGTTTTAATTCTATTTTTATTTTATATTCGTATGTAAAAGTAAAGATAATCACATAGTTCATTTATATGTTTTTTAGTTTAAAGCAACTATATGCACAGGATTTATTTGTTTTTACACAGTTTGATTTTGAAGAAAAACCGACATAGTTAGAAAATACATTTAATTACACCATTACTATCACAATTCTATATTAATATTCTTGTAATTTTTAGAAATTATATCAAATAACACCATTACAAACTTAATCCCGATTTTATATGCAATTTTTAGAAATTAACCTGTGACGTCACTTTTTGTGGCGTTGATACATTCGTGTGACGTACAGTTCATAATTCTATTATGCTGTATCTGTATACTGTCGTAAATCAATTTTAGGTGTCGTTTTTATTCTGCGGTTAACATGTCGAAATGTACTATTATATTATTTATTTATGTATTTCTCTGTACTGAGTGTTCTTGCATTTATTTGTACTGTATTCCTGTCACGTTATGTTGTCATTTTAGCGGTATTTTTAACATTGCCATAAACGCGGGAGGTTTGGCTAGCCATAAAACCAGGTTCAACCCACCATTTTTTCTTAAAATGTCCTGTACCAAGTCAGATATATGGCAGTTGTTTTCTAAAAGTTCGTTTCTCTGTATGTTGCATTGGCGTATATTTTTGTTGCACTTCAGTGTTTCTGTGGTTCCGTTGTTTTCCGCTTATAGTTGATGTGTTTCCCTCGGTTTTAGTTTGTAACCCGGATTTGTTTTCTCTCAATTGATTTATGACTTTTGAACAGCGGTATACTAGTGTTGCCTTTATGTATCCATGCTTCCAAGTTATTCGTTCCGCACGTACATGTTCACCCTATATCGGCTGCATTGACCGGGGTGTATTCCTGACACATGTACTGCTTTAACAAAGTTATGATGGAGAACGACTGAAATGGACACTACATTAATTTGGCGGTCACCGCCATGATTATTTCACCGATGCGATGGGTTTATGTCTAAACTCACTTAGATATTTAGATACAAGAATACACATCTGTTATTCAACCGATTGTGATATCTTGATTGAGAGTGGATTCGTATATCGGGTGATGCGTGCATAGCAGGAAGAGTCTACCATGGCAACCCAACGGGTCTCGCTCTTTTTGGAGTTCATGGGATCCTCTAAGGTTTTCATTTGTGACCTTGATTTGTATCTTATCAATCGATAACTATTGTTGCCTTAATGTATGCCTCGTCAATTTTTGGAAGTATAATGATGCATATCATACATTTTACTCACATAATTTTCGTCTCAAAATGAGAAGGACAAGTTTGTTCCAATTTGAAAAAAAAGAATAGCCTATCAATTTTGTGTTTTAGTTAAAAACTGCAATAATGCAGACTATAAGAAAAATAATGTTTAAATCATTGATTAATCTTTTTAATTTGAGCTGGCGTTCGTAGTAACACTTAATAATAGACATGTATTTCAATTCTCGGTTTTTTGTCTTGATCATTTATAAATGCAAAAACGAATGGATCAATATTTGCATTTTTTCTAATTATTAATGACTATTTCGTGATATTCAAAAGAAAATTGAAACCTCGCTGATTTGTCATTTTCATCTTTTTATCGTGTATTTTCACAAATGTATTAAAATATTATGAGTTTAAATCGAGAAGTCGATTAACTTTATTTTTCTTTCAGTCTCATCATTTTTTTTTGTCAGAAATAGATAATAATTTTGGGTTGAGATCTCACAAAACATGTTTAACCCCACCGATTTTTTGCACCTGTCCCAAGTCAGGAGCCGCTGGCTTTTGTTAGTGTTGTATGTTTTTTTTAAATCTTAGTTTATTTATATCTCTTTTTTGTGACGTCCATTTTGATTGAACTAGTACACATTTTTGTTTAGGGGCCAGCTGAAGCCTGCATCCGGTGTGGGATTTTCTCGCTGTGTTGAATACCCATTTGTGGCCTTCGGCTTTTTCTGCTTTTTGGTCGGGTTGTTGTCTCTGACACATTCCCCATTTCCATTCTCAATTTTAATGCTTGTAATCTCATTCCATTAACTGAAAATTCATACGCATTAATTTTCGTCTACAATTAAAATCATCATCATGACTATAAAAGTCTCATTAATAGAATGCCTCCTTCACGAGAATTAAGTTGTAACTTTAGTTTCCCTAATAATAGGGTCTATCAAGAAAATAATTCTGATAATTTGAAAATAGTCGGAAAATTTAAAGACAAAATTAATAACTTAAGCTCAACAAAAAGATATAATTCGCCCTCCAAATTCCAGGCTTATCTATTGTATCTCAAACACGTTTTCATAATATATAACAAGCTATACATAACCAAGTCTAAACAACAAATTCAATGGAAACCACCAGAATACCATCTCAATATCTAAGAAATCAGTATTTTGGGAAGTAAAACTTTCTTCAGTGAAGGTACAGTGTGAGGCCAGGTCAAATATCAAATTATTATTCATAATGCCTTAGTACAAAAGCTGAGAATTATGCATTAGAAATATTTCATACTCAGTAGGTATAGCAAAATTCAAATCATTGTCAAACAGGCAGTTACTCCCTAACAAATCTGAAATAAATCTCTTACTATGCAAAACTCAACATAACAGAGAAACTGATCAAAATATCTAATTATTCCTGACTGCATTCTATAACAAGTAATTCAGTGATCAGTTGGAATAACAGGAGCTTCCTTAGAGACTGAATCGTTCACATGTCAAAAATATATCCACCGTAAATTCCCTGAAATCGATTAACAAATGACTCTAATAAAGTGTGACTTACAGTATCCAAAGTTAGAAGATAATAGGTAAACACAAGAATAAGTAAAACAATCATCGTTAAAGGGCAAAAACTATGAGTCCTACAATGGTTTCAGTCATATTGGCATTTTTGTAGATCTTGGATCGCTGCTAATTGTTGTTGTCAAGTTTCTACCAGTCTATTGCAGTTTTAGATACAATTAGTGAAAATTCGAAAGTAAGTTAAAAAATCATTAGCTAAGGGTAAATTTCATACCATACAACTGTTTTAAGGAACACAACTGTATATGATCGCTCAATAATGGAAAAAACTCAAATAAACCATTTGAGCCATGTGAGCTACAATTTGATTCTTTCACCTAACACCACCAAGCCATCATGATTACAGTATTAACGTTACTCAACTGATGTATTGGCATCACAATTCAATAAAACAAAATACACTTATCACTGTGAAATAATTTAATACAGCACTAATTGTTTATAGATTAAGTTCCTGATATATTAAACATTTTACATTCCATGCAATTTGAAATTATTGACAATACCCTGGTACCTGACGTTTAGCAGAAAACATACCACAACCCTAGTCTTGAAACCATAACGTTACACAAATTCCTTTGTCATCTTATAATAATTATCATAGCATTAATATTCTTATGTCATTCTTTTAAGAATTATTATTCCTTTGATATTCTTATGTCATTCTTATTTGACTTATCATTACATTAATATTTCTATGTCATTCTGATAAAAATTATCCATTACATTAATATTCCTATGTCATTTTATAAGAAAGATCAATACGTTAATATACCTATGTCATTCTTAACAGAATTATCATTACATCAATATACCTATGGCATTCTGTTAAGAATTACCATTACATTAATATACATGTGTCATTCTGATAAGAATTACCATTACATTAATATTACTATGTCATTCTGATAAAATTATCCATTACATAATATTCTTATGTCATTATGATAAGAATTATCTATTACATTACTATTCCTATGTCATTCTGATAAGAATTATCTATTACATTAATATTCCTATGTCATTCTGATAAGAATTATCATTACATCAATATTCCTATGTCATTCTGATAAGAATTATCCATTACATTAATTGGAAACAAAATGTCCAATTTTCATTCAGTTTCGGTATAACAGATAGCTACATTAATACATAATAAAGCTATCATCTCCATTTTCTAAGTTTGAAAAGTTGCCATATCTCTTTCTGAAATGTCAGATTCCTGTGCCAACTGTCGTCCCTGTAAAAAAAGTTTAGTGTTTTATTTTGTCAAACATTCATAATAATAATATTGATAACAATTCCAAACAAGAATAATTAATTATTGACACAAATTCATGCTACCCTTTGCTGAACTTAAAATGATGGTGTTTATTTTTGTTGGTTTGTTTAAAATTCAGTTGAGGGAAAAGAGGGGTACCCAGTAGGGGAAATTAAATTGTTGTTGATTCATGATATTTTTCATTCCTCACTTTAATAACATTTCACAAACCAGCCGTTAGAATCTGCTGATTACTATCTAATTTAATTGGAGCAAACTTTATTTCTTAATCTGTTATATTTTGAAAAGTTGACAATCCGAAATTTTCTTATATATGAATGGCATCACTTTGAAATGCCACTTATATTCTAGTGAGTACAAACTATAAGAATAAACAAGAATGCACATAGTGTTTACCTAATCATACCCAATTCTGATTTCAAACTATCAGGAAACAGAAACCTAGAGCACTTTTATACATAACGAATTACTATTACTACTAGAATAACTAGAGGCTCTAAAGAGCCTGTGTCGCTCACCTTGGTCTATGTGCATATAAAAAAAGGAACTCTCGAACATGTAGACGAGAATAGACTTCATGACAAAAATCTCTATTTTGTTGGTCTTGTATTTCTAATCTTTTAGTCTGTTCAGTTTCTCTCTATTTTCTTTAGTTTTTGCTCAAAACACAAAAGAGGGTAAAAAAAAATCCTCTTAAAGGCAATCACTCCTATGAAGAACGACAGTCTACTAACTATATCGACAAAATTTGACTTTTTAATAGATCTTGCCTTGCTGATAATTTTTGTGATTTAAAGTGTTTATTTATCTATTACAATTTAAATCATATAAGGCATAACGGAAAAAAAAAAACGTTTCTCTCTAAATATCATAGTTTTCATGATAATAGGCAAAAATGAAAAAAAAAAAAATATGGGCAATAACTCCTATAAGAATTGTCTAACAGTTTTGACGTATATGGACAATTGGTAGAGCTCATTATTCTGAACATATTTGCTCTTTCAGATTTTCTCTATTTATAAAGGTTCAAAAAATTATAGAGAAACCTTGCATTTTACCCCTATGTCCTATTTTTAGCCATGTCGGCTATGTTGGTTGGAAGGCAGGGTCATCGGACACATTATTAAACAAGATACCCTAATTATGATTGTGGCCAAGTTTGGTTGAATTTGTCTAAGTAGTTTCAGAGGATAAAAAAAATTATCAAAAATTGACTATAAAGGGCAATAACTCCTTAAGAGGTCAATTGACCATTTTGGTCATGTTGACTTATATGTAGATCTTATAATTTGCTGAACATTATTGCTGTTTACAGTTTATCTCTATCTATAATAATATTCAAGATAATAACCAAACACTGCAAAATTTCCTTAAAATTAACAAATTGGGGCAGCAACCAAACTAAGGTTTGTCTGATTTGTCTGAAAATTTCAGGGCAGATGGATCTAAACCTGATGACTATTTTTATCCCTGTCAGATTTGCTCTAAATGTTTAAGTTTCAGAAATATAAGCCAAAATCTGCATTTTACCCCTATGTTATATTTTTAGCCATGTCGGCCATCTTGGTTGGTGGGCCGGGTCATCGGACGCATTTTTTAAACTAAATACCCTAATGATGATTGTGGTCAACTTTGGTTAATTTGTCTAAGTAGTTTCAGAGGAGAAGTTTTATGAGAGTACAAAAATTGTTAAAAATTTACTATAAAGGGCAATAACTCCTTAAGGGGCCAATTGACCATTTTGGTCATGTTTGACTTATTTGTAGATCTTACTTTGCTGTACATTATTGCTGTTTACAATTTATCTCTATCTATAATAATATTGAAGATAACCAAAAACTGTAAAATTTTCTTAAACATTACAAATTCAGGGGCAGCAACCCAACAACGGGTTGTCTGATTTGTCTTGACCTGATGCACAATTTTTCACCATGTCAGATTTGCTCTAAATGCTTTGGTTTCAGAGAGATAAGCCAAAAAACTGCATTTTAATCCTATGTACTATTGTTAGCCTTGGCGGCCATCTTGGTTGGCGGGCCGGGTCATCGGACATATTTTTAAAACTAGATACCCAAATGATGACTGTAGCCAAGTTTGGTTATATTTGGCCAAGTAGTTTCAGAGGAGAAAATTTTTGTAAAGATTAATGACAGACGACGGACGCCAAGTGATGAGAAAAGCTTGGGCCAGGTGAGCTAAAAATAATTCATCTGGGATTTAATGTATATTGATTTTGCTACCAGTTCGATATTTATAAGATATTACCCTTTAAATTACCACTCCTTTTAAAATATTTGGCATAGAAAGCCACTTTTTTTCTCATTTATAATATCGAGTTACTAAAAATCTGCAAACAGGCAGCAGTTATAGGTTTCTGACATATCAAAAAATTGAACACATGTTACAACCAATCACTTTCAAGCTGCTCGCCAAATGAGATGTCATTCTGTTAAATAGTTCCAAAGAAAAATGTAACTTAAATATTTAATTTCATAATACATATTACAAAATACAAAATTTGCTACCAGGAAGTGGCTTAGGTGTGAGACAGGTCCAAAACGTGTGCACTCGTTACAATTGCTGTTGACCAAATGTGATGACACTATGTTAAGTAGTTCCTGTGCAAAGTGTGACGAACATATTTGTTAGATAAATGAACAGAAGGACAAGGTGACTGCAGTGTAGCTCCTAATCTGAATGTAATACAAAACTATTTCATTTTGTTACCGTAATGTATTGTACAATATGGACAGTAAGTAACCCTCATTTTCACTCACCTCCTCAAATACTTTCTGGAATTCTTGAGCAGCCTGTTGAGAATTAAACTTAGCTTTAAAATGCCTTCTGACAGGTTCATCTGTAGAGAAATCTATTGGAGACCATAAACAATCTTTATTATTTCTGTAATGAAAAATAAACAATATCCAAAAGAACAAGATAAAAAATAAAATTAATATATCTTTCTATATTCTAATCGCTTAAACTGAAAGATTCCTTACTGGTCCATTCATTAACCTTTAATTCAATGAGATAATCAAGCTTAAATGTTTCTCCTGTATAATGATGTTGGACTGATACATTGGATATCTGTGAGATTCATGTTTATAAACTATAGATATCAACTTGCGTTTTTGAATAATTCTGAATTATTACTTTTATTATTAGATTTTGTAGTTTACAAAAAGCATACTTACAAAGATATATTCTGTTCCTTGGCTACTAAATGATTACAAACAACATTTTTGTTGTCTAATTCTACCTTAATCAGATAACCATTGACATCTTCATCATAAATAACCTTTACTGTTCCTTGTCCTACTACCTACAAATCAATAAAATGAAATAATGACTGAAAAGTAATTACGATTAAGTAATAAATTTAACCCCACATACGAGTTTCTACTGCAGGACTGATTAATGTTGGACGTCCAGTCAAAAATCTTTCATGTATTTCAGGTTAAGAACATGTAAATGTGATATACATGTAGATATAAACCCTGCTTTGTGTCAGTCTAACATGCTGAGTTAGGTTATTAACATGTTAGTTCCCAGGAAATGAAAAGCAAAAAAGACTGATTCATCCTTACACCAATTAACATAATTGCAAGTCTCTTGTTATCTTAAAACTGATTTGAAACATATAAAGCTTGAACTGTAAAATATTGGTTATGTGACCTTCTTATAAAGTCAAAAGATTAGTCTCTTCAAGGTACTTGCATCCAAATTTATTTTGCTATATGACAGAAAGTGCATAAAAAGCAGCTGTGGACACTTACACACATCTAGGGTACCTCAGAAGCCCCCAAATTTAACTGAGTATAAGTAAAGTAACAGCAATGTAAGGTATTAACATAGTAGTTCACCTTCCAACCAACTTCTTTACTGAAGAATTTTATTCTTTTTTCAAAAACTATTTCTTCTGCATCGTCGTCTGTTGAATATTCATTATCATCTTCCTCCTCCTCTTCCACTTTAACTTCTTCTTCAGTAAAATCCTTCCTTGACTCGTCTGGCTGTTTTACCACAGCTTTTGACTCTTCTGGCTGTCTAACCACTGTTCTTGAATTTGCTGGCTGTTTAACCACAGTTCTTGACTCTTCTGACTGTGTTACTTCAGTTCTTGACTCTTTAGACTGTGTTACCACAGTTGTGGGTATTAAATCTACATCTACAAAATTATAAATCCTTCTTTTGTAATAGGAAATACATCAGTAAAAATCAATTCTCTTACTACCAGTGAAAGTATAATCATACAAAAACTAATGACATGTATAAAAAGACAATGTCAGGCCCTATTAACTATATCTTCTAGTCCTCAGACATCTGAAAATATCCTTTCAACAAGAAGACAAACAAAAGTCACGAAATTTTCATCGGGTCATCATTATCTATTTCATATAAAAAAATGACTTACCTTGTGTTCTTATCATGATTAAGAGCAATTTATATGAGGAAAGTCAAACTCAAAATAGTATTACAAGAGATCATATTAAACATGTTAAAATGAATAATAAATTTGACAGATAGTCATTCTTTAAATGCAACCACTTGTAGATCAAAGTATCAGAAAACAGTGAAAAATATATTAACAGTTCCAATGATACTCAACATTTACAACTCATCAATGCAAAGTTTGCTAACCAGTTGTGATGTCAATCTGTTCAGTTATACTGTTATACTGGAGAAA
Source organism: Mytilus coruscus (assembly GCA_017311375.1). Classification (NCBI taxonomy): domain Eukaryota; kingdom Metazoa; phylum Mollusca; class Bivalvia; order Mytilida; family Mytilidae; genus Mytilus; species Mytilus coruscus. The sequence goes on from CM029600.1 coordinate 25,181,398, forward strand.
ATTAAGAAAAATGTGTTTATTTAACATATTGAAAAATTCAAAGTATAAAACAGCAAGAACGTGTTTGACAGATACTTAAAGTGCTTACACATTACAACATATTGCTGTGATGGTGCTAACCAAAAATGATGTAATTCTGTACTGTAATAGTGTGACTAAATTGTTTGTAGGACAGACAGACAAAAATGAAACTGGCCAATAATTTCAAAGATCAATTACCAAGAGCAATTCCTTTAGGTTTTCTTTTCTCTATTTGTTTATTTAAAATGGATTTTTTTACCTCTTGTAAAAACAGACAGACATGTACACATTCCAGCCATTCAATACACCCAAGTTGATTAATATATGTAGAATTTCAGAAAATGGCATATCACTAAAAAAATAACTTTGATAAATGAACTATGAAAATAATGTGACGGTATGATGAACACTGACAGTTCGTCATTGGAATTTAACCATATTGCAAATAATAGTTGATATATGAATTATAGTTTTTGAGGAATCGACCTAGTCATGACAAACAAGAGTTGGTCATGAAAATGTTGTCAAGTTCAGATGAATCTTCTCATACAGATATATACACATTATTATCACGAGATACCTTGAATAGTTGACTTAATTCTTATAGTATCTAGAACTTACATAATCCAGAAAATTAAACTTTACCAAATAACCTTGAAAATAAGGTGACGATGAGATGAATACATAAACATTGCAATCATTCTAACTACAAAATTAAGTTCACCTATTACTTATAGTGTGACTTAATCACAAAAACCTGAAGTTGGCATTATAGAACATTGGGTAAGTGAAATGACATCTGTGACCGATGGACATGTAGAACTTAAAATCATTCTATACACTTAATATAGTTAATATAAATAAAAAGATGTGATATGAGTGCAAATGAGACAACTCTCCATCCAAAACATGCATAAATACTAAATACAGTTAACCTATTTACTTAAAGCGAGACTTAATCACTTAACATTAGCATTAACCAATAAACCATGAAATAAGGTCAAGTTCAGTTGAACCCGGTCTGACAGAAAGGTAGAACTTACAATCATTAAATACACCAAATATAGTTAACTTTTTACTGAAAGTATCTAAAAAAATGACATAATCAAGAAAAAAATAACATTGATCAATGTAACAATAAAAAACGACGATATTCATGCGAACCCTTTCTGACGGACATGTATACCTTGGAACAATTGTACATACAAAATGTAGTTGTCAATAAATCATTTAGAGATGAAAAGAATCATACTGTGATTATGAAGTCACTTAATCACGAAAATGAGGTCTAGGAAAACACACATATGTCAGATGGAAACTTACAATACGACATATGTTAAAGATATGATTGTTCAGCTCTTTTATAAATTATTTACCTGTAACAATTTAGGGATTTGCATAGAAAAATGTCACTAAATACTTTTTCAATCTCCACATTCAAACAAGAACCATCCAGGATCTCCCTTAGTAATACAATAGTTCTATAAAACTAAAATTTAATATCATGGACTTTTGCACAGCTGATGTATTGATGCCAAACTTAAGAGAACAAAGCATCTACATTTAAACTATGGACTGTCTAGACCAATCTGATTAAAACCAGGTCTTTAACTCTGCTGCTGTTAAGCTCTTCGATCATCTTTCATTTAAGGCTATGTTTAACTTCTGCCACTGTGTTACTTCCAACAATACGTGGTCAAATGCAAGACAAAATTTATCAGGTAATGCTATAATAATGTGTGTTTTAATGTTATAATAAAAGTGTTTGGACATAAGTTGTGATACAGTTTTTCAATAGTTACCTCCCTTTCCTTTGGATGCTGAATTCCTTTCTCTCATGTCGTTCTGACAACTATCAATCACTAGTTTAAACTGTTGAGCCAGGTCAATCGTCTGCAACATCATAAACTCATGATTCCAAGTATACTAATTAAAATCTGATAATATTTCAGTATTTGCAGGATAAAAATGATTATTATTTAGTTTGTCCCTAAATCAATCAAGTTTTTATTTAAAATTTGAAGTATCATATGACTTCGAGAAGAGTTACCGTTATTATGATACAAATACAACTTCTATGTGTTATCCTAATCTATTAAAATCTGGATTGTTGTTTAATATTATATGACAAATCAATATCTTTATTACATTTGTGTAGTAGATCAACAAAAATTATCAATAATAACCAAATAGGCCAAGTTCTTTCATATCTAAGAAATGTATATTTCTAATTGATATGCCTACATATTGCGACATGCTAATTATGATTCAAAGTAAGAACCAGTACCTTTGATAATTACCGAGGCAAAACTGGAAACAACATGCACAAAACCAGTGGAAGAACTATGCACTGTTCAATTTATCAATACCAACTGCTGCATATTTGTTCTTTATACGTTTTTACTGTTATCTGAAGTTATGTATCATAATATTTCTTCATCTTTTGTATTTCGTCTATTTATTTTTTGTATTGCTTTTAATTAAATAGAAAACACGTTTGAAATGTTCAATGATTTCTCACCTTAAATTTAATAACCAACTGTTCAATGACAGGTTTATTATCACTAAAATCTTGTCCAACCCAGCACCATGATGTTTCTGATGTTGGTAAACGTTTAAATGATATATCTGGTGTCAACCACTGGTTACATGCTAACTTTAAGACTATTTGTCTTCTTAGTATAAGTCTGTATCGACCTTAAACAAAGTAATATGTTTAAATACATCTTTTATTATTGTTGGGTTTAAAAATGATTAATTTGAGAAATTTTATACAAGGGCTAAAATTGACCTGGGTTAGAAGATTATTTAATTCAAATTCAAAGTGGATCAAATTATTTACTGCTACACAAAATATAAATTTTACAGAGTTGGCTTATTTTGGAACAACTAAAAAAATAGATAATGTTTTTTGGAAAGAAGTTATTTGTGCCTAGAAAAATATGTCGAGACTCCGACATCCTTGCTATTTTGAGGAAGTCATATCTTCATCTATATGGAATAATGAGAACATTAAAATTGATATGTCAGTGTTTATTATAGAAGTTGGGCATAAAACGGGGTATGGACTGTGAATGACCTTCTAGATGAGCAAGGAAATATATTGTCCTATCAAAATTTTGAACGGCTATATACTTTTAAACCCACATTTTTACAATTTTATGGTATCAAAGTAGCATTAAAAAAATGGTTACAATCTATGGGAATCAACACTGAAAGGGAAAAAAAACAACAAGCTTTGTTACCTTTTAATATTAACATTTTTTTCAAGTCAAACAAAGGTTCAAAAGACATGTATAATATTTTAAACCTAGGTGAAATACCAGTTGTTATTGCAGCTGAGCGAAAATGGGAGGGTATATTGAATAACGTTGTAGGAGATTGGAAAAAAATCCATAATTATGTCACTAAAATTTCAAAAAATACCAAGCTCTGTTGGTTTCAATACCGAATTATTCACCGTATTTTAGGTACTAATACTTTACTTTTAAAAATGAACCTTGTACAGTGTAATTTATGTACATTTTGCAAGGAAGAACCAGAAAGCATAGAACACTTATTGTGGGGCTGTCATATTGTAGCAGACATTTGGCACCATCTTAATGTTTGAATTTTTGAAACAACACATATTGAAATTCCACTAAATATGGGTATAGTCATGTTTGGTCTTTATGATAACTATAAACTAAATTTTATAAAGAATAAAGTCATTTTACTAGTAAAATATTTCATCTACAGATCTAAGATGCAAGAGGAAAACCTAATATAGAGGGACTTAAAACTATATCAAAGAAAACTTAATTTTAGAAAAGTATATTTCCTCAAAAATATGAGTGCGAAAGAATATAACATGTACTGGAACCCTGGGATAAAGTCATTTATTAATTTAATAGTGAATTATTTTGTACAAATGTGCTTGAAATGTAATTTCCATTATCACTATATTATTTGATGAAAATGATATACTTTGTCCATATATATATTGTATTCTGTTATATTATATCTTATTATTATTACTTCTTTTGTTTACTCTTATTTGCTTGATTATGCTTATTTTTCTTGCTTGCTTTATTATGTGCCACTATAGATAATATATGTAAATGCCTGTCAATCCATGATGAATAAAAAAATAGATTATAAAAAAAGCTATTAAACCAAGGGTTCCAAGTGCTGAAAGTGAAGGTATTCCTTCATAATTTCATGAATGCCATCACGAGTTGGTTGATCGCTATTGAATACACATTTCACAGATGACAATGGATATGTTCCAAATGTAACCCCAAATCTCGTTCTTCTTTACTAAAACGTGACATGAACGAATAAGACTTATCGGCATTGTATTTACATGAGCAATACGTAGGGTGCAACATGTGTAGAAAGATCTGCAAACCCTTTTGGAGCACCCGAGATCATCCTTTGATTTTTAGGTTCGTGTTGCTCAGTCTTAGTGTTCTTTGTTGTGTTTTGTTGGTTGTTGTTTGCATTTTGGTCGTTTTTCTTGTTTTGCCATGAAAATGTCGGTTGTTTCGACTTAGGAGTTTGAATATCCCTTTGCTATTATCGGCCTCCCTTTCAATTAATTTGCATGGTCTAATTTACAGGAATAATTTTAAAACAGAAAAAGTGGAAAGTCTTATCTTTAATTGCAAAAATCGTTAAATGAACCTAAGTGACCACATAACATTTATTATGTAAGTTATTAACTTGGGATGCTTTATTCGACAATGCTATAAAAAATAAACAGCAGCGCCAAGAGCGTATGACACGTCCTTATTGTGCATATGGAAATTGTTGCAAGAATAAACTTGAACATTTCGAAGGCATTTAATCATATGTTTACCAATTTTTACAATTACATAAAATTTCCACTAGATCAAAGCAAACTCAAGTTATAGTACAATATGTAAAACATTTCCTAAAGTCTGACAATTAAAGTCCACTTACTCTGGAGTGACAAACCGGAAAATCAAAATAATAAATAGGGGGCTTCCTTCAATAAATCGCTACAATAATTTAAGGAAACCTATCTAGGAACATTAGAGTGATTGCGCGATTTGTGAAAAATTGTCTTAAATCTAACATTAAAGTTCCGTAACTCTAGACGAAAACTAAAAAAAATACGAGGTAGCTTCCTTTCAGCAATCCCCACAATAATGTAAAGTTTTGAGGAATTCAATACAGAAATACTGGATACGTGCCCGATTTGTGAAATATTTCGTGAAATCTAAAGGTCAAAGTTCCGTTACTCTGGGATGACACATCCAAAAATTAAACAAATCGAAAAAGGAGAATTCCTCCGTCAAGTATAAAATTTGAATTATCATACGAAGTGTTAACGGACGGACGGGCGGCCATTGGTAAACCATAATACGTCACGTCTTTGACAGGCGTATACAAATTCTACCGATCGAACTACAAGAAATGTTAGAACTTTTTAATCAAAAGTTTATGAAAGTAAAGCAACAACTGTTTTTGGAATTATAATTCACTTTTCTTTACAACAAAATACTAAAGAAAACATTTATATATGATTATTGCTACATTATAGAATGAACAGATTGTAAATAACTTCAAACTGAATATGAGAATCTGACGTGTTATAGTACATGTACCCATGAAAATACCTTAACACTTCCATAAACAGATTTAAAAAAATAACACTGCATGAGAACACACGTTTCACATGATGGTTGAAAACTAAAAAGTCTTTCTTGGAATCGCACAGAAACAACTAATATTTAAATAAAACAATTAATTATTGATGGGAATAAAAAAGGTTATAAAACCTATCCGCATTTTCAAATATCAATTTTGAAAGCATTCAGCCAATAATCACTTTACTATATCCAAGATGGACTGAATTTATTACTCCAGAACTTTACAAGTTCATTCTAGACTTATTTTGAAATGCTCAGAGTTAAATTTATCACTATACAATTCCGTTTAGACAAACTAAAAATCTCACTGTTTACTCGATGTCTCAAGATTTTCATTTCTCCAAGTCCAATTTCCTTCCACTGGTTTGTCTCTTTATGAAATCTGTACAGCTTAGCTCTTTGACAGAACATCTTTTCATAATCTTCTTCTCCTGTCGAGTACAATCAACATTAAGTTGAAAGTAGATGCACGACTGAATATGAACCTCAATGAACAGTAACTGAGTTACTGAAAAACAATATTCACCTAAACAATATAACTATTACTTTCGTTTGATATTTATTACTCAAAACATTCTATTGACATGAAGATTCCAATTTTTTCCCAACTCCTCTCAGATAAATACAAAAATACAAACCGAGACACACGTTTCGTCCAAATATGTATCAACAGTGGCGCTCGATTCAAAACAGATATCTAAGGCCAAAATTCGTAAGGGTTCCGTGTCTTGCCTACTTTTGCTGTTAGTCGCAGGCTCAACAAAAATGGGAAAAAAATTATTAAACATTTTCCTCTAGATACTATCTTTTGATTGTAAGAAGTTCTGTTCAAGTTTGGTAAAAATCCAAGAAGGTTTATGAATCTAATAAATGTTTTAAAAACTTTAACTGCAGACTGTACATAATGTTAACTGGAATAAAACTAAGTCCATTTATAAGATATATACGGAAAAACAGGAAATAAATTTTTACAAAATTTCCTTCTAGATACTAGCTTTTGATCATAAACAAACTTCTGTCCAAATTTGGTACAATCCAGGATAGTTTAAGAAAGTTATTAAAATTTGAAAACTTTAACCACAGAGTGAATATTTGTGGACGCCGCCGACGGAATGTAGGATCGCTATGTCTCGCTTTTGCGACAAAAGTCGCAGGCTCGACAAAAATCAGATAATAAATTTAAGAGTATTTAAAACACAAAATTCTGAAAGGTTATGGCAAAAAGTAAATAAAAGATTGTTTAAAGCACAAAATTCTGAAAAGTTCTGGCAAAAACAGCTAAGACAATCCATGGCTGGGCTTGTGATACCCCCAAAATATGAATCTACATATCTAACTGCAATTAACAACAATAAAACATTTGAGGAAAAATATATGAAATAAATCAAATCAGTGATACCTTGCTTATTATTTGGTACCTCGTCAACAAAAAGACTCATCACAGGGGCGGATCCAGCCATTTTAAAAGGGGGGGGGGGTTCCCAACCCAGGATAAAGGGGGGGGGTTCCAACTATATGTCCCCATTCAAATGCATTGATCGTCCAAAAAAAGGGGGGTTCCAACCCCCGGAACCCCCCACTCTGGATCCGCCACTGCATCAGTAGTGCTCAAATAAAAAAACCAATTGGAATCAATTAGATAAACTGTTGACACACAGAAATACGTCTTGCCTTTATTTTATTTTGATAGGATAATGCAAATGTTGAAATTAAAATGACAACGACTTAACATGTAATATATAACATGTAAACTATGCAATACATTCAAATTAAATGAACTATGACTACCGTTTAGGGCTCAATAACATCCATGGAAATAAGAAATGCCAATGTTTATAAACCTGCATACCAAATACCAATGGCTTATCAAAAGTGGTTCCTTTCAACCTAACATAAAACAATATTTAACTTGGGCTTAAATTAAAATATTGTTTGTTTGCAGTTTACCGACCGACCCTTGAAAATCCCCCCGACTGTGAAAATTTTATTGCTATAAATTTGAAGAAATTATTTTTAATTCTTCTCTTGACGAGATCCGGAAATTCAAGTCCTTTCTGGAATTGATTTCAGTTTAGGTCGAGTACACGTTTTAAGTTCGGTTTTTCTTGCCTTCCCGTCAAGCGTTCATGTGACTGTTTATTGATAAAGCACATGGAAATTGTTTACAGGTATCCATAAAGTTATGGAGGTGTACTTTACGCTGCGGACTTCTGTCTATTTTAAGACAAATAACAAACAAAAAAGTTTAAAAGTAAACTGTTTATACAGATTCAGGCACGTGGAATTATGTCTTTGAAGATATCATTGAAGAAGATGCAGCGGATATTAACAACAGATACGGTTACTCATCTTTCTCAACTTTCTCATATTTCTGTCTTAAACATATTGGGTACCAAATCTTTTGAGCCAGACTTTATGGAACCAATTTCAGTGGTTAAACAATTCGACAACAGCTTGTCAGAAGTATGTCATATTTTCTATAAATTATAAAATCGTTGAGAAGAAGACAAAGATGAAACCACTCCTCCATGAATTTATGGATACCTGTAAACATGGTAAACTTGCCTGTATGGAGGAAGAGCTCAATTGAAATTTAAATGGATAGAGACCATGCCAAATCAATGAGTAGCAACCCAAACTACACAAAGATGTAGAGAAAATGAATGATTAGCTTGAAAAATAAATATGATCTCTCTATATTAAATCTTCAATTGCAATGAGTATGCTCCTCTAGGATAAGGGGGGCTGCCCCACTCATTACAAATTATTCACTTTCTTACAATATTAAATATACCCAAACTTTGTGGTCAATGATCAGTTCTTAGGAGCCATTTCAGCCATGCTGTAAATTGTCTGTATGCAGTAAAAAACATTTCAGTACAGACCTTTTACTTTATCGGTGTGCTATGGGTTTCCCGAAAAACTAGTAAGTTTTCTTTGGTTTTCATTTAAGCCTGGCAGCAACATATCTTTCAAATATGACCTTATTACATATAATTAAATAGTGTTAGAAATATGAAAAAAAGTCTTTTTTAAGTTGCCTTTTTTTTTCAATTGAGAGATATTCAATGGCTAATTTTTTTTAATTAAAAATACACTCCTTAATACATTGTCTTATAAATCTTTTAATATCTGCATTTTTCTGATGAAAATACTCTACTCATGAAAACATTCTAGACAAGAAGCATATATATGTCAGTGAATATATTCCTTTAAAACAGTTCTAGTAATTCCTTGTTTATAAGTGTTTCAGTATTTGATAATACCATATTTTATTAAATGATATGAGCAAATAAGCCCTAATACGGATAAATCAGCATGTGCAATACTGAAAACGTTCCACTGTCGATATAAATCAAGAGTTAATATTGCTTTTCGAACAGGGCCAATACGGAAAAAAGCCGTATTGGCCCATGGGCTAATATGGGACGTTCACTTCCGGTTTCAAATTTCTTACGCCATTACAGAGACTATATACTAAAGAGATTCGCAACTAGAAAATCTCGCCGACTTCACGCGTGTCAACTCTTACCCAGCATTCCCGGACGAGATTTTTAAAACTATCGGAACACCTTGTTTATTTTGTTTGTTTTGATGGAAAGCGGTAGAAATGTTCTGAATAACAGCTGATCACATTGTATAGTCTCAGGTAAATATTTCTGACAATTTTTTTTTAGCATTAATTGATCTGTTGATTGGGGGTCTCACGATTCGATATTTTATAGCAAGTGATTGTTTTGTTGTAATAAACTGTGTATTGTCAAAGATGTCATCACCGGTATTTCCTGCATCTTTAAAGTGTACTTTTGATACATTATTTTATAATTCATGCTTCTCTGTTTTGTTCATCATGTCAAAATCCGATTTTTTTTATCATGTGACGACGATTTAGATGTTTTGTTAGGGGAATACACAGATAATGATACAACTTTAGAAACTGGCGACGATTTAGAATTTGTTCCATAGTCTGTTAAGAAGGTAAACGGACAGAAAGTCACAACAATTGTTTGAATATATAAGAGAAAGATCTTGAAATATATTCTTTTTAGTTCATATATTCATTTGACAGTTTAGGAAATTGTTCATTAGCCTTGATAAATAAAAAAAGTATTAAATTTTAAGCATGCAAAGGATATATTTTTTGACACCATGAAGCCATTTAAATACCAAGCCACTTTGACATTTTGTTTTCTTAACAATTATTTGATCATTATTGAAATATATTTAATAAAAAGTAATTACAAAGTTGCTTAATATATATAAGTTCAAGAAAAATACAAAAATGTTTTATTTTAAATAAGTGTTTTCTTATACAAAGAAAATAATCTTAAAACTGAAATGTGACTTGTTGTCCTGTGACTTTTTGTCCGACATTCGTTAAGAATCCTCCCAAAAAAGTCAAAGGGGTTGACAAGAACTTAAGTGCTTTTAGTAGTGCTGGTTACCAATGTCCTGATTGTGATAAGATTCTTAAATCTATCTTAGTGTTCGTGGGACACATTTCAAGGCAGCATGAAAAGAATTTCAAAGGTAAATTGAGAAATAAAAGTACAACTTCTAAAGAAACCAATTAATATTAAATTGAAAAATTAAATTTATTAACAATTGAATTTTAAAAAAATGTTAAAACAAGGGAAAAAGATTAATATAGGAAGATCCTGGATATAGGGAAAATATTTAAAATATAAAAATGATTAGAAATATCAAATATTCTATTAGACATATTATTTCTATCAAAAATAAATTATTCCAAATAAGGTAAGAAAGACAAATAATACACCAGGTTAATTTCTTCATAAAAACCTATAATCTGATAAACTAACTTATCGAAAAAAATAGGAAATTATTCAGAGACTGGTATACAATGGTATATGTTCTTGTTTTTCGGCAAACACATTAATGAAATCACTTCTCAGAAAAAAATTGAATTTAATGCAATAATAAAATTGAGAATAGAAATGGGGAATGTGTCAAAGAGACAACAACCCAACCAAACAGCAGAAAACAGCCGACGGCCACCAATGGGTCTTCAACACAGCGAGAAAATCCCGCACCCGGAGGCTGGCTTCAGCTGGCCCCTAAACAAAATGTGTATTAGTTCAATGAAAATGGACATCACACTAAACTCCAAAACATATAAATGAACTAAAATTAAAAACATACAAGACTAACAAAGGCTAATTATAAAAAAGGTGTACTATACTTAAGTCAAACCTGAAACATATATAATATTTATGTACGTTTCGGCAACAAAGTTTATCGACAGGTTGTAGGTATCCCTATGGGCACTAATTGTGCCCCTTTAATAGCAGACTTGTTTTTGTACTGTTACGAATCACAGTTTATGACTAAACTCAGTGAAGACCCGTCGAAATTGCATTTAATTGATAAATTCAACAACACTTACCGTTATCTTGATGATATTTTTTCGTTAAATAATCAAGAATTTTCTCAATATACTGCTGAAATTTACCCCAAGGAGCTTACTTTAAATAAATCAAATTTAAACGGTAATAACTGTCCTTTCCTAGATTTAGATATTTCGGTTTTAAACGGAAACTCCACACTAAAATTTACGACAAAAGGGACGATTTTTCGTTCCCTATTGTTAATTTTCCATTTTAGATGGTGATGTTCCTTTGGCACCATCTTACGGTGTTTATATTTCACAGCTCGTTCGCTATGCCCGTGTCTGTTGTGACGTTTTGATTTTAACGAACGTAATCTATGTATTACTGGTAAATTATTAAACCAGGGATATCGTTACCATAAATTACTTAAAACCTTTACTAAATTTTTCCATAGATATAAAGATTTGGTTTTGAAGTTTGGTTGTACCTGTAGAAAACTTATTTCAAACGGGATAGCACATCCTCATTTTACGGAAATGTTGTTAACCGTGCCCGGAAATTTAGAAATGATCCTTGTAAACTTATCGCTCCTTTAAATAAACTTATTCTAAAAGGTTACCAATTCAACACTGTAATAAGATCATTGAATATTGTTTTTATTGGTATAAATATTGATTTTGTTATCAGTAAATTAAAAGCAAACTAAATATTACTAGTATGTTATATACATATACACATTCATGGATCTACAATCTGTCGATACCTGTATCATGGCATTGCACAAGGTCATGTTTTCTCTGACTGTTTATGACGTCTTTACACTAAATCCATTGGATGTTGGATGTGTACGGATTGATAATTTAGTCTTAGATGCATGATTTTTTATTAGTTGTTAGTGGCTTTGAACTAGCTGTCAGATAACTGCGAGTACTCTCAGATCTGTTCCTTGTGTCTTTTGTTGTTGTGATGTACAAGTACCCTGCCACGTCCACTTGTATTTTTGTCCATCTGATGAGTTAAGCCTTTTTCAACTGATTTTTATAGTTCGTTCTTATGTTGTACTGTTAAATCACTGTCCCAGGTTAGGGGGAGGGTTGGGATCCCGCTAACATGTTTAACCCCGCCACATTATGTATGTATGTGCCTGTCCCAAGTCAGGAGCCTGTAATTCAGTGGTTGTCGTTTGTTTATGTGTTACATATTTGTTTTTCGTTCATTTTTTTGTACATAAATAAGGCCGTTAGTTTTCTCGTTTGAATTGTTTAACATTGTCATTTCAGGGCCTTTTATAGCTGACTATGCGGTATGGGCTTTGCTCATTGTTGAAGGCCGTACGGTGACCTATAGTTGTTAATTTCTGTGTCATTTTGGTCTCTTGTGGACAGTTGTCTCATTGGCAATCATACCACATCTTCTTTTTTATATATAGTAGTAAAGTATGTCTGTGTCCAATCATCTGGTCGACCGACTTTATAGTACATGCATACTAAGTAGTGTTAATTTTTTGTTAATTTTTTCTTAATCTATCTTCAGTTGCCCAGATTCCGTTAGATGAGGTATTTCCAAATGCATACCAGTCAACAATAGTAGCACTTGAAGATGATCCTATGATAACCATGTTTGATATATCCACAAATTTTTTGTCAATGCTTCTTTGTGTAAAGTCAAAGCCAGATATTCAGGATGTTTTCCTTCAAACCTTTTGTGACATATTCAAAGACGATGCCAACATTTAAAATACTATTGAGGCTGACAGGGAAGTTATTTTTGCAAGTTTTCACCATGTTCGCCTAAGTGAGTCATTACAGAAAGAGGATGAGACCCTTTCTCGTTCAATCAGGCATTATAAAAAGCTTGCCCTTAGAATTATACAGACTTCAAAAAAGACATCTAAGCATTCCAGTAGTCTGCGACAAGTGTTATAGCCCAATTTCAGTATACTGAAAATAACATTGAAACTATGTAAATTTGTGTGATTGGTCAAGTAATATAAAAGAAAACTGTATTTTTCCTAATACTAGATAAGTCATTCACTTTAATTTCTCATAATATTATATAACTTAAATTTGTTTCAATTCATGTGTATGTAGAATGTCAATTTCCTTGCGAATAATATGCATATATCTCTAACAGGTCTAATAAGCCAAAATACATGTGCACACATAGGAATAGTGTGAACACTGATCTTGGAGTATTTCATTCTGTTGCATTCTGGTAATGGTTAACTGGTTTCATATGAAGAATAAAAGGAGAGGTGGGGGTTTACGTCAATGGCACAGCAATAAAACAACAACTTTAACAAGACAACTACTTAGTTTTCCACAAAAAACAAATTATGTCAAAAATATAAAGATTTGATACTAACATTTAACCTGAAAATTGAATTGCATTTACTTTTCAATTGACCAGCATGCAATGTTTTCTTGAACCTTTTGATGGAAAATTTGATAAAAATAGTGGATCTCGTCCTGAACTTGCATGAAATATTTGCCACTGGACATTAAGCAACCAACAATAAATCAACAATAGTGGCGAAAACTTTTCATACTTTACTTGACTTTGATGCACACATGTAAAAAAGGGAAACGGTATGATTGCTAATAAGACACACATCTATTTAAGTAAAATGTTCAATGATGTGAATGTGAACAAGTAGACAACAGGCCATAAACATCCTTAAAAAAATTAACAAAAACAAAACCCTATAGTATTGTATAAATAGTTATAACAAAGGACTATGAGACGACACAACATGAAACACTATAAATGAGAAAACAAAGTCCTCATTTATACTATAAAGAAAAACAAAAGTTTAGAAGAGTGGCTGATAAACCTCTTTTATAGTACCAACAAAAGTTCAATAGGAACAGTCCATTCAGACCAAATAAAATAATATGTGCAGATCTGGTTACAATCAGTCAATGCTGAGAAAAAAAGCCTGGTCTAATTAGACAGGGAATTTGTTTTATTTGGATTTGTATTATATATATATATATATCCTTGTAACATGATATATACATGTAGATGATTATGACTTTACAACAGCCATACATGCTTAATGCAACGGCTCACATTTTTGGTATTGTATTTCAAACCGATCTGAGTATCTCCATATCTTATCTGATTTTTCTTCACTATTAATGATAATGTATTTCACATTGTCCTTGCATTTGTTAAAGAAAATCAAAGTTGGCAATGGCGTCCATCTGATCACTGGGTGAAGTGTACTCTTCAGTATTAGTTTCAATATAGTTTATAACTTCAGTCACTTCTAAATGTGCACTGCATATTGAAGCATTAGTATCATCTAGTTTGTCATTTGGTTCATTGTGGAAACTGCAACTGTGGTCAGAAATTGGTACTCCACTATATCATTTTGATGATCATTTCATTTATGCCTTTTGTCTTTAGTCTTTTTTTCGGCATTCTGAAAAAAAAATTAAATCATTAAAAATTTATTATCTTCACTTTATACAGCACTTTACACAGTACTTTCAAGACCATGTCCACATTTACAGTTTTGTTCTTCTATATATATACGAATGTAAACATTTATTTGTAATTTGTTGATTTGATGGGTACCATAAATAGTGCATTGTAAGCAACAAAAGAACAAAAAAATATTGATGAACATATTTTTTAGTTTTTCTACATGAAATCTAATGTTTACGCCTTTTAAATATTGAAGTTTTAAATGTCTCTTTTGAAATTGAATAGTTTTCAATATTGGATGAAATCTTAAGACAAAATCATGTTCTCAAGTTTTATTTGCGGCCCATCTTTTAATATCAAAATCCTGAATCAACATGGATCATTCATGAATAGATGCTGTATCTCTTAGGGTTCTTAATAAGTACAAGTACAAAATGTATATATATAAGATAAGATGTTGTATGATTGCCAATGCGACAACTCTCCACCAGAGACCAAATGACCTAGAGAATAGAAACAATAAATCACCATATGGCCTTCAACACGAAGCAAAACTCATGCTGCTTAGCAAGGACTTAAATTATATGTTAGTTAACATCTTTGTGTTTAGTAAGCTAAAAAAGGCCTGAAATGACAAATTCTTAAGTAAAACAATTCGAACAAGGAAAACTAACGTCTGATTTAACATGTTTAAGTACAAAGCAATAAAACAATAAGACAAATATGATATACAACATGCTTTTCTGACATGTATCAGGGTTCTTAAAGCAATGGCAGTTGTGGAAAGGAAAAGGGAAATAAAGGGGTAATATACGATGAATAATATATATTTTCAGAGACTTGTCTGTCTTTTTAATAAGTATGATGTCAAGTATTCCGTATAAAAATTGTTTTAGGGTAGCATTTCATTACAAATGAGAATTCGGTAGGTCGAGATTGTGCTACATACTGTCCACGAGGGTCCATTTTTAAGACATTTCAAGTCGTATTTTCATCCAATGATATTTTAATTCAGGACAATCCCTGTCCAAATATGATATTAGAAAACCTTTTTAACACCTTATATGTCATTGTTTAAACAATTACGAATTCAATATATTGCTTAGTTTTCTTTAATTTTGTTCCAAAAGTCGGGAGCCATATCGAGTAATGAATCTAAAATTTGGGCTTCTTGAATCGGGACATAAATTTGCCTTTAAATTGATTAAATATTACTAAAAATAGCTGAAAATAACAGTAAATTATGTGCCTATATTATGTTAATTGATTCTTACCTGAATGATGTAGATATAGGTTGCATTCTATTATTATTTGGTTGTTTTCTGTACGATATAGCTGTGTGTAAATAAACAATATGGCGGGAACTCTTGGCGGATTTACTAGTCTCGAGAAATCTCGTGCACACGCGTGATCTTGACAGCTCGGTAATAGCCGTAACGATAAGTTGCCAATCTCTGTATATATATGTCTCTGGCCATTACTTAACTTTGGTGCCATGTATCGTTATGCATAAAAACATTTGTATTATACTTTTTTAAATTAAAATCATAAAATAAACAGGTTAAATGATATGCAATGTTTTGTAACGTCTTAAAGTCTTGAAACAGAAAAAACAGGGCCAATATGGAAAAAAGCCGTATTGGTCCATGGGCTAATACGGGACGTTCATCTCCGGTTTTAATTTTTCTTATAATCATTTAATAAAAGTGTTATGAACTGGCTGTTTCTGTATTGGCCCTGTTATAGATTCTCGATCAGTTGTATTGGCCCTCGACTCTTCGAGTCTCGGGTCCAATACAGCTAACCTCGAATCTATAACAGGGCCAATACAGAAACAGCCAGTTAATAACACTATATTATGTCATAAATTGGATAATGAAACTATGTTAAAAGTTTCAGTTTTGGTTAAAAAAAAATTATCTGACAATGCGTGTTCATTTCATGTTGGTTTTCAGTGTTTGTTGTTTTAAAATAGTTTTTTTTTCTTAACAAGAAACTTGGTTTGTGTAACTGCTTTTTTAAACTTTTTGACTGATAAAATAAAATATTTTTCCTACCTACCGACCCTTCAGTCTGAAGGTACAGTCGGAAAACTGCAAACAAACATATTTTTAAGGTTGGCCTTGTCATCTATATATGCAAAGTTTCAAAGTCAATGAACACAGATGAGGGGCGGGCCATATCAAGGCGAGACAATAAAAAACGCAAAATAACTGTTTTTTTGTACCTCCAATTGAAAATTGAAAAGGGTACCTGTTTTTACATCAACAAGGTCAGGAAGTGCTATAATTGGTTTATAATGAGGATCATAGTTGGCACCACTCTCATCTGCATCTTCTTCATAACCATCACCTGAATCAGTAGAAAATAATATCTGTCCTGCTCCTTTCCATCTAAATTGTTCATTGTGATCTAAGAAAAAAACCAACAACATGGAAATAGGATGTGTCTACAAAACTGTCATTTTGTCAAAATTTGGCAACTGCTTGCAAGTGATTTCATGTACATACCAAAAAGAGTGTAAAAGCTGTCATGCTTTTTTGTTCTTAAGGCAATACAGATTAAGTATCAATAATTAATGTAAAATTTTACTATATTTCACATAAAATTGTTATCAATTTTGTTAATGTTATGATATTATGGCTAGGTGCATACTCATAATAATTACAATGTTGGTTATATTTTCGTATTAGTAATCGCAAGGGAAATTACGTTCTGCATAAAGATTTGAAAGGATTGTCTCAGTGTTCACGTTGACGCTATTATTTGCACCTGACATGAAGGATGAATTCAGCTCGTTTTTCTTGTAAGTATTAGGTCAGCAAGAAAACTGGACAGTGGGAACATGCACGAGCGTAACGTATCAATTTACACAAGATATGTTAATGCCATGACATTTATGATTATTTCACATTTGGATCTTTCCTCATACAAATACATCATAACAGGAAAAAGATCACAAAAAATATTTAGTAAGGAGTTAATGAGAGAAGGTAAATGCGAGGGATCCTTGAAAATAATTGATCTTAAACTTTTTAGCTGTTTATCTAAGATTACTTTAACTAGGCTTGGTGTGAAATACCAATTTCTCTGCATAAGAATCATAGTTTAACAACACATTTCTACATTTGTGATTAATTTAACTGAAAACCTTCTCCAATCTATGATACTTTCATCATGCTGTAAAAGTTCTATCGTAAAGAAAATATAACAATCAAGTTAGGGAAATTCTCATTGAGAGAGAAGAAGTCATCTCGATTGTCATCAATTTTTGTGCAAGTATTACCATGAGAAATTGTAATATCAAAGTCTAAAAAAGTTCAATGATAACTATGTACATATGACACAGCTTTTATAGTGATTAAGATTGTAACACAATGTTGACTGCTATACTCCAATTTTTGAAATTTTTATTATCATGTCTATTTGGTTTTTTCACACATTGTTGTCGATATAATGGAATTTTATGCGACTGTCATATAAGTGAGAGGTTTAGCTAGCTATAAAACCAGGTTTAATCCATCATTTTTTTACATAATGAAATGCCTGAAAAGTCAAGAATATGACAGTTGTTTTCCATTCGTTTGATGTGTTTGAGCTTTTGAATTTGCCAGTTGTTAAGGGACTTTCCGTTTTGAATTTTCCTTAGAGTTCGGTATTTTTGTTATTTTACTTTTTATAAACTCTGATTTATAACAGTAAATTAAATCTGCAATGATATGGGGCACAGTTAGTCCTTCACGCAGTACCAATCACCTGACAGTACACATCGTCTGCAACGGATCATTGATCGAGCAAAATGCTTATCGACTAAGGTTCTACATACATTGTGATGGTAGATCACTGTTTATCCAGGTTATTAGATACGGAGACTTATCTTACTTCTAACTTTAAAACCTAGTAAGGTAGAAATATCCGCTTGTTTGACCAGGTCAGAAAAGCGAAAACTCTTCCTCAACCAAATACCATCCGAAGGTTGTCCGTGCTCTGATATAGAAATATGACCTTGAACTTTAAAACCTAGTGAGGTAGAACTATCAGCTTGTTTGGCAAGGTCAGAAAAAGAGAAAGGTTCTCCTTCACCAAATACCCTCCGCAGGTTGTTTGAGATCTGATATAGAAATCTTACCTTGAACTAAAAAACCTGATGAGGTAGAACTATCAGCTTCCTTAGCCAGGTCAGAAATAGAGAAAGTTCATCCTTCAACAAATACCCTTCGAAGGTTGTCCGAGATCTAATATAGAAATCTTACCTTGAACTTTAAAACCTGCTGAGGTAGAACTATCAGCTTCTTTGGCCAGGTCAGAAAAAGAGAAAATCCTTCCTTCACCAAATATCCCTCCTAAGGTTGTCAAAAATTTATTTGCTATTGACGAGAAAGAGAATCCTGTAGCCACTAAATTAAACACTTCTTCCTTCATTTCTAATGAACTACTGCCTATTGTTGGTCCTAGTTGACTAAAATCATATTTAGGTTTGGGTAAATCTGAAGATCGGCCCTGTCCAAATGAACTTGTGTTGAATTTTGATGTCTCTGCATCCTTGCCGACTGAAATGATAAAGTATATAATAACCTTTTGCTAATACGACTTATTCTATTATACAGAGATCTCCTCTTAACAAAATTAATTATTATAGCACTTTATTTTCATACTCTTAGCTATACTATGGTTCTACATTCTGTTTAAATTTGCTGACTCTGCATTTGTTCATATATTTATTATTTTTTACATAGTTTGGATTTTATAATGAATTTCCTTGTCATACCTCATTACAGTTTTCTTTTCTGAAATTTGCAAACATTCAAAGACAATCAACCGTAAACTTGGTATAACAATCCCTTAAGATGGTCCACGAATGGGTCAAAATTAACGAAAGTCCGCTGCCTCTAACATGCCTCAGCTCAACTTTTGATTTGACGAGCATTCACTTTAAGGAAATTCAAATGGCAAAAAAATTAACATTTTTAATTTTTAAGACCTAATTAATTTCCGTTTCCGTATTTACAAATTGATTTTCCCGACAATCAAATCACACTTTAAAGAGCAATACATTTAAAGATATTCAAATCTAATAAATCGATTAAGAAGACACAAAATCAAGGTAACAAAAACAAATACAATAGCATAAACTCAAAAGATGCGAGACCGAGTGCGTTTGCAGAATTAGTGACTACTTCAATCACACGTCATGCGAATCCTCACTTAAACAAAATGTCACAATCGGTTAATTTACAGATCGGAAGACTATTGTGGTATCTTAATGTCTAAGACAACGAAAACATGTTGCTAGTGAGTTTAATTCAGTACATCTACAAACGATGAAAAATACACAAGATGTTCAGCAACTACAAAAAGTCAAATGGATTGACTGAGAGATTTGATCAGAATGAACATAACTATTAAGTAGAAAAAGAAGTTATGCAAAACTTTTGAATAGTTGTCCACGTCGAATTGGCTATAGAATATGAATGTCAAACTGATCGTACTTAGTTTATAGTTAATTTTTCACAGTGCATCACGTGAAAATCCTGCAGTCTTTGTAATAGATAAATCGAGTCCAAAGAATTTGTATCAATCATTGTCTCAGATTTGAATATACGTTTTTATCTTAAGAAATATAGGATAAGCAATGTTTGATAGGCTTGTAATTTTTTTTTTTAATAACTTGTACAAATGCCAAGTACAAGGTTTGACTTAAATCCCATCCCATTTTTTAAATGTTGCTTTTAATTAATTTTTGCATATTCATTATTTGAAAGGCTTGACCCTTTCACAATATAATTTTCAAAAATATTTTGAGTTGCAGTTTGAATTCATGTTTTCGAAATGATCAACTTGTGAACAATTTTAACCGTTGCTAGTGAAAGGTTTTTACATTTAGTATTAAGCAATTGAGATATGATGCAAAAGTATTCTTACTATAGAATTCCAGTTATTGACTTTGTTTAGTGTGAAGGTTCTGGTGCAGTACAATTCACTATATTTTACTCCCATGTATTTGCGAACACTTGTTTAATAACAATAAAAACGTATGATTGTGATATGAAAACTTTCATGAAATGATTGATTGATTGATTGGTGATTGCTTTGCACCACATCAATTCATCATAATGATAGTTTATAAGTAACTAGTTCTAAACATTTTTTATTGAACAATAAAGTATTCTTTTATATAAAAGATAAGAAGATATGGTATGATTGCTAGAGATAACTCTCTACCAAAGACCAAATGTCATAGAAATTAACTACAGGTCA
The DNA here is from genome assembly GCA_017311375.1 of Mytilus coruscus. Lineage (NCBI taxonomy): Eukaryota > Metazoa > Mollusca > Bivalvia > Mytilida > Mytilidae > Mytilus > Mytilus coruscus. The sequence goes on from CM029600.1 coordinate 25,202,117, forward strand.
CCGTATATCGTTCAATAATGGGCAAAACCCATATCGCATTTCTTTGTTTACTAACACAACGTTATTGTGTACTTTTAATTTCAATATTGTTTCTATTCGAAATACTGTAATTTCTTAATCAAAGGATGATTCCAATTTAAAAGCAAAATCAATGACGAGTTACTGAATGTCAGTAAACTCATTATAGACACCAGGATAAAAATGTTGTACGTCAGACTTGCGTTTCGTCTACAAAAAAAACCTCATTAGTGACGCTCGAATAAAAAAAGTTGAAAAAACAATATCAAAAAGAAGGAAGTTGAAGAGCATTTGGAACCCAAGTTTTTAAAGGTTTTGCCAAATACAGCTAAGGTAATATATATCTCTTGGGTAGAAAATCCTTACTATTTTAAAAATGCAAAGTTTTGCAAACATTTATTCATAACAATGACCATATCAATGATAATTCATGTCAAAACAGAAGTACTGACTATATGGCTGGTGATATCCTCGTGACGGAAACCTCCACCAACAGTGGCATCGACCCAGTGGTTGTAAATTAACTCATCATATATACCATGTTGCCGCTCAGCTCAGATGTTCTCCCTTTTTATGTTACCAATATTTTAAGACAGTTTTCACTCATTTGTCAAAATCACACGTGATTACTTTTTAGAACATACAACGATAGTTTAATAACCAATGAAACATTATCTTTATCATGTTAAGAATAAATTGCTTAAAAAATATTCATTATGATGAAAGTTTGATTTTATTTGATTTTGGTGTTTTAACGCCACTTTTAAGCACCGCTTTTGGGCTATTTTGTGGCGGCCAGTTTTTATTGGTGGAGGAAGCCGGAGTGCCCGGAGAAAACCACCGACCATCGATAGGAAAACTGACAATCCTAGTCAATTAAGATTGGAGTCGAGTGCACCCGCACGAGCGGGGTTCGAACTCACAACCTCAGTGTTGACTGGCTAGTGATTACAGTAGTAACTACTTAGACAACTCGGCCACCGAGGCCCCTTGTGAAAGTTTGATATCAAAGTCACACTTTCACAAGAGTGCACACACTGAAATGTCTCGCCTACTATGCTGACCATTGATTTTATGTTGATAGTCCTTTATATAAAGTTTTACTACAAGTATCACATTAACTTTTATGATCCAAGAAAATGAGGTTAAGGTCAGATAAACCAAGCCGGAAATACATGTACACCTTTAATATAATCATTCCATACACCGAATATAGATGACCTATTACTTATAGGATAAAAGAAACAGATCAAACCATGGAAATTTTATACTGACCAATGAACCATGAAAATGAGGTCAAGGTAGGATGAACCCTGCCAGACAGACATGTATACCTTAAAATCATTCCATGCATCAAATATATATATATATAGTTGACCTATTGCTTATAGTATCTAAGAAACAAAGTTAATCAGGAAAACTGAATATTGACCAATGAACCATGAAAATGAAGTGAAGGTCAGATGATACCTGCCAGACAGACATATACACCTTACAATCATTCCATACACAAAATATAGTTGACCTATTGCTTAAAGTTTAAAATAGACATAACACAAAAACTTAACATTAGGCAATGAACCGTGAAAATGAGGTCAAGGTCAAATAAAACCTGCCAGACTGACATGTACATCGTAAAATATTTCCATACACCAAATATAGTTGACCTATTGCATACAGTATTAGAAAAACACACCAAAACACAAAAACTTAACATTGAGCAATGAACCATGAAAATGAGGTCAAGGTCAAATAAAACATGCCAGACTGACATGTACATTGTAAAATATTTCCATACACCAAATATAGTTGACCTATTGCATACAGTATTAGAAAAACAGACCAAAACACAAAACTAAACACTCAGCAATGAACCGTGAAAATGAGGTCAAGGTCAGATGACACCTGCAAGTTGGACATGTACACCTTGCAATCATTACATACACCAAATATAGTAGACCTTTTGCTTATAATATCTGAGATATGGACTTGACCACGAAAACTTACCCTTGTTCACTGATCCATGAAATGAGGTCGAGGTCAAGTGAAAACTGTCTGACAGGTATGAGGACCTTGCAAGGTACGCACATGCCAAATATAGTTGGTTTATTACTCATAATAAGAGAGAAATTAACATTACAAAAATTCTTAACTTTTTTCAAGTAGTCATTGAACCATGAAAATGAGGTCAAGGACAATGGACATATGACAGACGGAAACTTCATATCATTAGGCATCTATATACAAAGTATGAAGCATCCAGGTCTTCTACCTTCTGAAATATTAAGCTTTTAAGTAGTTAGTTAACGCCGCCACCGCCGCCGCCGGATCACTATTCCTATGTCGAGCTTTCTGCGACAAAAGTCGCAGGCTCGACAATAAAACTGGTATGCCTGATAAGTAGGTGAACAATCGTTCCTATCATATTAGAAAGAATGTCAATACCTGGAGTTTGATGATGAAGCTATTTTATTTTATCATAGTGCACTTGCTTTAAACACTAACAATTTTTCACCTGCTTTGGGCTATCTTTACCAGTTGATCAGTTTGAAGCAATAAATTCAAACTGCCACTTTGAAGAGCATTATGCCAAATAATACTGTGCAAGTCTTTAAAAAAATCACAAGAAATTGTACAGCTAAATAAATCTGTAAATCAATGGCCTACCAAATGCTAATAATTCCATCTGATTATGCAATAGGTTTTAACTAGGATTAATTTGGTCAAATAATTATTCAAACAGATTTTCAAAACTTAAGTAATCAGAAAAACTAACATAGTATTGAAATAATTTTTTTTGTTTTCTTCTCCAGTTATAACTTTATCGTCATTTGGCAGTTGAAAAATAAGTTGAAAATAAATGTCATTATCCTATCTTCTATTTATGTACTTACCATCAGGCTCTATGGGTAGATACTTTGGACCTGTGCTGTCATCTTCAGAGGGCGACAATGTGAAACTAAGTCCCCTCCTGCTCTTTTCTGATATAGTGGATGGTTTTAATTTAAAGTTGAAACCTTTTGCCGTAGCATCTGGTTTATTTTTCTCTACAGCTGATTTTGTTGATGTTAAAGTAAAACCACCTAAAAATGGTTGGGATATAGAATTGTCCTCGGTGGAATCTGGTGTTGGAAATCTGAATCCAGAGGCTGCTTCAGAATTAGATTTGTTAGAATCAGATGTGTTCTTTCTAGAATCTGGTGTGGGAAATATGAATCCAGAGTCTGATTCAGATTCAGATTTATGTTTTGTAAAATCTGGTGTGGGAAATGTGAATCCAGAGTCTGATTCAGATTTAGATTTGTTTTTTGTAGAATCTGGTGTGGGAAATGTGAATCCAGAGTCTGATTCAGATTCAGATTTGTTTTTTGTAGAATCTGGTGTGAGAAATGTGAATCCAGAGTTTGCTTCAGAATTAGATTTGTTCTTTGTAGAATTTTGTGTGAGAACTATGAATCCAGAGTCTGCTTCAGAATCAGATTTTTTCTTTGCAGACTCTGGTGTGGGAATTGTGAGTCCAGACCCTCTTTTAAAGTAATTGTTGTTCTTTGTAAAATTTGGTGTGAAAATGGCGTATCCAGAGCTTGCTTCAGAGTCAAATTTGTTTTTGGTGGAATCAGATGTGGGGAATTTGTATCCAGAGCTTGCATTAGAATCATATTTCCAATCTGTTCCAAAAGTAAATCCAACTTTTCCACCAAATGTAAATCCACCATTGCTGCTTCCAAAAGCAGAGGACCTTTCGGTTACATTCTGTAGGTCATCCTTCTGATCTAGCCTCAGAATACCACAGTTAGGACATTTAGATACACCAGCGCTAAAAGTAACAAGGCAGCCATTACATTTCCAGCTAGTTTCTATAGGCTGCATGAAAAATCCAAATTGTGTCTTTTCCTTTTTCTTGTTTGTCTGATCTACTGCTTTAGTCTTCTCTTTAGTACTAGTAACTCTATGTTTGAATTGTCCACAAGCTCGACATTTCAACAAATTACCAATATTAGAAATGAGACAAACATTACAGATCCAACTTCTTTTCGTCTTTTGAAATTGATCCCAAAATCCGTTGTCTTTATCTTTTTGAGCTGACAAAGGCTTAGGAAAATCTGTAGAAAGTCCTAATCTAGTGCTTGGCTTAAATGTTACTGGTATGTTCTTCGTTGTAATAGTTGGGGGAAGTGAGGCACTAGCAATTAAAGTCATGGGATTACAAGTAAATGATAATGCAGGCTTGGAAGTGCCCGACTTAACATCTCCACCAAAACTGAAAACATATGGTTTACCTGTTTGTTCAGTTCCAGACTGTTTATTTGATTGTTGGAAGGTTAAACCGCATGAAGTTAACTTGCTATGGTCAGTTCTTAATTGATCTTGCATCGGATGTACAGTGTTTTTGTCAGAAATTGAAGAAACAGTCTGCCCTTGCGTTGGTTTATTTTTGGCAGACTCAGACAATTTTCCAAATCTAAATCCTCCACTGAAAGGCCCTCTTGTGGTAGCTGCTCCATCTGAGGTTATTTTCATTGCAGAAGTTGAAGTTTGTCCACCAATCGTGAATCTACTTCCTGTACCAATAGCTGTTTTATCAGCTTTTGTTGTTTGATCCAATTTTACATCTGCAGCAGATGGTATTGTTGCTCCAAATTGTGAGGAAAAGCCAGAAGATTTCTGATCCGTAGAGGTTAATCCAAACTTGAAACCACCTGGAAAAAAAGAAAATCTCAAAGGGGCATTAGATACGAGATATGAAAAAAAAAAAAGAATATGATTTAGTTTGGTTCAATCATTAATAAAAGTGAAATATTGAAATAATAATTCTCTTTAGTAGCCAATTTGGTTCAATTTTGTCAAAATAAGCAAAGAAACATCGCTGATGAATTATTCACTTACAAGTGAAAAATTCTACCTCATTGAATCTGTATTCATATGACATTTAATTTAACCAATTAGCTAGAGATTGGTTACGCATGTTTTAATCGTGTTCAGCCATTAAAAGGAAAAGAATGTCAATATTGAAAGTGAAACAAAGGTGAACCATTTCGTAGACTGATTCGATCCACAAAAAAAATCATTCTTATACAGTTAAAAACGATAATCATCTAATTTTTTTTAAACCTAAAACATGAAATCAAACAGACATAGAAAAGTCCAATTGCACGAGGTCGCTATCTATTTATATTTATGTTTATGTTTATATCGGGTTATGTGACCGTTGGCAGTCTTCGGAGGTCATCTTGATAGTTAATTAGATGGTAGATAGACTAAAATACACACGAAATTCTGATAAATATTATTGAGTACATGCGTTGTTAACTGTTTATTTCAGACTTATGGTAATTTGGATATACGTGTTAGTATGTTATAAATCAAATATGAGAATTTCAGTCAAATCGGTGAACAGCTAACCATGAAAATAAGGCCATGGTCAAATAAACCCTTCCAGACGAACATGTACTCATTACAACTATTCTATATACCAAAAATATGTTTGCCTATTGTTAATTGTTTCGGAGATACCGACTTGACAATGTAAAAAACCTTGATAACTGATCAATGAATTGAGGTCAAGGTCAGATAAACACTGTCTAAAGGAAATATAGACCTTTCAAGGATCTTATACACCAAATATTGTACGTAAAAAATGGTTTTTATGCAACCGCTGAACCATGGAGATAAAGTTCAGGACATTTATAAACATTTCACACCTCTATATAAATGAACAAGTGTGCACACGCTGAAAAGCCTTGACTATTTTACTTATTCTGAATTTATGTTGAAAGTCTGCAATTTGAAGGTTTAACTACGGGTATCACGCAAACTTAACGCTATCAATGATCCGTGTAAATAAAGTCAAAGGCTAGACGAATACTCCAAGACGGACATGTACACCATGCAATTATTCAATTCATCAAAAAATGTTGAATAATGATAATAGCATTTGAGAAATGGACATAACTATGAAAAATATAATTGACTAATAAGCCCTGAAAATTAGATCCAGGTCAGAGAGATGTACATCTAACGATCATTCCATACACAGTGTATGTAATGTGCGAATCCTAAAATGTCATTTTTACTGTATCCGTGATGAATTTCTGATGTAGAATGATAAATAAACAGACGACAAATTCAAGATTTTTGAATAAAATAAGAAATAACATATAATGTGTATTGTTTTTATAAATTCATGATATAGGTATGAGATGCGGACGGGTTTTCATCGCGCCTACAGCCATCCAGGTGCAAAATTGATACACAAATAGATAAATATTAAGAATAGTTCACGAACAGAGCGTGCAAGAGATTTAAAAGTAGCAGTTAAGTTTCATTTGCAGAAAGATGTACCTTTTAACATGATTATTAATGTTGTTTAGCTTAAAACAGGTTTTGTTATTCAGCTTGTTGATATTGAATCGAATTCCACTATGCTGTTTTCGTTATGCGATTCATGTTTACTGTCGAATAATGATACTAGACTTTCATTTTCACTGTAGGGCGATTCATTTCTATTGTATATGCGATTCATTTTCACAGAAGGAAATTAATTAATTTTCATTATATAAAGTCTTAATTTAGCCGACTCTCTAACAAAATTTATAAAGTCAGAAGGATTGATTATATATGCAAACAAACACTATGCGTAAATCAAACTTGATTAAACTACAAATAGAGCATAGTTGGTTGGCTCTTTCACTAAATGCGACCGTGTATTTTGTGCTTTGTTGTTGTTAAAATACATAATACAAATGAGAAACCCGTTGTTTTAATTTTATTTGAAGACATTTACTTGAAAAACTGACCTCAGAATTTTGACACTGTACGATTCATTCTCTTTGTAGTTTATTTTCTTTCTTTAGTACCGTTCGTTGTACATTCTTGTACTGTTCGTTGTGCAAAAGCCTATCAATACGGTAGAAATATGTATGACACGGCGTGACAAATGTTCAAAGCTTTTTTAAGCGAGTTATAAAACTTTTCAAAGAAAATTCGTCGTAGAAAATCGTTATATTCATGGATGTTCTGCTCCAGTAAATTTTCGGATCCATGACAAGCTAACAGCAAACTCACCAGCAATATTTGAATATTCATGATATGAACGTGGTTATACCCGTGTATATTCAAGTAAGCATCTACGACTAGCTTGCATTTCAAATTGTAAATTTCATCAATATTAAAGTCATTTAAAACTATTTTCAGTTGTTGTATGTCGAATAATCATTTAAAACGACAATGAAAATTCATCGCACTTCCAAAAATTCCACATCAGAAATGATTGCACTTACAGTGATAATTCATCGCATTTATAGTTAAAATGAATCGCATTCAGTAATCAATATTATGGATTCTGCTGCTTAAATAACACCCTTTTGGACTTTCATCCTGTTATTATGCATTAAAAAGTTATATTCTAATGAAATTCTGTTAAAACATACACTCGTTTTTTATATAGATTAGACCGTTGGTTTTCCCGTTTGAATGGTTTTACACTAGTAATTTTTGGGGCCCTTTATAGCTTACTGTTCGGTGTGAGCCAAGGCTCCGTGTTGAAGACCGTACTTTGACCTATAATGGTTTACTTTTATAAATTTTGACTTGGATGGAGAGTTGTCTCATTGGCACTCATACCACATCTTCTTATATCTATTCAAATCTATTATTTTGTATTTTCAAAAAGTAAACAAACGCAGTTTTTCCCATCATCCTTTATTCTACAATAGACATACTCGCATACAACAGTGAAAATGAACTAACTGGATTCGCACTTTATATACACTGATACACCTAATATAGTTGTTCTACTGATTATAGCGTATGAGAAACAGCCATAAATACTTACCTTTAACCTGGCTCACTGATCCATTGAACGAAACCAGGTCAGGTCGGGCAGAATCAATTTGCGCCAATTACAGTTTTGAAAAGGTATCAATTGCGCCACTCTCTATTTTCTGATGGTATTATTTGCGCCAGTAAATGGAATCCAATTGCGCCACATTTACCTGTATATTTTTTACCTATAGCATACATGTAACATGTACTATAATTAACCTATCCACTTTAGATTAAACTGAACACTGTCTCATCAAAATAAAGAAAAGTCACAGATAAATAAATTGTTCAGTAATAGAATAGTTTTTTTACATGTAAAGATGTCTGATAATAATATATCGTTCGAGAAAATAGAGTCTGATAGAGAAAATCCTGTAATCGTTGTCGAAGAACACACATTTCGTCAGGCATTTGTTAGAGAAATTAGATGGAGATGTACAGATAGTCGAGTTGTGCTAGCCTTTTAGATTATTTACATGAAACTAATACTCTGAAGCTAGATAGACAGATTTTGAGAACAGCATGCAAAAAAAAAAGCAACTGATATCTTATCTGAGCGACCTTCTACAATAATTAATTCAGAGCTCTTCAAAATTGACGAAGAACATTCAGAAGAGGAGGCAAAATTTGAAATATATTCGTCAATCCATGCACAGAGAGAGAAGGAAACTGCATCCAGCTCTATCAAAAATTCAATCCGAATTTCCAAAAAAGTCTTGATGATATTAGTGTTGTAACAAACAAAGATGATTCAGCATATTTTTTGTATTAAAACGACTTTTAACACTGCCAGGCGGTAAATTGCTGGTCCTATAAGAAAAAATAAATAAATTCATAAAATTGGCGCAATTAGATGGGTTTTTTTTTGGCGCAAATGATACCTATAATTTTTAAATTGGAGTGGCGCAAAAGTAGCATTGGCGCAAATAAGTTGTGGCGCAAATGAGTTTATTTTTGGCGCAAAAAGATATCCCCGTCAGGTCAATCCTGTCTGACGGACATGTAGACAAAGGCGGATTTAAGGGAGGGGGGCGGCTTTTGTGGCAAACATTTGGTTGATTATTTAGGAATTTAATGAAGCATGACCGGAACAGATCCCTGTTATGGCAGTCAGTGCCCCCTCCCCCTTAATGAATATTTCTGGATCCACCACTGGTAGACCTTGAAAAAAGTTAAATCACAAAAATTACGAACTCCGACGAAAATTCAAAACGGAAAGACCCTAATCAAATGGCAAAATCAAAAGCTCAAACACATCAAACGAATGGATAACAGCTGTCATATTCCTGACTTGGTAAAGGCAAATTCTTAAGTAGAGAATGGTGCATTAAACCAGGTTTTATAGCTAGCTAAACCTCTCACTTGTATGACAGTCGCATAAAATTCCATTATATTGACAACGATGTGTGAACAAAACAAACAGACACAATAGGTAAAAATGTCAAAAATTGGGGTACAGCAGTCAACATTGTGTTATAATCTTAATCACTATAAAAACAACAAATATGTAACAAAGAAACACAAAAAGCATATAGACAAAGCACATTAGGAAAAATGAAAGACAGGTATAATTATTTTTAAGGAGCCCATATACCAAATATAATTATATGTTGTCCATAAGAAGTGAGAAATTGACGTAAGGCATCTATATAATGGTCTCGATCTGAAATTTAAGTTTTAAGCAAATATGTCACACCGCCACTATTGGATTGTAATTCCTCTGTCTCGTATTCTGCGATTTTCGTCGCAGTCGAAACAAAATGCAAATAATGAAATATTTTAAAGAGTGCATATGTCTCGCCTGCTTTACTGACCATTCGTTATATGTTTAAAATTTTTAGAGATTTAGGGTTTTACTACAAGTATCACATAAACTTTACATTTTCAAAGATCCTTGATGATGAGATCGAGGTCCGATCAATCATGTCAGACAGACAAGTACACCTTACAATTATTTCATACATCAAATAAAGTTGTCCTAATTGCTTATGGTAATTGAAAAAAAAAAAAAAACACATAATAAAACACAAAAACTTAACATAGACCAATGACCCATGAAAATGGGGTCAAGTTCAGATGATACCGACTAGACAGACATGGATACCTTACAATCATTCCATACACCAAATATAGCTGACCTATTGCTTATAGTATTTGAAAAACGGACATAAACACAAAAACTTAACCTTGAGCCATGAACCATGAAAACTAGGTCATGATCAAATGATACGGCTAAACTGACATGTGCCGCTTACAATCATGCAATACAACACATATAGTTGACCTACAGTAATTGCTTATAGTATCTGAGAAACAGACCTTTTCGCGTAAATTTAACCTTGATCATTGTGACATGAAATGAGGTCGAGGTCAGGTGAATCCTGTCTGCCGGACATGTAGACGTTGCAAGGAACCCACATACCAAATATAGTTATCCAACTACCGTCATAATAAGTGAGAAATTCACATGACAAACAAATATATTTCTTTTAAAGCAGTTGCTGAATCATGGAAATGAGATCAAGGACAATGGACAGATGACAGAGGGAAACTTCGTAACATAATGTATCTGCATACAAGGTATAAAGCAGCCAGGTCTTTTACCTTCTGAAATATAAAGCTTTATACAAATAGTTAATCAGTCGCTTGGTAGTAATCCATATGTCTCCCGTACTGCAACGAGACAAAAAGTAAAATAAAGTGGCTGTTTGAACAAATAAAACTCAGCTCCCTTCTGGTTGCCTTTTTGATTTATTAAATAGATTTTATTTACCTCGGGCTGCAAGCAAACCAGTACACCCGAGGATCCTAAAAAGGTTTTCAAACTAGAAAGTAAATCAGAGCGTCGTCATATCCTTGTATGCAAGCATTGTCATAGAATTTGTAATACAATCAATTTGCTTAATCAAGAAAGTTATCATATGCTCTTATATCATCAGAAACATATATTATCTGTTGGCAGGTACTGCTTCAGTGATTCTGAATAATGGATTGACTTTTTTTTATAATTTACTCACATCGTGTTCTTCATTTGCATCCTCTTAAATTATACTTATTTTTATATCTTTCTGTAATATATTTAAACTACTTACCGCTTCCAAAATCTTTAATGGACTGACTGAAAGAAATATCATGCTCAGGATTGAAACCGGGACTGCTCTTAGGTGTTAACAGTTTAGGTAATTCCACATCACTACCCCAAGATAATTTACATAGACTGTTCATAAACATGTCAATATCTGTTGGCAATACCTTTTCAACATGGATCAAAAGTTTATATTCATCCTCTCTGTAAGTTTTTAAGAGTTGTTTATGCTCCTTAATCTGATCTTCTATATTATACGCCCTAATCAGTATCTGAATTTCCGATCCCTTTTCATTGCTTATTTCAGTTAGTTTGTCTGACACAACAGTTGTTAAAACTTGACATGTATCCAACCTATTTTCTAAAATATGTTGCTTTTCATCATGCATTTTTGTAAGTTCATCTTTCTTTATTTTTTCAGTTGCCTTCACTTTTGAAATAATGTAATCACATGTTTCTTCAATCATCATATGTTCAATTTCATATTGTCTGTCATTGCTTTGTAAACATTCTACGTAGTGAGATATAAGATTGTCAAAATCATTCGAAACATCTCTTATGTCAGTTTTAATTTTTTCCAGTTTAACATCAGTACTAAATGTTTTCACTGCCTCTTCAAAAGTTACAACATTGTCACACTTTCTATGACTTAAAGATACACAAAGTGTACAACATGGTACATTATGATCGTTGCAGAATAACTTCAGTTTCTTAGAATGGTCAGAACAGATATTTTGGAAAGTTTTAGGTATTTTTTCTTTTTCAGATAGCGCAGATATTTTTTTAATATCATGATTAGAAGTTGCTTTGTTTGAATTATGATATTTCTGGCAGATATCACAAAGAGTATCCAAGCAGTCAATGCAGATGAAAATGGCCTGTGATACAATATCAAGTCTCTCACATGACATGCATAGCTTTTGCGGTTTTTCTTTTTCTAATAAACAAACTATGAGAAAATTTCCTGGAAACTGATCAACCCATTCGCGTGGTGTGCATCCTTCCTTTGGTATCTTTACTGTTGTTCGGCAGACTGGACACTCAATATTATCCTTCCTTTCTGACTTCTTAAATACTGAAGCGATGTACGTCAAAATACAACCTTCACAGAAAGTATGTAAGCATGGCAGATATTTTGGTTTTGTGTATCTTTCAAGACAAATTGGACAAATTAAAATATCTATTATCTTTTGAGAGTCAACACATTCTGCCATAGTTGTCAAATTATTTATCGCAGTCTGTTAAATAATTTTTGCTTGTATTCTGTATCCATTGTACATCTGAAAAAGAATATAAATAAGTTTAGTTAATTGTTCACGGCATTTTTTAACGATTTTCAGTTAAGAATAGTTTATATTGATATTAGACTACAGTGAAATAACGTTCCAAAGCAGATGGAATTATTTCTTTTTCTAAAGATTTTAACCCAGAGTATGGATATTCTGTGGAATATCACATATTTAGTTTTATTAAGCGGATTGATAGACTGCACTGAATTCTCAATCCTGTAACTCGAGTTCATGTGTTTGTTTTATTAAATAAAAATATTTTGTTGCAAGATAAATTTCATTGATCTATCACAACTGACTTAAGTAGAAAACTTAACATTGGAATTGATACTCAATTCAAAGTCACAGGATCATGGAGCAGGGCCTCGAAATAGTTATTAAACCGATATTTAATGATAGTAATGCAACTTTATAGATAAAATCATTGATCTATCACAAGAAGTTCCTCACAAACTGACTGGACCAGAAAACGTAACGATTGCTTACGCCGCAAACCACGCCGCCAGAAAAGCAACACCCATGTCTCGACTTCCACGACTTTCGTCGCAGGCGAGTTAAAATGTTTAAATTCCGATTCCTCCAAGAAATTGGTGGATTCAAAATAATGGTAAAATTCGTAAGGGTTCCGCGGAACCCAGTGTCTCACCTACTTTTGCTGTTAATCGCAGGCTCAACAAAAATGAGGAAAAAAATCAATAAAAATATTCCTTTAGATACTATCTTTTGATTGTAAAAAGCTTCTGTCAAAATTTGGTATAAATCCAGGATAGTTTATGAATCTAATAAATGTTTTAAAAACTTTAACTGCAGACTGTATTTAATGTTAACTGGAAGAAAAACTAAGTCCATTTATAAGTAAAATACGGATAAACAGGTACAAAATTTTAACAAAATTTCCTTCTAGATACTAGCTTTTGGTCATAAACAAGCTTCTGTCCAAGTTTGGTACAAATCCAGGATAGTTTAAGAAAGTTATTAAAATTTTAAAAACTTTAACAAGAGTGAATGTATTGTTTCCTGGCAGAAAAACTAAGTCCATTTATAAGTAAAATACGGAAAAAATGAAATTTTTTTTAAACAAATTTACTTCTGGATACTATCTTATGATCATAAACAAGCTTCTGTCCAAGTTTGGTACAAATCCAGGATAGTTTAAGAAAGTTATTAAAATTTTAAAAACTTTAACCACAGAGTGAATGTAATGTTTCCTGGCAGAAAAACTAAGTCCATTTACAAGTAAAATACGGAAAAACAGGAATTTTATTTTTACAAAATTTACTTCTGAATACTATCTTATAATCATAAACAAGCTTCTGTCCAAGTTTGGAACAAATCCAGGATAGTTTAAGAAAGTTATTAAAATTTCAAAAACTTTAACCACAGAGTGAATATTTGTGGACGCCGCCGACGACGACGACAACGACGCCGACGGAATGTAGGATCGCTATGTCTCGCTTTTTTGACTAAAGTCGAAGGCTCGACAAAAATGTGATCAATTACGCCTGGTGGAATATAATCCTACAAAGCATGAGAGCACCGTTTAAACCATCTCAAAGTAGTTGCGTTCTCAATGTGTTATTGTGAAAGGATAGTGAAAAGAAGTCAAAGTTCAAGAACTCCTCTTAAATGGTCGAATCAAAACGAAATTGCAATGTGTTCCACTACATTTGTTGTTATACAATCCTATCAAGAATGAAAGCTTTCTGTCAAATGGTGTCACAAAGTGTCATTGTGGTACAAAAGATAAAAAAAAGTCAAAGTTAAACAACTGTCAAATCGAAATGACGGTAGAATGAGATAACCTACATAGGGTGGCAAACAATCCTGCAAAGCGCTTTCTATCAAAATGCTAAGTGGAGAGGCGTTTACAATGTGTCATTGTTACAATTGTTTAAGTTCCATAACTCCCGTAAAAACGGTCGCTTCAAAATTACGGTATACTAGTAAATATTACATGTTAGAAAAACAATCATAGCTAGTATCAGATCAGACAAATGTCAAAGTCCGATTACTCCCTATAAAATTGTCAAATCAAACTGACGATATAGCATTGTCAAGAGAACCCAACAACAAATAATATAAACTTTCTGTCAAACGGTTTCTGAATACTGATGTGTTTCAGACAGACGGACAGGAAGACAAAAGACAAAAGACGAAAGGACGGACCGACATTGTTAATAAATAATAAAATTACAAACTTGTATCAGATTTAAAGACAATTCACACATGCCATGGAATCTCTTTGTTCTTGATGTGCTATTCACAGCTGAGGTGTGCAGTAACTAGCCATGATACACTGCACAGTTCAAATGTACTCTTTGTCTCAAAATTACGACATAGTTGATAAATAAACAACTTTGTACAAAATTTCATCGAATAAAATAAAGTTTTTTAAAGAGTCGGGAATTTGACGCATTTATTAAAAATGGATTTTTTTCGATAACTTTTGTGAATAAAAATTCAAAACCTGTGTATTCAAATCAAACTTTAATACTGGTTTTGTCATTCCTGAAAAAAGGTAGTAATATTTTAGAGAGTTCAAATATTAAAATTCAAATTGTGATCCAGATTTTAAAACTTTGAAAAAAAGTTAATAATTTTAGATAAACGAACCTTTTATTTAAAATGTCGTCCACACATAAAAATATAGATGTATTTGCTTGAAAAAATTTCCAAATCGTTCATGTAAGTTGATGAAATCGTGTGTTGAAACAGTTATTGACCAATCAAATCGGTATCTATCATGGGTATTGTTCTTTTAAATATGCATAATTCAGTCTTGCAATTCAGAAAAACAAAACGTCTTGCAATATCGATTAAGAAATACTTCCGTCGTGTCATTCTCTATGCTCATTTTAACATGGGTAGGCATTATCTTTGTCGATATTTTACAGTGAGCGTTAGCGAGTCAAATATATCGCCTACCCATGTTAAAATGAGGATAGGGCATGACATGAAGGAGTTATTCCGATTCTAATAGGATAAAAACGGGATTTTTTTATCGGTCGAAGCGTACGGTACGATTTTCCATCCGACTTGATAGTCGCCCTGGTAAATCGTACAGCATCCTGTTTACACGATACGACTAACCATTCGGTTTTGAACAGATTCAAACAGGTGCTATGCTTGATAACTGAACAAATATCAGGTCGTGTGTCATACAATAAAATCTTTTCTGATCAGATTTTGTTTGCTGAATGCAAATTATACACTGTACACGTTTTTTAAAACAATATGAATGCTTTCGTGTTACATAATGTGCCACGTCACTCGCACTGCTCATAATTTATCAAATACTAGAAAAAAACCGCGCGAGTGCGGCTTGAAGACTACTTGAAATGTTTATGGTGATACACAGCTTGGATTCGTGTTTCTCAAACTTTTTTTATGCACTGGCGCATTATGTTGATGGTTTTGATTAGTTTGTCAGTTCTTCTTCCATAGGAGTTTGAATGTCCAATTAGTAGCTTCTGTCTAGGTGCTCCTAGAACGGAGGAAATAACTCAGAGAAGAAGAAGACAACCTAGAACACTGATGATTAAAACATTTCTCAGTGGTGCTAGTTTGTAGTATTTTTTTTTTTCCGAAAGGTGCGAGTCAAGTTCTGTCTCTGTGTGATACGGGTGCCCCAAGAACGGAGGAAATTATTAATGGAAGACAATAGAAAACTTTGGAGTTCGATGCATTTCCGTCAAAAACTCTGGTTTTAGTGAACATCATTCGTGCGTTTAGGGGCATCGTCACTTCCGTTCCAATGTTGGGCGAGTGGTTGGAAAACTATAATGCTATATATTGCACGAATTATTCGGCAAATTCAATTCTCATAATTGACAATCAGCACTGCTGTCATTAGGGAATTGTGATTAAGTACTTACAAAAGAAACATTATTTCTAGTTTATCCTGCACAATGCCGATCTCTAAGACGCTTGATGAACGTTAATAGTGCAGGGACACAGGCGATCCCCTCTACACTTAAATGCGACCAAGCTTAGCGAAAGGTAGTGCGACGTAATCAGTCAAACAAATTTTATTAGATTAACTCGTAAAGGAACGATCGTTTTCATTGGTCAATTCAAACCTTCGACCTCACACCTGCGAAAATAGAACACGCGTACTATAAGTTGAATGGACTGATCAGTATTCACGTTACCGGTCAAGGTTGTTATAACCTTCCATCGTCGTATTCACATACATGATTGTGTTCTTGATTATCCCATAGCAATTCTAGCTTTTATATACATGGCATGTAAAATTCATTGAATTCATAATTTTGTGCATTAGTGAAATTTTTAACTTTAAATTCTTAACAGGTTTCACATCGAAATATTTATTTCAACTGTCTCCTCTCAGTTGGTTCTGGATTAAGAAATCTACCATTTTATTTTGATGGGAGTGGGGCCTTGGATGAAACATTTTTTTCTTTTTTTTTTTAGTTGTAATCTCTGTCCTGTCTTTTTATTTTAAGTCTATTTGGTCCTGCCTTTTGTTTATTAGTTTGTCCGGATTTTTTTTACATAAATCGTCATCCGGCCTTTTTTGCCAAGTTGCTTATCCTGCCTTTTCATATCTTTCGCAAGTTTTAGGTATTCGACTAAGAATAGTGTGATTTTTTTCTGATTCATTTTACTTAATTTTGAGAAAAAATCCTGAAATTCTAAGTAAATTCAGAACATGTAACCAACCATACTTTGTTTAGAGAAAAATGGAGATGACAAACCATGGCACAGTGGAAGGAAATGTACTTTATAAACTCCAGCGATATACTTAATGAATTTTATAATTTACTGTTTTGCTATTCTCGGTTGAAAACGAACGTAAATTATATATTGTAAATATTTAAATAGTTACATAGAAAACAATCAGTTTTAAAGTCATATGAAACCTCAAATTTAAAAAAATGATGCATATGTTTTTATAACTAAATGGATAGTTTTCACTATAAAACCTAATATGTACATATACTTTTTTCTGAAGAACATTCTATGATTTGTCCACAATTAGATAAAGTTTACTTTTTTTAATTGCTTGCTTCCAGGAAACAATTCGCCGACATATTTTCCGTATGCAAAGTGACCTTAGCGTGACTCGTCTCGTAAAAATCCGGTGATCGCAATACGCATGGATCTCTCATTGAAATAAACTATTATCTGATTTTATCGCTATTTTGTGCATTTTTCCTTTGATCTTTTTTTGTGATAATTTTTCATATCATGCTACTCGCTTGAGATGGAAAATTATCGCTAGAAACTAAGGAGGCACGTGGCGTTGCTAATGAAATTGACATGAAATTGACAACGTCGTCATAGGTAAAATAGCGATAAACAGATTATCATTGGTCATCTCAACTTGATTGCTTTTCTCGCTTTCGCCGTCCCGGCTCAAGTGAGAAAATCAATCTCGTTGAGATAATCAACGATAATCTATAAGTACATGTTATACACGTGCTCAATATCCATGCTTCTTTGTTGATTTTTTACTATAAGGTGACAATCGGTAATCTTCGGCTTCAAAACACGACAAATAATTAGCCGCCATATTTTCACATTATAACAGACATATAGAAAAAAAATGACGATTATACGATATATTTGCGTAAAAAATGATAACATTGTGCAAAGAAGACTAAGTTTATGATAAATACATGCATTGGTTCAATAATTGAATAAACATTATTTTTCACCAGTCACTCGCTCGTTTCATATGACTTTAAATGCGTGTTTATTCATTAAATGTATTGATAAAAAGGTGGGACCCTTCTTGAACAAAATGTTGTACATGCATTCAGTCATCCTTATTAATAATTTCTTAATATTTCGTTTATCAGTTTATCTTACATGTATGTATTTCATTTTAAATACGCATGCATACTACACGTCACTTTGGCGGATAGTTCAACAATGTTATGCAAATCACTATTCTTACGGTATGAAATTAAAGATAAGTTTTCAGCCAATTAGAAACGAAAACAGTACATTTATATTGTTCCTTATAAACTACGATATTTCTCACAAGTATTTATTTATTTTTAGTTCCACACATACAAAGAAAAATCTTCGCCGATGTAACATTTCAATCCGTTTTACATCAACATGCCTTCACTGAATTCGTTTGAATTTCGTGGTAACCATGATAGTACATTGCATACTACGTCTTCATTCACGTGTACAAATGATACGATTATTGTTGTTTTGTTACTATATTTCGGGAACAATTTGCTCCGTTTATGATACGTAATTTCTGAATGACCAAACGCTTAGCTACTGTGTAACGTTCTGTATGTTCGTTTTATAGCATGAAAACACTAAAAGAGGAGTGTGCAACCCATCATAAATTATTGTAATTATTGTAATGGATCAGTATTATGAGATCCTTATTATAAGTAACTACGACATTGAAAGAAATTAAAAGTGGTTCCTTAATCGTCCGTATAAAAGCGGCACGTGCATTTTATTTTATCCTTATATTTTTCATAATGCGGTACAAGATAATTATACATATATGTTGCTGCAGTATATTATTTCGACACAACTATTTGAAATTCACAAAACATTTATTTAATTCTTTTGACCAAAGATTTGTAAACTATTCATTGTCAAATCCTTGTTTTTACGTTCGTAGTAACATATATATTAGTACATTCCATGGTCAGTCACTTGTATCAATTCACGTGCACACTACGATTGTTGTTGTATTTGAATCTTTCGGCCAATGAAATGAGACGTTACAAGTTGTTTGTTTGTGATACGCCAGAATGTTATCAATGAACTATCAAACGCTAAAGTTGACTGCATTTCAGTGTATCTGGTAAATGACGTCATAAAGGCGCGCATAATTGACGAGTTTTTTCCGGTGAAGGATGAACTCGAAAGTCAGTGGCGGATCCAGAGGGGTTGGGTTCAGGGTTGGAACCCCTTTTTGTACGATCAATGCATTTGAATGGGGACATATAGTTGGAACCCCCTCTTTATCCTGGGTTGGGAATCCCCTTTTAAAATGGCTGGATCCGCCCCTGAAAGTGGTCTATTTAGAACTCTCTGATGATTTAAAACATTCTTCAGTGGTTTGAGTATGTAGTATTTTTTTTCGAGTGGTGCGAGTTCTGTCTCTGTGTGACACGGGTGCTCCGAGAAAGGAGGAATTTACTAAGAGAAGAAGAAAACAATCTAATGATTACATAAACTCATCACAGATACCAGGATGAAAATTTAGTATATGCGCCAGACGCGCCTTTCGTAGAGACAAAATACCCATCAGTGACGCTCGAATCAAAATAAGTTTAAAAGGCCAAAAAAGTACGAAGTTGAAGAGCATTGAGGACCAAAAATTCCTAAATGTTTTGCCAAATACAGCTAAGGTAATCTATTCCTGAGGTAGATAAACTGTTATCACAAAGATGTCTCGCCTTTTTGTAATTTTGATTATGCAAATGAACTGATGTCAATATAACATTATAATTCTTATATGATTTGCATATTAAGGAATACGTTGATATGATTGGTTGAGAGGACTTCCGGTAGTTGTTCTTGACGTTGTTTATTTTTCGATAGACGACGTTGACCGAACTTCTTTTCGTAACCAATGTAAACAAGATGGTGGCGATAATGACATACTCCGGATCGACGTAAACAAAATTTATTTTCACTTCGCGTCAATCGTTAAATTAAATAATAAACACAAACCATTCGTTTGAATGATAATAAGAGTTTTTGTAGTTTCTTTTTTATCAGATTGCAAATTTCATGGAGTACATATTTTTGCGTTAACCATCAAATATATTCATGCGCCAGGCCTATTCAATGATACAAATATAGAATTTACGTGTGATAGAGGTTACGAGTGTGGAAAAATAAACTCCTTATCTCCAATTTTGAAGAATTATAAGGATTAAGCGCCTTTTTAAAGGAATTTAATAGTGTATAAACTGTACCAAGTCACTCACAAACATATCATAAAAGTCCTTCGGACTTTTATTTGTTTGTGAATGAATTGGTCGAGTTTATACACCAATAAATTCCTTTAAAAAGGCGTTTAATCCTATATTGAATTATTTACCAGTTCAAATTAAAATAAACAATGCGATTTGTGCACAAAACCGTCATGTTTTACTGAAATCTTGAAATAGCGTCAGACTTAATAAGGTGTTGACTTTTAAGAAAGCAAGTTAATTCTAATATGGGGTGCTTAGGGAGCTACCATTTGATTTTTATGGGGGGCTAGGATGAAATTTGAAAAAAAGGCAGGAGAGGAGTTTTGAGTAAAAAAAGGCAGGATGAGCAACTTTGCCAAAAAAAATAACAGGATGACAATTTATGTAAAAAAAGTTAGGATAAACTAATAAAAAAAAAAGGCAGGACCGAATAGAGTGAAAAATAAAAAGGCAGGACAGAGATTGCAACTAAAAAAAAATGCAGGACAAAATTTTTCATCCTAGCCCCCTAATAAAAATCAAATGGTAGATCCCTTATTACGTCATATGAATAGAGCCATAATAAAATACTCAATAAACTACAACCACTATAAATCGACGACGTCACAGTGTGGTTTGTTCACAAAAACGCTATATTTTACTAAATGGCGTCAGAGTTTTCAGTCGGATACTTTACCATAATGATTAGAATCAAAATAATTCATGCATTCCATAGATTTGTTTTCATTTTCACATGGCCTGGGTCGTTATATTCGTTAATTTTATGCCTTGCTTACGCTCGGGATAAAATTCCAATATTACCACCTAAGCCATGTGAAAATTTTCAACAAATCTATGGCTTGCATGAATTATTTCTTAAATAAAACATGATTTTACACTGGTTCCAGGGGTCCCAAGAAATCGGATTTTTATCGATTCCAGTGACTGAAGGAATGTTTAATACCGGTTCCTGTAGCTCAGGTACCCAAAACATTGTATGTAATCAAGTTAGAGATTAAAATTAAGGGTTGTTTGTAAATTTATCAAAATTATGTGTTATTTTAAACATTCTTAAACGGAAGTCTTGTCTATGACTTAAAAGTCCGTCCGATGACGGAAACAATATCCGGACGCCTTTATTTTCGTTTTCCTCTCAAAATAACCCAAACGGAATAATCATAAGCGAGGATGACAAATGCGACTATGCATGGTACCTATAGGACAAAGAGGCATGATGATTAATTTATTGTGGAAGGAAGAGAAGCGATACACAAAATGAGGTCTTCTCATTTAATAGTAAAGATGACCATATCAATGATAATTCATGTCAACACAGAAGTGCTGACTACTGGGTTAAACACATTTCTTCGAGTTTGTTATATTTCTTTCTTTTTTTTTTTTTGAATGGTGCGAGTTTGATAAAGTGATGCAAGTTGTTATAATTAGTGAGAGTGTTTGAGTTCGGCGAGTTGGCCGTGGGCTGAGTTGTCATACAAATTGAATACAAAACCATTTCTGCCTGCTTATAAAACGTAGACGGTAGGGAACCAGCTACGGAACTTTATTTAAGGTTTAATTAATTAAGCTACGCTAATTAAAGCAATTACTATATGAAGTTATAAAGTACATTACATACACTAACTATTTATTATTATATAATACTTCAGACGATCGTCGGCTCGGAGACAAACCGGCAAAAAATTTTGGTCTCCAAATTTAATAGTATAGATGCTTACAGCTTATAACAATGAATTAAAGGGGATATTGCCGTATACGTCAATGATCCAGCATCCCAACGACAAAAATAAAAAGGACTTATATAGTCTCTATGTCATGGAATAAAAATCTTTTACACCGGAAGAACTATTAAGAGTATTTGTTCCTGGCAAATTAAATGGTATATAATATGAAATTCAACAGGTACAAGTAGTACACCTTAGATTCTAGAAGGACCACTGTTTAGTTTAAACATAATTTATTTCAAAAGTAACAAAAGAGATTGACACAAGTTATCACAACATTATTGACGTTCTTTCCCTTTTTAAATATATATATATACAACTCGTCTAAACATCAGCCCAACAATGTTAGATCTGTAAATTTGCTTCTCTCTCTCTCTCTCTCTCTCTCTCTCTCTCTCTCTCTCTCTCTCCCTCCTCCCTCCTCCCCGTCCAATTTTTGTTCTTCCTCACTATCCATATATATATATATATATATATATATATAATACAATATAATATGAAATATTAGAAAAGAATGGACGGGAGTGAAGTGTTAGAAAGAATGAATTCAGAATTTTAATTTGATGTTCGGAATCTTTGTGTAATTGTGATATAATATAAAAAAGAAGATGTATGATTGCCAATGAGACAACTCTCCACAAAAGACCAAATAACACAGAAATTAACAACTATAGGTCACCGTACAGACTTCAACAATAAGCAAAGCCCATACCGCATAGTCAGCTATAAAAGGTCCCGAGACGACAAATGTAAAACAATTCAAACGAGAAAACTAAAGGCCTTATTTATGTACAAAAAATTAACGAAAAACAAATATGTAACACATCAACAAACGATAACCACTGAATTACAGGCTCCTGACTTGGTACAGGCACATACATAAAGAATGTGGCGGGGTTAAACATGTAAGCGGGATCCCAACCCTAACCCTGACCAGGGAAAGTGGTGTAACAGTACAACATAAGAACGAACTATAAAAATCAGTTGTAAAAGGCTTAACTCATCAGATAGATACAAATAGAAATACATCTAACAAAAACACAGAGTGGACGTGGGAGGGTACTTGTACATCCCAACAACAAAAAGACACTAAGTACTGATCTGAGAGTACTCACAGTTACTGACTAGTTCAAAGCCACTAACAACTAATAAAAAAAATCATGCATCTTAGACTAAATTATCAATCAGTACACATCCAACATCCAATGGATTTAGTGTAAAAAGTCATAAACAGTCAGAGAAAAACATGACATTGTCAATGCCAAGATACAGGTATCAACAGATTGTAGATCCATGAATGTGTATATGTATATAACAATAATATTTAGTTTGCTTTTAATTTACTGATGACAAAATCAATATTAATACCAATAAAAACAATATTCAATGATCTAATTACAGTGTTGAATTGGTAACCTTTTAGAATAAGTTTATTTAAGGGATCGATAAGTTTACCAGGATCGTTTCTAAATTTCCAGGCACGGTAAACATTTCCGTAAAAATGAGGATGTGCTATCCCATTTTAAATAAGTTTTCTACAGGTACAACCAAACTTCAAAACCAAATTTTTATATCTATGGAAGAATTTAGTAAAGGTTTTAAGTAATTTGTGGTAACGAAATCCCTGGCTTAATAGTTTACTAGTAATAAAATTGAGAATGGAAATGGGGAATGTGTCAAAAGGTTCCCGCACCGGAGGCGTCCTTAAGCTGGCCTCTAAACAAATATATATACTAGTTCAGTGATAATGGACGAACTAAACTCTGGCTATACATTAAAGTTTACAAGTAACAAAGGCCAGAGGCTATACAGATTACATTCGTTAAAATCAAAAACGCCACAACAGACACGTAGAGCCTCGAAAAAAAAATTTGTTGCTGAAATGTAAGGTCAACGTCACCAGCCAATAGAAGCTCAATTAATTAAACATATCTTTCTAATTTTAAAGACAACATTTCTCTTGGACATCCCATAGTGAGGTTCTGCTTCATATAGTTCTATCAATATGACATATTTTCCTAAATCATTTTCTATGCTCACAGCTTCTTCTCTCGCGTCAGTCCTTTCATTTTCAGCTATTTGATATGTATTTCTAAAAATCATATGAACATAGCAGAACAGAATACCATAATTCCAAATCAAATGCATATTAAAATGTTAATTGCGCAATATTTACAGAAAATTGCAATTCTTAAAGAATCGTTTAAAAATGATAAAATTGCGCTAAA
Source organism: Mytilus coruscus (assembly GCA_017311375.1). NCBI lineage: Eukaryota > Metazoa > Mollusca > Bivalvia > Mytilida > Mytilidae > Mytilus > Mytilus coruscus. Next base: position 25,226,210 of record CM029600.1, read on the forward strand.
AGCAACATATTTCTTTATGTATCAATATGGATATGTCAAAACAAAAATTAATTTATCGTTTTATAGCTTAAGAATTTGTTTTTGTCATTTAAACTGCAATGGATATAATAAAGGTCAAGAATCAGATTTCTAATGAAGCTTTCGCAGTTGCCCTACATACCACCATATGCAAATAGGTGTCATCTTACTTTTCATTGTTTAGATAAAAAACATCGATTGTTGTCAATATCAGAAGAAACTATTTTAGCATATTTAGATAAACTGTTAACACAGAGATATGTCTCGCCTATTTGTTATTTTGATAATGCAAATGTTGAAATTAAAATAGCAATACTTTAACATGTAAGTTGTGCAAATATTCAAAGTCAATGAACCATAACTGAAGGTACAGGGCTAAACAATCTCCATGGAATTGAGATGTGCCAATGCTTATACAACTGCAAACCAAATACCATTGACTTTTCATAAGTCGTTCTCTTTAAACAAACCTAAACACAAACATTAACTTGTAAACTGTGTAAAAGTTTCAAAGTCAATGAACCATGAAGAGGGGATGGGGCTATACAATCTCCATGGAAATGAAACTTGCAAATGCCAAAACATTTGCATACCGAATATCATTGACTTAACATTAGTGGTTCATCTTAAACTGACCTAATCACAAACTAATACATGTAAACTAAGCAAAAGTTTCAAAGTCAATAGACCATGACTGAGGGGTAAGGACCAAATATTCTCCATGGAAATGAGATGTGCTTATGCTTATACTACTGTATACCAATTATCATTGACCTACCACTAACAGTTCCCCTTAAACTGACCTAATCACAAACTAATACATGAAAACTAAGCAAAAGTTTCAAAGTCAATAGACCACGAATGAGGGGGTGGGGCCAAATAATCTCCATGGAAATGAGATATGCCAATGCTTATACAACTGCATATCAAGTATCATTGACCTACCACTAGTGGTTCCCCATAAACTGACCTAATCACAAACTAATACATGTAAACTAAGCAGAGTTTCAAAGTCTATTAATAGACCTTGACTGAGGGGGTGGGGCCAAATAATCTCCATGGAAATGAGATATGCCAATGCTTATACAACTGCTTACCAAATATCATTGACCTACCACTAGTGGTTCCCCATAAACTGACCTAATCACAAACTAATACATGTAAACTAAGCAAAGTTTCAAAGTCAATAGACCTTGACTGAGGGGGCAGGGCCAAATAATCTCCATGGTAATGAGATGTGCCAATGCTAATATAACTGCATACCAAATATTATTGACCTACCACTAGTGGTTTACCATGAACTAGACCTAATCACAAACTAATACATTGTTGACGCCGCCGACGCCGGAAACAGCATACCTATGTCTCGCTTTTTGACTCCGTCAAGGCGAGACAAAAAGGAGTTATAAAAGTGCTTGAGGAATATACAAGGTATGTCCAGTAAAAATTTGTTTTTTTTTTCATGATGTTAAGAGGTTTATTCTTGTTCGATTTTCGAATGAATACTGTTTGCACCACACGCTGAACAATCACAAATTCGTCTATTTTGTTTTATGTTTGCACATTATTTCATGTTGTTATATAAGTTATGAACGAAGATTAATTACCCTTCCGGACCAGTTTCAATCACCAGCGGTTTAAGGTAGTGTTCATATATTTCGGTGTAGTGTTTTGACGACTGTTGTTTGTTTGTCCTACTTTTATCGCGTTGGTCATTGTGTCACATGTGTGTTTATCGGAAATGTAGGAATCATCATATCCCTATGCCAATTTGTTTTTGTTCTTTCCATTCATATGTTCATCCATTAGTCTTAAAAAAAAACTTTGTAATGAGCAATACTCCTACTACGCATATTATGATTATACATATAATATGTTTAAACACAGAACAGCTAAAAAGCTATCTTTTTGCAGATGGTTGTATTTTGGGCAACTGTATGGGTTGTTATGATTGGCTATGTATTTACTAAGAAGCGTGATTGCAGTTCTTTTGACGATGTCAAAAACTTGCTTTGCACAAAATGAAATATGTTATTTGGTTTTATGGTGATTAACAATTGAATCACAGACAATTAAATATTTGGGTTTTCACTCATTTTTATCATTTTCACTGAAATTTCTGGAACAAAGGCGCTATTTATTAAAAATACGTCATTAATATTTTAAATGAGTTTGACAATTGACCAATAGTCTCTGTTCTAAATGACTTTCATATTTCCATACAGAATTTTATTATTTAGAAGACTGAATATGCAAAAATGTTGACGTCTTGTAAAATAAAATAAAATGTCCGTCCTTGACCTGTCATCGTAATTTGACAGAAATTGCACGATACGAATATTTGACGACCGGGCAAAAGAGATAGTACAGATGATATGCTTTCGAATGATATACATGTATGATTTAGCCGAATGTTGTTAGGTGGGGGCATTAAAATGATTTTTTTTCGTTAAGATCACTCGACTACAACCTGCAATGTCTCGCCTGTTTTACTAACCATGATTGATTTTATGTTAATAGTCCTAAAGATCAAGTTTTACTACAAGTATCATATTAATTAACATTACCAATGATCTATGTAAATGAGGTCAATGTCAGATAAACCAAGCCAAACAGACCAGTTCCTCTTGCAATCATTCCATACATCAAGTATAGCTAACCTATTGCTTATAGCACTGGTATACAAAAAAAAACCCAGACCAAACCATGAAAACTTAAATTGACCAATGAACCATGATAATGAGGTCAAAGTCAGATGAACCCTACAAGACAGATATGTACATCTTACAATCATGCCATGCATCAATAAAGTTGACCTTATTGCTTATAGTATCTAAGATATTTGCTTTGAATTAGTTTTCAGTAACTACGAGTTCTCTAAGATCTGTCTTTAGTGTTAGGGTTGGATTTCGCGCCAGCAAACATTATTAACCCCGCCACATTATGTATGTGCCTTTTCCAAGCCAGGAGCCTGTTTGTTGCTATATATTATATTTCGTTTGTTTTGTACATAAATCAGGCTGTTAGATTTTTTTTCGTTTTTAGTGGTTGGTTATTTCGGGTCCTTTCATAGCTTACTATGCGGTATAGGTTTTGCTAATTGTTAAAGGCCTTACGGTGACCTGTAGTTGTTAATTTCTTTGTCATACGGTGTCTAGAGTTGTCTGGCTGGCAATCATACCATATCCTCTTATTTTGTATAAAAATAATATCAAGCAGTCGAAGAACCATGAAAATGAGGTTAAAGACAAAGGACATATGGCAGACGGCAATTAATAACATAAGTCATCTGTAACTGAGGGGCAGATTTTGTCTACTGCATAAACGGCATGTCAACTACGTCACGATATTTACTAAATGTTACGAAGGAGACTGCTATGTAGAAGCGCAAACTGGATGCTGATAATTTTTGCTATTCACAGATTCTATCTACCATAGTTTAAAACAGCACGCCATTATAGGACAAATACCTCCTATAAGGAGTTGACTGACGATTTTTACCTTATTTGTAGATATTGTCTTGCTGATTACTTTCACTATCGATAGTTTCTCTCTTATTCCATGTACTATAGTTTACACAGAATCCCTCACAAAATAGTAAAAATCTTCATTTAGTTATTATACTTTGTACGATGAGTCGACTGAAAATTTTTCAGTCATGTTGACAAATTAGTAGATCTTGTTCTGCTCGTCATTTTTCTAATAAAAAGTATTTCTCTATCTGTATTTTGTTTCCGCAAAAAAAAAAATACGGGAAGGAAATTCGTAATTCAAGGGCATTAAGAGATCGTGCGAGACACAACTTATAGGCCCTATACATGATCTAACATGTACAATGGACAGCAAAACTCAAACAGATATGATAGTTTTAGACTTTGCAAAAGCATTTGATAAAGTTAGCCAACCACGTCTGCTACACAAAGTAAGACACTATGGGATAAGAGGGAAAAATCATAATTGGATCTCAGCCTTTTTAGAAAACAGAACACAGGCAGTTGTATTGGAAAATATAAGTATTCAGATAAAGTGGGCGTCACATCTGGAGTACACCAAGGTAGTGTACTTGGCCCTGTCCTTTTCCTAATCTTTATCAATGACATCACTGATAACATACAATCAACAATCCGCCTGTTGCCTGATGATTGCACCATCTACCGACCATTAGAACCATGAAAGATCAAGCCATCCTACAAAAAGATCTGACAACACTAACAAAATGGCAACAGAAATGGAAAATGGAATTTGACGTAAGTAAATGTAACGTGATGCACATAACAAGATCTAAAACCCCAATAACAGAACCCTATTACATGCATGGTAAACAACTAGAGGTAGTCACAGTCACAAAATACTTGGGATTTACCATCAAAGATGACCTAAGCTGGAACCTACATATTAACAACATTGTAGCCAGTGCAAACAAAGCACAAGGGATGCTCAGCAGAAACATCAAGAAAGCTCCACAGCAAAACAAAGTCAATGCTGTCACCGCACTAGTAAGACCAAACGTGGAATACAGCGCAGCCATATGGGATCTCTGTACGCAAGAAAATATAGATAAAATAGAGCGGTTACAGAGAAGAGCAGCTCGCTACATTTTCAACGACTACAGTAACGAATCAAGCGTTACTAGCATGATAAGCAGGCTAAACTGGATACCTCTATACTAACGAAGAGTTAACATCAGATTATGCTTGTTCTATACAATTGTTAATGGACTCGTAGCAATTCCAACAGAAACCTACATGATTCCATTATACAGAACATCTAGACACTACAATACTATGGCATACACTATCTTCAGCCCAAGACATGACTACTTCAAATTCTCATTCTTTCCAAGAACAGTATTAGCCTGGAATAAATTACCGGAATCGACAGTGAAAGCTCCCACTATGGAAGCTTTCAAGACACTGACTACTTAGATTATGGAATGTTTTTATCCTGCACCGACTGTACAGCATGCACCGTATTTTTTGATTTTTTTTATCTTTGAACTTTTATTGTAAACGTAACGCACAAGTATTGAGTACTCATTACTTAGTTTAACTACTATATCAAAGTAGAAGAAGAACTAAGGATAAGGAGTTGACTGACAAAATTGGTCATGTTAACTTGTTTGTCGATCTCGGATTGCTGATCATTTGAGGGTTTTACAGTTTCTCTCTCAGTCTATATTTAGACTACGCAAAGACACAGAAAATAGAGCCTCCACGTAAGTTTTTGATTATGTGATTACCTGGCCGTTTTTATAGTGATTATATGATTACCTGGCCGTTTTTGTAGTGATTATATGATTACCAGACCAAATCTTATTTGATTATTTTATAATCTAGGACTGTATTTTGGATCATTTGATTATCTTGTATAAAAAATAGTTAATGCTCATGTGATTATATTGGCAAAAAAATTGTGATTATGTGATTACTTGGACACCCCATGAGGAGCCTCAAAATATGTAGACATAGTTATTCATAGGCAGAAGCTCATATAAGGAGTTAACTGACGATTTCAACCATGATGACTTACAACATCTATTTGTAGATCTTGTATATTTGATTATTTTTGCTACTTGCAGTTACTCTTTATCTATTAACACGGTATGTATAGTGTCCGGCTAGGATCGTGGTTTTCGAGTGATTTGATCGGGTTTTTTCGAGTGTGACCACTTTTTTCCAGTGAAAATGATGAAAAATGTAAACAAACAGACTTCTTTTCTGACATGACATTATTTTTCGTTAAAAAAGTTAAATTTACCCTTACAATGCTTTTATTCCAAAATACAGAATAAAGCCATTTTTATACACATACCAATGCAAATGTCGAAGGAAATGCATACATGGAATCTATATATCCATAGATATACAGACACTTTACAAAAAATCTTGTTATTGCATTGAAAACGACATTTTGGGACTAAATTCATTTCTATATGTTCGGGTTTTTTTCGGGAGCAGTCCGGTTTTTTTCGAGTGCGTCCGTGATTTATCGAGTGATTATACAAATTTCCTATTGCTTAAAATGTTATGTGTCAGTGTATTTACGTTTAAAAACAATAAAAAAAGGTTCAAATTAAGTACTTTTCAAGGCACGAAACCAACGCATTCATCAGTTTGATAATGGTGTACTAACACTAAAATTTCATAAAGTATCGTTCATTTGTATATATTAATGTTTGTCACATCTTATAAATCAAACGTACACACAGGCATGTACAGTATATATTTGTGATGTCAACAATGTAATGTAAGCATAGACAATTTGGATTGAGACGTACATACATATAGTGTGCTAAGCTGATGAACTATTCATTTCATTGTTAATTATATATGAAATTTAATTCAAATTTTATTGTCAATAGGAACAAATATGGGGCGAATTCAGTGTGTGTGTGGTTTTTTTTATTAATGATTTTTTTTTGTGGAGGCGTTGGCAGGCCTCTTTTTAGTAGAATATTTCTTAATACATAGCATTTTTCTGATTCTTCACTGCTGTCCAGTTGGTTTCAGGTACCTATTAAAACGTTTAAACTCGCTGCATTTGTTTGCACCTGTCCTAAGTCAGGAACCTGATGTTCAGTAGTTATCGTTTGTTGATGTGGTTCATAAGTGTTTCTCGTTTCTCGTTTTTCTAAATAGATTAGACCGTTGGTTTTTCCGTTTGAATGGTTTTACACTTGTAATTTTTGGGGCCCTTTATAGCTTGCTGTTCGGTGTGAGCCAAGGCTCCGTGTTGAAGACCGTCTTTTGACCTATAATAGTTTACTTTTACAAATTGTGACTTGGATGGAGAGTTGTCTCATTGGCACTCATGCCACATCTTCTTATATCTACCGTTTCTAACTCCATTTTTTTAAACTCCGGGTTTAACTACAAGACATATAATTAACTGTAAAATCAAAAGTAGCATGACATGAAGTTGAAAAGATTATGAGTCCCCTGCACTATGTTGTAAAGACCGTTTTATAAAGGATCCAGTAATTTATAATTCAACACTGGAAAGTTGTGGTAGAACGTTTTCCAAATATAAAATTTGCATTAAATTGAAAAAGGTTCATTTTGATCAACGTAGTAATATGTTTTGGTGATTCATTGGGAATATATGATATTGCCCTTCACTTAATTACTGTTATAAACTAGAAAAAGTCATTTTTTTAACGTCAAGAATACTTTTTCTTATTTTTCTCAAAAACCCGGACCATTTGTTGAAAAACCCGGACAGTTTCACTGTTGCTCTCGAAAAAACCCGGACAATATTAAACACTGAATATTTTGGTTAAATACAAGGAAATTGTGCTTCTTTGTTGCTCAAAACATGTATAGTATTCAAAATAAGATGGGTAGTAATGTAAAAGACTATTATAATTACGAAATAGCAGTTAATTGACCTTATCGCATGTTTTATCACTCGTAAAACCCGATCTACACTCGAAAAGAATGGACCGATTCATTCGAAAAACCACGATCCTAGCCGGACACTATACCTACCGTGATTAATTGTTCCGCAAAAAGCCTACCTCTAAAAATGTGTAAAAATCCTCATTCAAGGATATTGACCTTTTTAATGACATAGTAATAGGAAGACCTTGTTCCGCTGATTATTTTTGTTCTTTATTGTTTTTCTATCTACTATAGTTTCTGCAAGCAAAAAAGCACTACAAATATGGGTACAAATCGTTAATCGTGCGTAATAACTTGTACACAAAGTCGACTAACAATTTCATTAAGGAAGGTTCATGTGAAATATTAAAAAAAAATAGATACCCTAGGGACGAGTGCGGTTACGTCTAATTACATTGGGAAGAGTAAAGTTAACGGTAGTGGGAAGAAGGACGACGACAGACGACGGACAAAAAGTAAGATCACAAAAATACTAACCTCCAAGGAAAATTCAAAAAGGAAAGTCCCTAATCAAATGGCAAAATAAAAAGCTCAAACACAATTGACATCAAACGAATAGATAACAATGGACGACAGAAACCAAGTGACGAGAAAAGCTCGCATTGCCCTTTGGCCCAGATGAGCTAAAAAAAACTAATGAAATTCATTTGATTGGCAGTAATATTTTTTTATCATTTCCATATGAATTGAACATATTGAAAAAAAGTAGAAATAATTTAAAGAAATATCGCTGATATGTCAGTGTAAGTAGTCAGTTATATAGAGAACTAACCTCAAGAAGAAATATATCACAATCAAGCTCAATATGTCTCCAGACTATAAATATTACAGCTGTAGTAAAGTAATGGTGGACCAGAGACATTTATACACATATGTCTCTGGGTGGACATACATGTTCCATTTCAAGAGAACAATAGATTCCCTCCAAAAGTACATTTGACGGAAATTGACCAATGAGATATACCATACAGAATTGAGACTAATTATCACATAGGAAATGTACACATAAAGGTAAAACTACAGGTAAATTAAATACTCTATATTCAAGTTAATCAATCAGTCAAAATAATATAGCCAATATAATATAGATGTGTAATGAAATAAATATATATGCAAATATCTCTCTACCATATACTAAAAAGATATTAAAGAATTTGTTCATACTTTACTAAAATGTTATTTTCAAAAATATTCAAAAAGCAGAACACCGAGCTTATTTTACAGTTTGTAAAACATTGACACATTTTCAAAGGTTTCCATTTGTATACAGGAAAAAAGCATTATTATGTGAATGGAAATATAACTAAGTGGCAGAATTTGATATAAAATATGCGAAGATAACAATCATAAAATTCTTTTATCAATTAAACGGTAATACTATTGTCGACGTACATGTACCTTTTTCTTGTTAGAATTCATAGTAACAAAATTCTCTGTACATTTCTTTATAGAATTAAATCTGAGTTATCTTGTCTAATTCTAAATATTTTTAATCAATCAAGATATATCAGTATTTGTAAAAGAGTCGTAGTAATAAGACTGAATCGCATAATACGTGTCTTTTAAATAAAAGTCTTTCAAAAATATTGCAACTCTACCTCAAATTGTGTTTCATTCAAGGGGCATTAGCTACAAGATATAAAAAAAGTATGATTTTCTTTTGTTCAATCATTGATGAAAGTGATATGGTGAAATAACAATTCGTTAATATAAATAAGTTAAGAAACATCGCAGTTGAATTATTCACTTGCAAGTTAATAATTCGACCTCATTGAATCAGTATTCATGTTACCTTCAATTTAATTCCTTGGGTGGAGATGGGTTACGCATGTACTCAGCTTTTAAAAGGAATATAATGTCAACATTGAAAAGTGAAACAAGGATGAAACATTTGGTTGACTGATTCGATCCACAAAAAAAAATCATTCTTATACAGGCTAAACGATGATAACTTTTTATCCTACAATATGAAATCAAACAGACCTAGAAAATTTTAGTTTCACGTGGATCTTTGTACATTTGTAGCTCAATTAATAATTTTGTTTTGTACAGTTTTTGTGAATCGACTTCTGTTATCTGTTTAAACCAAACCGTGACCAACATTTGACAGTTGCCTAAATTAAGTCCCTGTTTGATTAAAACTTATTGGGTTGTTATATAGATATAAGAAGATGTGGTATGAGTGCCAATGAGACAACTCTCTATCCAAGTCACAATTTGTAAAAGTAAACCATTATAGGTCAAAGTACGGCCTTCAACACGAAGCCTTGGCTCATACCGAACGGCAAGCTATAAAGGGCCCGAAAAATGACTAGTGTAAAACCATTCAAACAGGAAAACCAACGGTCTAATCTATATAAAAAAAACGAGAAACACGTATTAACCACATCAACAAACGATAACCACTGAACATCAGGTTCCTGACTTATATGTATACTCCAGAGGCTAGATAAAAACTACTCGGACTTTCCACTGTGCAAGAACATTATTAACTTAGGTGGGTATTAGAGATTTACAATAACTGTCTGACTTCGACCCGAGTCCGACTACGAGTCATAGTAAGACAGTTTAAATGACGGGGCTATCTCAAAACAATAAAAATTGTAAACATTGTGCTTTTATAATTTTATACTAATTGAAAAGTTGTTTTCGGCGATTTACCAAACTCCCACAAACTTCAACAATGGCTTTTAGTTTGTGACAAGGATGCCTACAAAGAGTTCTCATGAACTTATAGCAGTTCAACTCGCCAATAACGAGTTCAACGGAAACTCGGTATTCTGTTATAAGTCTGTTCAAAAGCAGAGGTGTGAATGTAGATTCATCTGAAAGTGATGAAACTGTTATGGTTCAATGTTGTCGTTGCGCAAATAAGTAAAACAACATAATTTATGAAAACAACAAGTCTTATTTATTTATCTATCATTGCTCCTTTAAAGCATGATTTTGGATTGTACATCGTTTATTTGTGTTTAGTTGTTCTTGTTTTAGGAAGAACAAAATACGAAAAGTCAAACAATCGTAAGAATAATTTAAAAATAAGAAGTGATATGATTTCCAATAAGACAACTTCCCACCAGATACAAAATGACTTAGTTTAAAACTACAAAATGTATAGGTTTGCGTATGGACTTCAACAATGAGCAAAACCATACCGCATAGTTAGCCATAAAGGATCCCGAAATGCCATATGTAAAACAATCCAAAAGAAAACTAAAACGTATTCCTTTTAATGCACAGTTCCAGAAATAAAATTAAAAAATATATGGCTATATATTATCAAATAAAGTATTTCCCTGAAGCCACACCCACCTCCATATCCCATCAATGTTCATCCCACACACTACTCAGCCCCGTCGTTTTGATTCTTTCTTCTTTTCTATTTCATTTTATCTACTTACCGGATGAAGTTAGTCATTATTTTGCGTCAGTCACCGTTTGTATCGATTGTTCTCAATTTTATGTTTTCTTTTTAAAATTGTTAGATGAAAAGCTAATATAGAACACTCTTTCAATTGCTGAAAGGCTGAAAAGTTAAAGATCTTGTAGATTTGTCTATTTGGAAAAAAATAAGCGTCGTTTGGCTCTTTATCAGACTTGTTTTTGTACACTTCTTAAATCAGACAAACAATTGCAAGCTAACTTGACAGGGAGAATGATTGGAATGACTAAGAAGGTCAATGCTGTTTGAATATTCATAATCATTCATGTAACTAATGATTTTTTTTCTCATCAAAATAAATGCGAACAAAAGTATGCATTACAATTCACTCGCAGCTATAAAAAAAAACAAGTTTTCTGATCAAAACAATTGTTGAAACAATTTGCAATCATTCAATTGAAAATATTTATCCTATCCTCCAAGACTATATACAATGGGAAAAAATGTTGCTTAATAAAAAAAGAAATACAAACAAAATGAACAATAGTATTATTCAGTTCCCTTTAGATAATTCATCAGTAGAATAGAGAACATACAGAAGTGATCAGATAACACGAGCGAAAGACTGTTGTGAAAGTATTAGAAAATCTGAAAAAATCTGTTATAAAGAGAGAATAAAAAGCGTTTTCTTCAACCCTTCAGTAAAAAAATCAATTTGATGAATGGTTTTGTCCTATCACATTGCAACGCAAAGATTTAACACGGTAAAATTAATTAGTGTACAAATTATTTTGAGATCACCCTATAGTTTACCTGTATGATTTGTAGTCGTACTCGTACTCTGACTCGAGTCGGGTAGTTATTGTAAATCTCTAGTAGTCACCATACAGATGCAATGATTGAACATTAGCAATATAATTTCCACCTTCACAATGAATTTATCTGATTAAAAGATCAATTTTAAAAACATTTCTTAATACTGTAAGTTTTATTAATAATATTGCCATAAAAAGCAACAACAAAAAATAACGCATTGTATAAAAACTGCATTTTGCTGTTAACTTCTGCCTACAGATATATTTTTTTTTATTTCGTTCATAAAAACTGTTTTGTTTCATTTGAAAAAGGCCGCAAAAGCCTAGTTTTCCTTTTTTGAATGGTATATTCGTTGGTAAATTATACTTTCTCTTTTTTGTTGCTAATATTGACCGTGCAACTGACTCTTCTCATTTTGTTTGAAACCCAACGAATAACTCGATACAGTTGTCATATAGTACAAGGAAAATTAGTTTGTGTTATTTTGTATTTTTCTCTTAAATTCTTCACCTCTAATATACAATCGACTGTTTTACCGAACATGACTTGTGTCTGTGGACTTGATTTGATTTTGTCTAATTTTTCACATGTTCATAATGGACAACATTCTACATAAGAAAATGCCTGTACCAAGTCATGAATATGACAGTTGTTATCCATTCGTTTGATGTGTGTGAGTTGTTGATTTTGCCATTTGATTAGGGACTTTTCGTTTTGAATATTCCTCGGAGTTCGGTATTTTTGTTATTTTACTTTTTACAATCCCCCCCCAAAAAAACTCTTGCTAAGTCACTGAATTCGGACGCACCCTAGAAGGTGTAATTGAATAAGTCCATTTTTTTACTTGTTTAACCGATATCTTTATTTATATACTTGTTTACTGAAAATCATTGGTAGCACTGCATGAAATAACGCACCGAGTTGTAAAATATAGGAGTACAAGAGAAAAGGCTGCTGATTTTTCATATTCATATATCTATTACAGAGCATGCCAGTATTTATATTTATGTATTGTTCAATAAGTGTATTATTTGTGTAAAAGGAGACAGATTTGTAAAAGCAAATTTGCTTGTTTCTGAATCCTCAATATTTATTTCATATGTATCATATCGTATTGTGATGATTTATCTGAATAAATATTGTTTGAACTAGGGCTGCTGATTTTTTTAAAAATAAAATTTCCATATGTTTAGCCTTGAAACAACAAATCTTTTCTAGGGTACAATTTGACAAAAAAAAAAAAAAAACAAAAAAAAAAACATTATGATATTACAGAGTGAAATGATATGAAAAAAAAACACCTTGGTAAATGGATATAACAACCACGTCATTTTATACAATATTTTATATTTATTTTTGGTGTTTTAACGCCACTTTTAAGCACCGCTTTTGGGCTATTTTATGGCGGCCAGTTTTTATTGGTGGAGGAAGCCGGAGTGCCCGGAGAAAACCACCGACCTTCGATAGGAAAACTGACAATCCTAGTCAATTAAGATTGCAGTCGAGTGCACCCGCACGAGCGGGGTTCGAACTCACAACCTCAGTGTTGACTGGCTAGGGATCACAGTAGTAACTACTTAGACCACTCGGCCACCGAGGCCCCCCATTTTATACAAATACCATGAGGAAACACAATTTACAATAATGACATTTTTTTCATCGCTTTGTTGCAACTCAAAACAAATTTGTTTCCATAAAATTTTATATTTAATTAAGCATTTCGTTTAAATATGACTCACTTGTTTGTCCGTTTTGTCCTATCGTTATTGTTTACATATATTGCTAAACTAATAATTGAATCCAATGAAAACCATGCCCAGTCACTAAGTCGAGCGCACTTACAGGTGTACTTGAATACTTCCATATTTGTCTATTTTATTAATCAATATCAAAATTTGTTTCAGGGAAAACATTGCTATCATTGCATGCAGTAATTCTCAATATTAATTTAGTTCACAATTTTCTAATTTGAGTATGCTGATCAAAAGTTGTTTTGAAACCACAAAAGTAAACATGCAAATAAACATTGTCTAATGTTTTTTGGAATAGATATTAACTCAGTAACTAATGGTTTGAAGCAAAACAAAAATATTTCTTTTATTTTCTGTAAAGTTTGTTTTGGGCATTGCACAACATCGAGCTCATTGTACTGTTTGTGAAGCTGCTGTATGGAATCTTAAAGGTGAAATGCATTGTTTATGAAGAAAAGGTGTAAGTCCATGCGCGTAGCTACGTTTACGTCAAAACGCCCGGGCGTGCACATGAATTTTGGAGTCCCTCAAATATATTTTGATCCAAATAAATTAAAGTAACTGTTTAAAGCACATCAGCAATTGCAATGCTTTCTTCGATGACTCGTAATTGAAGATAAAAGTGACAAAATTTATTTTTCAATCAAATAGTATCATATTAAATATTTGTTCATTTTCTGTCAAACTTTGAATCTACTTTGAATATTCTACTCAGATTACTATTGTTTAAAGCTATTTGGTATCTACTGGGATACAATGTGTGGCTTACATTTTTAAGTTACACCTGACCATCTATGAAAATTAATTATTCCATGAGTCCATTGACAAAATTTTCCCGTAAAAAGGTGAGAACATTATATGAATTTAAAATAATTAATAGAACTTGCTTTTTTCACTTTTTTTTATAAAGTTTTAATTTTTTTTGTCGATTGATTGGTTTACCCAACATCTCCTCTAAACATATTCTAAAGTAACTGGTTTGGACATTTTTCTCTAAAAAGAAGGACCATTAGATTCCAAATCAACACAACGAAATCTACATGAAAAAAAAATCAAACTTTCAAAGAGAGGCGAAAGATACAAAAGGGATATTCAAAATCACCAATTGAAAACTGACAATGCTATTTCAAAAGACGAAAAACGATGAAAAGACAAACAACAGTATATAAAAGACGACATAAAAAAACTAATGACTAGGAAATACGAACCACACCTAAAACCGGGGCTGACCTTAGAAGGGTAAACATATGCTGTTCCACATGTGGCACCCGTCGTGTTGCTCATGTAATTAAAAACTTGGTAATAAGTCTAATTCGGTAGGTAAAATTCCAGGAAAAGAGGACGGAAAAGTTGTTACAACAATGGAACATGTCCATCGTCATCTGTGAACCAGTCAACCAACTCGTGATAGCGATCTTAAAATTTTCGGAGGGATGCTTTCAACTTTACCACTTGGAACTCTTGGTTTGATAGCTTCCTTGAAAGTAGCAACCTCATTCAAGGAAATCATGAGGGAAAATGCAAGTTCTGAAATATCGTATCAACTGGGAGATATATTCTCCATATAAAGGTTCTACTGGATGTTGCTACATAGAAATGGAAAGTTCACAACTGGGAAGCTGATATCATCTCTTAAGTAGTAAAGTGTTGTTCTCAACCGCGCCGACAAAGTATGTTGCCATTGATGAATTTTGAATGACAGAAATGGTTTCTTTTTCACTCACGATAACGCGTGAGCTTCCGGGGTTTCGCCCCCTACCCAGAGGTCATCTGCCCTGGGGCCGCTGGGGGCCTTCAAACCCCTCGCTGAGGTTCGGGCGTACACTTATAAAAGGTCTTGCTACGCCACTGAAGTCGCAAGCATTTTCGAAAGTTTAAAAAAAAAATTCAAATTAAATATCTCGTGGAAGGGCAGACTTAAAATTTTCAGAAGTTTTAGACGAATTGCCCCTGATAAAACACACAAAAATTGGATTTTTTTAAGTAACGCATTTTTAAGATCCACCAAGAAAGTCTGTCGACAAGGATTTTCGGTAAAAATTTGTTATTCAAACACATCTACTCTGTTGTTATGACTCATTTGAAAGGTATTTTCACTTGTAACATATATTTCATTTTTTTTGTACTGTGAGTTTTTAGTGTGTTTATATCAACATGTAGCCTAAATGCATAAAAATAATAGAGTCTGAAGCGAGATGATGCAACAATTATTTTTGCTTTTAATATACGTTTTGAAGACAAAATAGTCAGCTCAAACACACCTGATAATAAAAAGATGCAATCGGCTTTCTCTTTTCGGCGCAATTTATGCTCATGCACAAAAAGATCCACATGTATTTGCACCAACCACAATAGACTGATTTGTAAAAATTCTTCTCTAATTTAACAGTTAAAAATTAATTCAAAGCTCCATATTATAATTCACGTATATAAGATGCATAACATCTTAAATTATGCACCTACATTAAACTTTTAATGCTCATAGAAACAAGATGTAAACAATTCAAATATATCAACTTGAGCTGTTTTACCTTCTCCACCGGGTTACTGTAGAACGCCACATGCGGGGTGTCGGCTATGTTTGACACGGGGTAGCGGTTTTGAAATGGAGAAAAACGATCAAGGTAAGTTCAAGTATCAACATTTCTTTTTTGAAAATTATTAGTACCAAATGATGTATTTGAGTTTTTGAGGAAGATTTTGAGGCTTCATATGCAAGTTTCAGGATAAAAAATCTACTTTTGACGAACACATGTATCAGATAAAGGCCGAATTATATGCAAACCTATTTTTTTTAATAAGTGCCTCTACCCCTTGAGACGCAAAATCTCACACCCCGAGCGACACATTATATTTTGATGAAAAATTAGTTTTCAAACCAATACATTTTTACTAAGAAACTGGCATTTGGTTAAATTCAATGATAGGAATTCATTTCTATATAAATCATACAGGAAAAATCGTCAAAAGTTGCATATGAAGCCTCAAAATCTGCAATACGGAAACTAGGGAGAGGTGTTTGAGAAAACAGAGCACTTAAAACTTCTGCTTCTGCTTGCTGGAAATAGATTATGGTTCGGTTCCTTCCGTGCAATACACTACTTGGTATTAACCATTCTCAAAAAAGAAATATTGATACTTGAACTTGCCTTAATCGTTTTTCTCCGCTTCCGCCACCCGTGTCAAACATAGCCGACATTTCGCATGTGGCGTTCTACACGGTGTTCTCTAATAAAGTGTTTAATTTCAACAGGATATCAGCCTTTGAGAATTGGTTGTTAACTCATGATAGATCTTTGATAATTCACAACTTGTGTAGCTTGGTATAATATATACTTTGCTGAAAAGTGTATTTTGTTGCAGACTATGTTGCCTGTAGATTTCTTCTTGTTAATTTTGTTGTTGGATTGATGTCTCATTGATATTTCCCATTGACGTGTACTCTCAGTAAGGAACTTTGTTTTCCTCTCGCACTTGCGCTGTGCGGTGGCCAAAGTTCTAACGAAAGGTCGTAGTTAAAGTCATACGGGAAAATATCGGCAAATTAGTGTACGGGAAGACAGTAATTCAATAGCAGTACATTTATGACAATTTTGATAATATAAAGGATTTTCTTTTACAAAAGTTCAAGTACACTTGTTTTATAGTAAAACTTAGCCATTCAAGTATAAAACATATTATTAATTTTTTTTTAATTTGAGGTTTCATATGACTTTAATAACAGATTTGTAATATTACTAATGAGACATTTTGTAATTTCCAGAATATATTTAAAATATGTCATTTGAATCTGCAAGCAGTTTTTGAATTTGCATTTAAACTCCGGGTTTTTTATGTGTGCGTTTTCTGTGGTTCTGGTACGATATTTTAACTAATTTCATCAAAAACCTTTCTTACAAAGAATAAATACTTGCAAGTCATGGACATATCAATGTTACTTACATAATACAGTTTTGTCATAAAACATTTTGTGAAAAGAGCTTATAATATGACAATATTCTATATTTACATAGAAACATGTTACAGTACGATGTAGTATACAGTTTCTGTTTAACGCTGACACTTTGCTGTATATAAGATAAAAAAAGTACGGAAAAATATATAGTAAAAATATGAAATGTAAAAATACCACCATTGATTTTTCCCTATTAGTCTTTGTTAAATTTGCACTTTTCAAAAAATTGTGCAGAATTTATCTTTGTTTCAAATAAAGAAAAACTTAGCATGAGTAAAGTTTTATCCTGTCCAGTACTATAGAAAAAAAAACGCATAACATTTCATTGCATATAAGAAAATAACCATCACTGGAAGTTCACCAATCAAATTTTCACCTCTTTTTTACCTGTGTGCAAGCTTTACTGTAGTAAACACTTGAATTTAGCTGTAGATTTGGTAAGATGAAAAGATAGTTATCAGGAAATTACATAAAAACAATTAGTTTTTGTTATTTTTCATAGACAAAGCGGTGTAAATGAGCATTTAATAGTTGTCTTTTTTACACACTCCCAGATTCCGTTCTTAATGTTAAGTGTGTAATAATTATTATGATGTTAGAAGAAAAGAGTGTAATGAGTTATCTCCCATTTTGAATGCAGGGTTATTAACCTATGTTTCTACATGTGTGTATAACCAAAACAAATAGTTTCAAGTACCGATAACATTAGTGATAGAATCATTTTGCATGTTTTTTATTAAATGGGGAATTTTTGTCAATGCTTTCCGTAATAAAATATGCATACTTAACCTGTATTTTATCCTTGAATAACAACAATGTTTTCAAAATCTCTTTGTAAAAAAATGACGTTTCACATCGTTTCTTAGGTGATATTTTTGTCTTGTAGAAAGCGAGACATAAGGATAGTGATCCGGTGGCGGTGTTTACTAATTACTTAAAACCTTAATATTTCACAAGATTTAATATGACAAGATAGAAGACCTG
The DNA here is from genome assembly GCA_017311375.1 of Mytilus coruscus. NCBI lineage: Eukaryota > Metazoa > Mollusca > Bivalvia > Mytilida > Mytilidae > Mytilus > Mytilus coruscus. The sequence continues at coordinate 25,244,516 of CM029600.1, forward strand.
GATGCTTCATACTTTTTATATAGATGCCTTGTGTCATGAGGTTTCCGTCTGTCATATGTCCATTGTCCTTGACCTCATTTTCATGGCTCAGTGACCACTTGAAAAACAAGTTAAGATTTTTTTGTAATGTTAGTTTCTATCTTATTATGAGTAACAGGTTGGTATATTTGGAATCAGTGTGCGTACCGCAAAGTCCTCATGCCTGTCAGTTTTTGCTTGACCTCTACCTCATTTCATGGATCAGTGAACAAGGTTAAATTTTCATGGTCAAGTCCATATCTCAGATACTATTAGCAATAGGTCTACTATATTTGGTGTATGGAATGATTGTAAGGTGTACATGTCCAACTGGCCGGTGTCATATGACATTGACCTCATTTTAATGGTTCATTGGTCAATGTTAATTTTTTGTGTATTGGTCTGTTTTTCAAAAAAGTAAAAATAAGCAATAGATCATCGGTATTTGGTTTATGGAAAGATTGTCAGATGAACATGTCTGTCTGGCAGGTATAGTACGACCTTGACCTCATTTCAATGGTTCATTGGTCAATGTTATGTTAAGTTTTTGTGTTTTGGTCAGTAGATCAACTATATCTGGAATAATTGTAAGATGTACTTGTCTGTCCTTTAGGTATAATATGACCTTGACCTCAATTTCGTTGTTCATTGGTCAATGTTAAGTTTTTTGTGTCTTGGTCTGTTTTTCAATTACCATCAGCAATAGGTGAACTTAATTTGGTTTATTGAATGATTGTAAAAGAGGGACGAAAGATACCAGAGGGACAGTCAAACTCATAGATCGAAAACAAACTGACAACGCCATGGCCAAAAATAAAAAGACAAACAGACAAATAATAGTACAGATGACACAACATAGAAAACTAAAGACTAAGCAACACGAACCCCACCAAAAACTGGGGGTGATCTCAGGTGCTCCGGAATGGTAAGCAGATCCTGCTCCACATGTGGCACCCGTCGTGTTGCTTATGTTATTACAAATCCGCTAAATAGTCTAATTCGGTAGGTCACATTCGTGAAAAGGGAAGGGTATTGTAGTTACGACATAAGGAACATATCCGATATCATCTGTGAAACGGTTATTCCATAACGGTCAACCAACTCGTGATGGCGTCCGTAAAATTTACGAAGGGATGATAACAACTTCACCATTTGGAACTCTTGGTTTAATAGCTTCCTTGTAAGCAGCAATCCTCTATCAAGGAAATCATGATAGGAAATACAAGCCCGGGAATATCGTATCAATTGGAAGATATATACTCTGTATGCAGGCGCTGCTGGAATGTTGCTACATAGAAATGGAAAGTTCACAATTGGGAAGCTGAAATCATCTCTTTTGTCGTAAAGTTTTGTTTTCAACCGACCCTCATTGTCAATTTCTAGATGTAAGTCAAGATATGAGGCAGACTTAACTGTATCTGTTGTATCCTTCATCTCAAGTTCGATGTTATAGATTTGTTCAACATAGTCACCAAATTTTGTATTATTTAGTGAGAGAACATCATCTATATAGCGGAAAGTAAAGTAAAGGATATTGCTAGCTTCTTATCTTTCTTCCTAAGAAGTTCCTGTATGAAGCCAGCCTCATAATAATAAAGAAACAAGTCGGCAAGAAGAGGGGCACAATTGGTTCCCATTGGAATTCCGATATTCTGTTGAAAAACACGTCCTCCAAACGTAACAAATATGTTGTCAATCAAGAAATCAAGCATCTTGATAATGTCAGTTTCAGAGAATTTTTTGTTTGAATCAGAGTGATTCTTTACAAAGTAGGATTTATCCCTCCCCAAGACAAGATACTTGTATCTACGTTCGCCATTCTTCTTAAAGAAACAAAGTAATACCAACTCTTTCAATTTATCTTTTAGTTTGGAACGGGGAACACTTGTGTAAAGTGTAGAAAAGTCAAATGTTTTAATACTATTGCAAGATGAGAGAGTCTTAGATCTTTGGAATTTTTTAGTATCCACATCTGATTCACACCACCTCTAGAATAGGCAGTTTCACAATAACTTTGGAGCCCCGCTTTGATTGCTGATAAAATAGATGTTAATAATTTAGAAAGAGGTTTCGTGGAGCACTAAGATGTACATGTCTGTCTGACAGGATTTATCTGGCATTGACCTCATTGTCATTGATATTTAGAAATGTTAAGTTTGTGTGATACTTGTAGTAAAACCTTTATCTTTACGTCTTTCAACATAGAACCAATGGTCAGTAAAGCAGGCGAGACATTTCAGCGTGCGCACTCTTGTATAAATTAGGAATCATCAATATGAAATTTTTGATAAGCATGGTCTAGTGATCTATATTAAGTGAATCCGCTGTTTTCATATTCAGAGCATCCTACACATACAAATGTCAAATATTATTATTGTATCAACTTTGAAGATGTAAAGGATATCAAATACCAATTAAGAATAAAATTGAGAATGGAAATGTAGAATAAACAAACCCTCAGCAATACGCACAGTAAAACTCAGTTTAAAAGAAGTCCGAGTCCGATGTTAGAATAGGTAACAGAAGAAACTAAGCAAAATGACAATGATCAACATAAATTAACAAAGGACTACTAGCAGTTACTGACGTGCCAGCTCCAGACTTCACGTAAACTGATTGAAAGATTATGTTTTCAAAACTACAAAATGACCTTGTACATTATCTGTGCTCCTTGAGAAAAAGAGAGAGAAGATACCAAGAGCACAGAAAAAAGTACAAAAATGCAAAAAAAAAAACAGGAAACTGAAATGTGAAAACAAATCAAACACCATCAAAAGCAGGAGATAACTTTGGTGGTCCGGAGGTTTAAGCAGTTTCTTCTACACTTTTTGATCCCGCAATGTTCATGATTTTAACTCAAATAAAGTAAAGTTTGGTTGAAAAGTCGTGTTTGGTTATGTAAAAGAGGACAAAGTTGGTAAAGCATATATGTGGTTGGAACTGTGACACGAATATTCCATTATATAATGCTTTAATTGGAACATAATTACCATAAAAGACAGTTAAATTATAAAATTACAGTAGTGGATATTTTTAGCTAACCTTACCCTAAGGGCCGTTGTCAGTTTTTGCCATCAGTTGGGGTCTGTTTTTTTTTTTACTTTTACAAAAATCTTCTATTCTTAAACTACTGGCCCAAATTAAACCAAACTTGGCCACAATTATTCTTGAGATGTCTTGATTTTAAAATGTGTCTAATGATCCAACAGACCAACCAATATGACCACCAAGGCTAAAAAAAAACATAGGGGTAAAATACAAGTATCTTCTATTATTTAGAAAACTTTTTATGGAAAATCTTACAGTGTTAAAAATGTCTAGATCTAAATTCTTTCCACTTGGACCAAAATTGTCAGTGACTCCTTATAGGAGTTTATGTCGTTAAATGGCGATAGTTTTTTTTCTAAATTTTCTTTGCCCTGTATTTTAAAAACTGTAAAAGATAGTGAGAAACTTTGATTAGAGTTTAGTCTCGAATTATTTTCTAGTCATAACTGCTGGAAAGTGACCATTGCTGAATATACACATTGATCAAGGTGAGCAGCACATAATCTTTAGAGCTTCTAGTTTTAATTCTATCATGACCATGAGGAGAAACTGATTTCAAAATAATTTTAATAGTGCTCTTTTTGTTATTTGCATTTGGCAAGTTATTCCATATGATGTGTTGTAGTCCAACAAGTTTAAGGAATGTGAAAATTGTTAATCATTAATGTTTGTGAATGTATGTAAGACTTATTCAAGCAAACCCTGACATATTTGAATAAAAAACGCACTTGTACCTGTAATGCTTATTAATGTACTTAATATGCAATTTTTTTTAGAGATTTTTTTGTCATGACAGCTAAGAAGACAGAGTGGAGAACCTTTGGAGGATTTGTGGGGGTCCTTCAAAAGCTATCTCCAAGATATCTTGAAAGATAGCTCTGAGGACAAATGAAGGAGGCTTCATGACAGACAGGAGAAAAGGATTGAAAGATACAACAAGTTTTCTATAATTATTCCATTTATTCTACCTGTATCTAAAACTTGGCTATTTGATTTAAATTCAAAGATTGATTGCTCTGTTATATATATATAAGTGTGCTAAAGAACACTTTTTATTAGTATTGCTGATGTCAATCTGTGAGCACTTTTTTAAAAATAATTTATGTGAGCTTGGGTAGGCATTGTTTGCCAATATCTTCACATAGAGCTTTATGCTAGGAAAAATTTTGACAGTCTTTTTTGTTGTATCAGCAATGTTGAACACAGTCTTCGTGACAACATTTTTGGCCAACTGACTAAAAAAAAATATAAAAAAGTATTTAAACCTCGATTAATACAGCTTTTGACTGCTGCTCCACTATATTTTCAGTGGCCTTGTCCAGTGGACTTTTGGTTTATTATGGCGACTATCTTGTGGAAGTTACATGTTCTGTTTATACAGTGCTTTAATTTATAGGACATGGTTTTGATTATCAATTTTTTTCACATTTTAGTTTATTGTTAAAAAAAAAGAACCAGACAGGATGTAACAATTTCTTTACATTATTTATTTTGTAGGTAAAGATCGAAACAAGACGAGACAATTTGATGACAGATGAACATGGACATATTTTAAAACTTTGCCAACACTTTGCCAACACTTTTATAAATTTTTGTATTTGAAATTCTCTGTCTTAAATTACATTGATTCCAATATTGAAATTTATTGTTGTTGCAAACAATAGACAGTTTTTCATTATAGCCAATTGTGTAAAGATGTTAATATCAGTGAAAATATACCCTACTTCATGTAATTCCGAATACATTTATGGACCCATTTCCCATGTTATAACAGGAGATCTTAACATCGTTCAAGACCGAGAGTTAAAATCATTCCTCAGTAAAGGACCTAAATATCGTCCACCGTCAATTATTAATTGGAATGAGTGTCGTAATATCATCCACGACTCACTCCATACTTACTGTTTGAAATGGATAAAACGGGAAAAAGCTGACAAAAAATCATTGGACTCTTTTTTTAATTCAGTAATGAACATAGTTGATATACGTATTCAACATTTTAAAGAACATTTTACTCTTAACAATAACCACAATAAACCTATTTCTCTTTTCAAACATAAACTAAAAGAACTAGCCAAGGAATTTGTTTTGTCCCGGCCGATAAAGCTGCTAATAATATTATTATTGTTTGACGTAAATTTTACATTGAGGTTCTGAAAAAAGAAATCACCAATTCACCAACATTCCAACTGACTCCATTTTCAGAAAACGACATCTGTAACAAACATAAACTTTTAGCTACTGCTTTACAAGCAGAACCAAATACAATGAAAGTCCCAACTATGTATTGGCTTCCGAAGCTACACAAAACACCTTACAAATATAGATTCATTTCGTCTTCAAGCCATTGTTCCACTACTAAATTGTCTATTCTTCTTACCAGTACACTTGGTACAATCAAAAACCTGATAATAATTTGTTCAAATAAGGCCTTCGAAAATAGTGGAATTAATTACTTTTGGAGTGTCAAGAACTCGTTAGTACTTGATAAATTGCATGCATATATTGGTGATTTTGAATCTGTTCAAAGTTTTGATTTTTCTACCCTATATACCACATTGCCTCACATTCTCATTAAGAAAAAATTCACACACCTAATTAAATGGGCATTTAAAAAGTCAGAATGTGAATATATATGTTCAAACTCTTTTAGGTCATTTTTTAGTAGCAATAAACAAAAAAACTATGTCAATTGGACATGCTTTGATACTATATATGCCCTTGAATTTTTACTAGATAACATTTTTGTTCGCTTTGGAGATTCCGTATATTGTCAGGTTATCGGAATTTCAATGGGGACTAACTGTGCACCACTTATTGCGGACCTTTTTTTGTATTGCTATGAGTTACAATTTATGACAAAAATCAGCAAAGACCCATCGAAACAACATCTGATACACAAATTTAATAATACTTTTAGATATTTGGATGATATTTTGGCTCTCAATAATGACGACTTCAGTATGTATACTAAAGAAATTTATCCTGTTGAACTTACTTTAAATAAAGCTAATACTAACAATGACCACTGCCTTTTCCTCGATCTTGATATCTATATCATTAACGGAAAGCTTAATACTAAAATATATGATAAAAGAGATGATTTTTCATTTCCTATCGTTAATTATCCATTTTTAGATGGTGACGTTCCCTTGTCACCATCTTACGGTGTTTATATATCTCAACTTGTACGATTCGCTCGTGTATGTAACAATGTTTTAGATTTTAATGAGAGAAATTTATGTATTACTGAAAAATTATTACACCAGGGTTTTCGATATCACAAACTAGTCAAAAAATTTACTAAATTTTATCATCGGTATAGAGACATCATTCGTAAATATAGCTCAACATGCAGACTTCTTATACGTTCAGGTATTTCACATCCAATTTTTATGGAAATATTCTTTATAAAGCACAAAATGTCAGTATTCACCCAGAAGCTAACAAAACCTTTAAATAGACTTATTAAGAAGGGATATAGTTACGATACTGTTGTCAGGTCATTAAAGATTGCATATTTTGGCGTTAATATTGATTCACTTATAGGGTCTTTGCATCGGAACTAAACACATTTATTTAAAACCAGTTGTTGGCATGACACGGGTTATGTTCTTCTCATATATGTTATGATGGTATGATACTAAACCCTAACGGGAAGGATTGTGCCTGATATTCATATGATGAAGACATAATCTTTCAATCAGTTTAATTGAAGTCTGGAGCTGGCATGTCAGTTAACTGCTAGTAGTCTGTTGTTATTTATGCATTATTGTCATTTTGTTTATTTACTTTGGTTACATCTTCTGACATCAGACTCGGACTTCTCTTGAACTGAATTTTAATGTGCGTATTGTTATGCGTTTACTTTTCTACATTGGCTAGAGGTATAGGGGAGGTTGAGATCTCATAAACATGTTTAACCCCCCGCATTTTGCGCCTGTCCCAAGTCAGGAGCCTCTAGCCTTTGTTATTCTTGTATTATTTTTAATTTTAGTTTAGTATGGCGTTCATTATCACTGAACTAGTATATGTATTTGTTTAGGGGCCAGCTGAAGGACGCCTCCGGGTGCGGGAATTTCTCGCTGCATTGAAGACCTGTTGGTGACCTTCTGCTGTTGTCTATTCGATGGTCGGGTTGTTGTCTCTTTGACACATTCCCCATTTCCATTCTCAATTTTATTTCAGAGGAGTTGATAAAAAATACTAGGGTTTATTTATATTATTTCCCACTTTGAAGGAGATGTTTTATTTGAGACATATAAAATTTAATATTCTTTTATATGAATATAAAAATAAGAAGATGTGGTATGATATATATTTGTAGAAAAAAAACTATAAATGTTTGTAAAAAACTTTGGAAAAATCAAAGAAGAAAAGCTTGCTTGATACATGGACACACAATATCATTTCTTACGTGCCATAAGTCGTTTTAAATGTTGCACTTTAGTTGGGGTTGTATGAAATACATATATTTTATGTACAGGACAAATAGAAAGTTAAGTACCAAGGAAGTCATAATATAGTGCACTTAGTGTTGCATGTATATACACAGTGTATGTACATTAGAGACTACCATCAAATAAACGTATTTAGAAATTTAAAGAAGAATCATGCATATATACCGTTATAACATGTTACTTTTATTATTCTTCCCTTAGTTTATTTATTTTGAATTTACATTGTATCATAGGTCAAATTTATTTGTTCAGTGTATGTTCAGTGGTGTTAATATGTCCTTTGATTGAGTTAAGCTATTTCAGTTGATATTTTATAGTGTGTTTTTCTATGTTGTGATGTAACACTATTGTTTCAGAAAAAGGGTGAAGGTTTGGTACCATTAAAACGTTTAAACCCGCTGCATTTGTTTGCACCTGTCCTAAGTCAGGAATCTGATGTTCAGTAGTTGTCGTTTGTTGATGTGGTTCATAAGTGTTTCTCGTTTCTCGTTTTTTATATAGATTAGACCGTTGGTTTTCCTGTTTGAATGGTTTTACACTAGTAATTTTTGGGGCCCTTTATAGCTTACTGTTCGGTGTGAGCCTAGGCTCCGTGTTGAAGACCGTACTTTGACCTATAATGGTTTACATTTATAAATTTTGACTTGGATGGAGAGTTGTCTCATTGGCACTCATACCACATCTTCTTATATCTATATACTAGAGATCCAAGGATGAGAATTTCAAGTATATATAAGAGGGAACGTGTGTACTTAATATTAGCATTAACATTACTGTTTAAAGAATACTCAACTTGCATGATATTTATAGTTTAAGTTTTAATTCACTTTAAGTTCACGGGAAAAATTTCACGTGAATTTCACATGAAAGCTCAATTCACGTGAAATGTTCGTGAACAGTTTCATGTCAATTTTATACCAGTATATCATGCTTACAAGGGGTATTTGTAAAAAGTACAAGTTGAGAGGTAAACAAATTTCCAGAGCCGTTAGGCGAGGAAAATTTGTTTACCTCGAAACCGGTATTTTTGGCCAAAACCCCTTGTAAGCAGGATATAAAATTGAGAATGGAAATGGGGAATATGTCAAAGAGACAACAACTCTACCAAAGAGCAGACAACAGCCGAAGGCCACCAATGGGTCTTCAACGTATAATTGTTTAATTCCTCCGAATGCTCTTTGTATCCATCTCAACAAAAAGTTTTGAGGTTTTCGCACGTCGCGTTATTTTTAGACAAGGTATTTCACATCTGCCGTGGTATTTGTTAGCAAATACCCCGGCTAACAAATACCCCGGCACAAGAAATTACTTATGACAAATACATCGGCAGAGAAAGGAAAATCTCAATATATAGAACATTTGTGAACAATACCATTTCTCTCATCCAATCAAAATACAGCATTATTACATAAGGTGGAATTACACGTGAAACAAAATTTAACATGAAATTCTGGTGAAATATTTCACGTAAATTTAACGTACAAGCTCGATAAATGTGAAATTCACGTGATGATATTTACAATTTGAAATGCAAGCTAGTCGTAGACGCTAACTTGAATATACACGGGTATAACCACGTTCATATCATTAATATTTAAATATTGTTGGTTAGTTTGCTATTAGCTTGTCATGGATCCGAAAATTTACTGGAGCAGAACATCCATGAATATTACGTTTTACTAAAGAAAGAAAAACTACGACGAATTTTCTGAGGTCAGTTTTTCAAGTAAATGTCTTCAAATAAAATTAAAACAAAAGGTTTCTCATTCGTATTATGTATTTTAACAACAATAAAGCACAAAATACACGGTCGCATTTAGTGAAAGAGCCAACCAACTATGCTCTATTTGTAGCTTAATCAAGTTTGAGTTACACAGTGTTTGTTTCGCGATGTTTACAAGTAATTCACAGACCTGTCTATTTAAAATAGTCGCATGGTGTTCATGTAATATAAGTGATATACAATGCTGCCAGGAGTAGTAAACTTTGTTTTCATAAACATTGAATACTTAACTGAACAGTTAGTCAATTAGTCTTTGTTGGAAATATAAGAACGGTATATCTACCAACATTGCTTCGCGATGTAGCGATTAACGTCCGGAATCAACTATACGGCGGTTATACCCCGTGGTATAGAACCATTTAAACATGTAATAATAAACTGTTTTCAATATTTCTTTGTATTCTCACAATTGCGTATTGGCTTATTTGTAACACCGACTTATAAGAAATTTAAGCATATTTAAGGTGACTCGACTGTTGCTCGAACTTTCTTTACTGTATAAGATTTATACACAATGGCATGATAAATATCAATTATCCAGTCATCCAAGCGTCAATTGTTTGTGCAAGATGAAAACGTTTCCATTCATTCAATCGTGAAATGAAGATTGTTTTGTGAATGCTCTTTGTTATCTCAAATGCATCCATTAGAGCTATTTTCCTAACGCTTGTAGTTAAAAGGTTTGGTTGGCTTGCTTGCTTTGTTTGTATAAACGTTTGCTCAATCTTAATTACAATGCTTAGGCAACATTTACACAATCAAGGCCAACCACACCTTTTAACTACAAGAATTAGGAAATTAGCTCTAATGACGTTTAATTTATTAGTATGCGATATAGATTTAGACCGAAACAGAAACTTTGCTTTTCCGGTGACGTGGATTGGCTTAACTGTCCAAGATATATGTATTTAATGATGACGTGTCATAGGAAAGAATAAATTTTATCCTACATATAGATCAGGACAAATTATTTGAGAAAATAGAATTGACTATATTAGCAATAAATACCATGTTTAAGGATTTTATTGATATATTACCTCAGACTTTCACTCACTAAGTATGCATATATAATCAATCCTTCTGACTTCATAAATTTTGTTAGAGAGTCGGCTGGATTAAGACTTTATATAATGAAAATTAATTAATTTCCTTCTGTGAAAATGCATCGCATATACAATAGAAATGAATCGCCCTACGGTAAAAATGAAAGTCTAGTATCATTATTCGACAGTAAATGTGAATCGCATAACGAAAACAGAAAAGTGGAATTTGATTCAATATCAACAAGCTGAATAACAAAACCTGTTTTAAGTTAAACAACATTAATAATTATATTAAAAGGTACATTTTTCTGCAAATGAAACTTAAACTGCTACTTTTAAATCTCTTGCACGTTCTTTTGGTGAACTATTCTTAATATTTATCTATTTGTGTATCAATTTTGCACCTGGATGGCTGTAGGCGCGATGAAAACCCGTCCGCATCTCATACCTATATCATAAATTTATAAAAACAGTACACATCATATATTATTTCTTATTCTATTAAAAAATCTTGAATTTGTCGTCTGTTTATTTATCATTCTACACCAGAAATTCATCAGGGATACAGTAAAACTGACATTTTAGGATTCGCACATTACATACACTGTATATGCACTTTTGAAATACGCACTGTTCAACAAAACAATTTTATAAATTTAAATATAGAAATACCATTTTTAGCTCCCCTGTTCTAAAGGGCCAAGTGAGCTGTTCTCATTACTGATATGATTGAATATTTAAAAGGGAAAATAACAAGAACACCGAACTCCAAGGGAAATTCAAAACGAAAAGTCCTTTATAAAATAGCAAAATCAAAAGCTCAAACACATATAACGAATGGAAAACAACTGTCATATTCCAGACTTGGTACAGGCATTTCCTTATGTAGAAAATGGTGGATTAAACCTGGCTTTATAGCTAGCTAAACCTAGCTGACAGTCACTTAGAATTCCATTATATTGACAACAGTGTCTGAGCAAAACAAACAGACATAACAGGTCAAAATAATTTATTTTCACATTTTGATAGAATTTTCAAATGAAAATTAACTGTTACAAACAATAACAACATGAAAAGGAAAGTTTTACTTAATAATATATTTATTATAAATTCATTTTACATCTGATAGAATTTTCAAATAAAAAAAACCAAACAATAACAACATGCAATCAATATCAATAATTATTTTGTTAAAAACATGATTTTGTTTCATTATGTTGTTTCAACAGGTCAGCTGAATAGTACAGAGTATCTTATCCCCCCACTCCACACACACACACACAATCAATAAATACTTAGTCTACATACATGTAAACCAGAAGACTGTACTCTCGCAATCATAGAAATTTTAAGATACTAGTATTGTCAAAGTCAGTGGACCTGTACTGTGTTCATTTGATACAATTACCATCACTAATCATAACTAGAGGCTCTCAAGAGCCTATGTCGCTCAAATGATTCTACTTTGATTGTGGAAATCATGTGAAAATAGATTTAAATCATAACAGATACCCTAATAATGATTGAGACCAAATATGGTTTAATATTGGCTCCGTAATATAATCAAAAGCAGAAGACTTTTGTAAAGTTTACAGAAATTACCAATAAATTCATTGAAATTGTAGAAAATGACTTGACAAAGACAATAACTCCAACAAGATGTCAATTGACAATTTTGCTCATGTTGACTTATGTGTTATGTGTAAATCTTCTTTTCTTGATATTGTTGCAGTTTACAGTACATCTCAATCTATAGAGATACATGTATTAAGGTCTTCATCATCAGCTCACAAGGAACATTTATGCCATGTTTGGTTGTATCCAATTCAGTGCTCCTCTAGAAGAAGCATTGGTATGTATTTCCCATAGGGTCCTATGTTAAACTTACTCCCCCTGCTGGCATCCATCTTGGATGACAAATCAGCTACAAAGTAACAACACTTGGTCAGCACCTCAAAGGAACCATTTATACCATAATTGGTTTCAACCCATTAAGCGGTTTTCTAGAAGAAGACATTTGTATATATTTCCCATAGGGTCCTTTGTTAAACTAAGTTCCCCATTGGCAGCCATCTTGGTTGATGGATTTGATACAAAGTAACAACACTTGGTCAGCACCTCATAAGAAACATTTATGCCATGTTTGGTTTTATTCCATTCATTGGTTCTCTAAAAGAAGACATTTGTATGTATTGTCCATAGGGTCCTATGTAAACGAAGTCCCCCGCTGGCGGCCATCTTGGATGATGGATCGCCTACAAAGTTACAACACTTGATCAGCACCTCATAAGAAACATTCATGCCATGTTTTATTTCATTCCATTCAGTGGTTCTCTAAAGAAGACATTTGTATGTATTTCCCATAGGGTCCTGTGTTAAACTAAGTCCCTCTCTGGTGGCCATCATGGATACTGGATCGGCTTGCTCTGCACCTCATAAGGATTATTCATGTCATGTTTGGTTTCATTCCATTCAGTGGTTCTCTAAAGAAGACATTTGTATGTATTGTCCGTAGGGTCCTATGTTAAACGAAGTCCCCGCTTGCGGCCGTCTTGGATGATTGATCACCTACAAAGTAACAACACTTGGTCAGTACCTCATAAGGAACATTCATGCCATGTTTGGTTTCATTCCATTCAGTGGTTCTCTAAAAGAAGACATTTGTATGTATTGTCCATAGGGTCCTATGTTAAACGAAGTCCCCCGCTGGCGGACATCTTGGATGAAGGATCGGCTTCAAAGTAACAACACTTGGTCAGCACCTCATAAGAAACATTCATGCCATGTTTTATTTCATTCCATTCAGTGGTTCTCTAAAAGAAGACATTTGTATGTGATGTCCATAGGGTCCTATGTTAAATGAAGTCCCCCGCTGGCCGCCTTTTTGGATGATGGATCAGCTACAAAGTAACAAAACTTAGTCACCACCTCATAAGGAACACTCATGCCATGTTTGGTTTCATTCCATTCAGTGGTTCTCTAGAAGAAGTTCAGAATGTAAAAAGTTAACGACGACGACGCCGACGGACGAAGACGACGGACGACTACGGACGACGGACGCCAAGTGATGAGAAAAGCTCCCTTCGGGCAAGGTGAGCTAAAAAGGGTCATCATCACGGGATTGATGAGCTACTATTTAGTTTCGGACGCAGAACTGAGACTGAGACTTGGATGCATGACTACCGAATTTGAAGACAAAAATCAATAGTAATCATCCCCTCATTGAGATCTAGTTAATTCTCCGTCAATACATAATAAAGACATCATATATTGCAGTCCTCATTGACTTGACCCACCAAGGGCATGTGGTAATGTTATCTCATGAATAATTCACATGTATCTTTCTGAAATATCTGATTCTTGTGCCAACTGGCGTCCCTGAAAGTAAATTAATATTATTTCATTAAACATAAATCAGAAAGTAATCCTCAAATACTGATACCAATTCCAAATAAAATGTGTATAATAGATATGTTGAATCTAGTTCAAGTTACCTCAATATGATTTATTTTTTGTGGGGGAGGGGGTTCTGGTGTTGTTTATTCAAGATATTTCAATTACAAATCAGCCATGCAGGTCTGCTAATTAGGGGAAAACTATTTAATTTGACTCAAAATTCTATTTATTTCTGTTTGTGTAATTTTAAACATGGAGAGTTAACCCTCAGAATTGTTTTCACATTAAATATTAACTTTTGAGATGCCACTTATATTTTACTGAGCTCAAAATTTAACATAAATGCCCTAAGCCTACCATATTCGTAATTACAGATCACTAGACAACAGGAAGTAGTTGTCTGATAGAGCAAAAACGTGCTCACACTTAACAACTCATCACTGCCAAGCTGCTGACTAAATATGAAGTCATTCTATACAGTAGTTCCCGATAAAAGTGTGACGAACATATTTATTTTCTATGAACATATTGGAAAATTCAAACTATCAATAAACAGGATGTATCGATAGGTGTCTAACAGATCCAGAAAGCACTCACGCTTTACCACTCACAACCGTGAAGCTTCTGACCAAATATGATGTCATTCTGTGTAACAGTTCACGAGAAAAGTGTGAAGAAAATATTTTTTAGGCAAACAGAGCTAATTACAGATCACTAGACAACAGGAAGTAGTTGTCTGATAGAGCAAAAACGTGCTCACACTTTACAACTCATCACTGTCAAGCTGCTGACTAAATATGAAGTCATTCTATACAGTAGTTCCCGATAAAAGTGTGACGAACATATTTATTTTCAATGAACATATTTGAAAATTCAAACTATCAATACACAGGATGTATCGATAGGTGTCTAACAGATCCAGAAAGCACTCACGCTTTACCACTCACAACCGTGAAGCTTCTGACCAAATATGATGTCATTCTGTGTAACAGTTCATGAGAAAAGTGTGAAGAAAATATTGTTTAGGTAAACAGAGCTAGGACAGGGTAAATACAATATAGCCCCAACTCTTAAGTCCAGAGAAAAGTGTGATTGCAATATTTGTGGGATGACAAGAGGAACTGAGGAACGGACGAATATGAAGGGACAGATGAACAAAGTATTAGAAATATAGAGCACTCATTCTTAGGGTGGGGATACAATAAAGCATAATGTCATAACAGATATAGACCAATACTAGTTTATGGTAGACCATATGTAGTTCTTATTCTTGCTCACCTCCTCAAATACTTTTTGAAATTCTTGCGCAGCCTGTTCTGAACTAAACTGGGCTCTAAAATGCCTTCTGGTAGTTTCTATTGGAGACCATGAACATTCTTTTTTATTTCTGTAATGAAAAATAATTAATGGACAAATATCAAGATTTTTTTTATCTATTTTTCTATGTCATAATCACTTTAAATGATTGATGTCCTTACTGATCTTTTAATTAAACTTCATTTACTCTAGATTAAAAAAGCTGACATGGTTGTCCTGGTTCAATGATGATGGACTGATATGATGGGATTCCATGAGATCAATGTTAAACAATTCATATTAAACAAACATTTCTTAATTATTACTTAAAGACAGATTTTGCATTGTACTAAAAGCCTACTTACATAGACAAATTCAATTCCTTGGCTAATAAATGATTACAAACAATATTTTTGTTGTTTAATTCTGCAATAACTCTATAACCATTGACATCTTCATCATACATAACCTTTATTGTTCCTAGTCCTACAGCCTACAAATATATAACATGAAATTTTTTTATAACATAAAATACAACCGTACAACTGAATGTTGCAGGTCTTGAAAATACTAAACAATGTGTATTCATTTACTTTTTTTCATTAGGCTTCGTAGATTTCGTTTATCTTTTGAAAATCTACAGTATATTATAGATCAGGACAAATTATTTGAGAAAATAGAATTGACTATATTAGCATAAATACCATGTTTAAGGATTTTATTGATATATTACCTCAGACTTTCACTCACTAAGTATGCATATATAATCAATCCTTCTGACTTCATAAATTTTGTTAGAGAGTCGGCTGGATTAAGACTTTATATAATGAAAATTAATTAATTTCCTTCTGTGAAAATGCATCGCATATACAATAGAAGTGAATCGCCCTACGGTAAAATGAAAGTCTAGTATCATTATTCGACAGTAAATATGAATCGCATAACGAAAACAGGAAAGTGGAATTTGATTCAATATCAACAAGCTGAATAACAAAACCTGTTTTAAGTTAAACAACATTAATAATTATGTTAAAAGGTATATTTTTCTGCAAATGAAACTTAAACTGCTACTTTTAAATCTCTTGCACGTTCTTTTCGTGAACTATTCTTAATATTTATCTATTTGTGTATCAATTTTGCACCTGGATGGCTGTAGGCGCGATGAAAACCCGTCCGCATCTCATACCTATATCATAAATTTATAAAAACAGTACACATCATATATTATTTCTTATTCTATTAAAAAATCTTGAATTTGTCGTCTGTTTATTTATCATTCTACATCAGAAATTCATCAGGGATACAGTAAAACTGACATTTTAGGATTCGCACATTACATACACTGTATATGCACTTTTGAAATACGCACTGTTCAACAAAACAATTTTATAAATTTAAATATAGAAATACCATTTTTAGCTCCCCTGTTCTAAAGGGCCAAGTGAGCTGTTCTCATTACTGATATGATTGAATATTTAAAAGGGAAAATAACAAGAACACCGAACTCCAAGGAAATTCAAAACGAAAGTCCTTTATAAAATAGCAAAATCAAAAGTTCAAACACATATAACGAATGGAAAACAACTGTCATATTCCAGACTTGGTACAGGCATTTCCTTATGTAGAAAATGGTGGATTAAACCTGGCTTTATAGCTAGCTAAACCTAGCTGACAGTCACTTAGAATTCCATTATATTGACAATAGTGTCTGAGCAAAACAAACAGACATAACAGGTCAAAATAATTTATTTTCACATTTTGATAGAATTTTCAAATGAAAATTAACTGTTACAAACAATAACAACATGAAAAGGAAAGTTTTACTTAATAATATATTTATTATAAATTCATTTTACATCTGATAGAATTTTCAAATAAAAAACAAACAATAACAACATGCAATCAATATCAATAATTATTTTGTTAAAACATGATTTTGTTTCATTATGTTGTTTCAACAGGTCAGCTGAATAGTACAGAGTATCTTATCCCCCCACTCCACACACACACACACAATCAATAAATACTTAGTCTACATACATGTAAACCAGAAGACTGTACTCTCGCAATCATAGAAATTTTAAGATACTAGTATTGTCAAAGTCAGTGGACCTGTACTGTGTTCATTTGATACAATTACCATCACTAATCATAACTAGAGGCTCTCAAGAGCCTATGTCGCTCAAATGATTCTACTTTGATTGTGGAAATCATGTAAAATAGATTTAAATCATAACAGATACCCTAATAATGATTGAGACCAAATATGGTTTAATATTGGCTCCGTAATATAATCAAAAGCAGAAGACTTTTGTAAAGTTTACAGAAATTACCAATAAATTCATTGAAATTGTAGAAAATGACTTGACAAAGACAATAACTCCAACAAGATGTCAATTGACAATTTTGCTCATGTTGACTTATGTGTTATGTGTAAATCTTCTTTTCTTGATATTGTTGCAGTTTACAGTACATCTCAATCTATAGAGATACATGTATTAAGGTCTTCATCATCAGCTCACAAGGAACATTTATGCCATGTTTGGTTGTATCCAATTCAGTGCTCCTCTAGAAGAAGCATTGGTATGTATTTCCCATAGGGTCCTATGTTAAACTTACTCCCCCTGCTGGCATCCATCTTGGATGACAAATCAGCTACAAAGTAACAACACTTGGTCAGCACCTCAAAGGAACCATTTATACCATAATTGGTTTCAACCCATTAAGCGGTTTTCTAGAAGAAGACATTTGTATATATTTCCCATAGGGTCCTTTGTTAAACTAAGTTCCCCATTGGCAGCCATCTTGGTTGATGGATTTGATACAAAGTAACAACACTTGGTCAGCACCTCATAAGAAACATTTATGCCATGTTTGGTTTTATTCCATTCATTGGTTCTCTAAAAGAGGACATTTGTATGTATTGTCCATAGGGTCCTATGTAAACGAAGTCCCCCGCTGGCGGCCATCTTGGATGATGGATCGCCTACAAAGTTACAACACTTGATCAGCACCTCATAAGAAACATTCATGCCATGTTTTATTTCATTCCATTCAGTGGTTCTCTAAAGAAGACATTTGTATGTATTTCCCATAGGGTCCTGTGTTAAACTAAGTCCCTCTCTGGTGGCCATCATGGATACTGGATCGGCTTCAAAGTAACAACACTTGCTCTGCACCTCATAAGGATTATTCATGTCATGTTTGGTTTCATTCCATTCAGTGGTTCTCTAAAAGAAGACATTTGTATGTATTGTCCGTAGGGTCCTATGTTAAACGAAGTCCCCGCTTGCGGCCGTCTTGGATGATTGATCACCTACAAAGTAACAACACTTGGTCAGTACCTCATAAGGAACATTCATGCCATGTTTGGTTTCATTCCATTCAGTGGTTCTCTAAAAGAAGACATTTGTATGTATTGTCCATAGGGTCCTATGTTAAACGAAGTCCCCCGCTGGCGGACATCTTGGATGAAGGATCGGCTTCAAAGTAACAACACTTGGTCAGCACCTCATAAGAAACATTCATGCCATGTTTTATTTCATTCCATTCAGTGGTTCTCTAAAAGAAGACATTTGTATGTGATGTCCATAGGGTCCTATGTTAAATGAAGTCCCCCGCTGGCCGCCTTTTTGGATGATGGATCAGCTACAAAGTAACAAAACTTAGTCACCACCTCATAAGGAACACTCATGCCATGTTTGGTTTCATTCCATTCAGTGGTTCTCTAGAAGAAGTTCAGAATGTAAAAAGTTAACGACGACGACGCCGACGGACGAAGACGACGGACGACTACGGACGACGGACGCCAAGTGATGAGAAAAGCTCCCTTCGGGCAAGGTGAGCTAAAAAGGGTCATCATCACGGGATTGATGAGCTACTATTTAGTTTCGGACGCAGAACTGAGACTGAGACTTGGATGCATGACTACCGAATTTGAAGACAAAAATCAATAGTAATCATCCCCTCATTGAGATCTAGTTAATTCTCCGTCAATACATAATAAAGACATCATATATTGCAGTCCTCATTGACTTGACCCACCAAGGGCATGTGGTAATGTTATCTCATGAATAATTCACATGTATCTTTCTGAAATATCTGATTCTTGTGCCAACTGGCGTCCCTGAAAGTAAATTAATATTATTTCATTAAACATAAATCAGAAAGTAATCCTCAAATACTGATACCAATTCCAAATAAAATGTGTATAATAGATATGTTGAATCTAGTTCAAGTTACCTCAATATGATTTATTTTTTGTGGGGGAGGGGGTTCTGGTGTTGTTTATTCAAGATATTTCAATTACAAATCAGCCATGCAGGTCTGCTAATTAGGGGAAAACTATTTAATTTGACTCAAAATTCTATTTATTTCTGTTTGTGTAATTTTAAACATGGAGAGTTAACCCTCAGAATTGTTTTCACATTAAATATTAACTTTTGAGATGCCACTTATATTTTACTGAGCTCAAAATTTAACATAAATGCCCTAAGCCTACCATATTCGTAATTACAGATCACTAGACAACAGGAAGTAGTTGTCTGATAGAGCAAAAACGTGCTCACACTTAACAACTCATCACTGCCAAGCTGCTGACTAAATATGAAGTCATTCTATACAGTAGTTCCCGATAAAAGTGTGACGAACATATTTATTTTCTATGAACATATTGGAAAATTCAAACTATCAATAAACAGGATGTATCGATAGGTGTCTAACAGATCCAGAAAGCACTCACGCTTTACCACTCACAACCGTGAAGCTTCTGACCAAATATGATGTCATTCTGTGTAACAGTTCACGAGAAAAGTGTGAAGAAAATATTTTTTAGGCAAACAGAGCTAATTACAGATCACTAGACAACAGGAAGTAGTTGTCTGATAGAGCAAAAACGTGCTCACACTTTACAACTCATCACTGTCAAGCTGCTGACTAAATATGAAGTCATTCTATACAGTAGTTCCCGATAAAAGTGTGACGAACATATTTATTTTCAATGAACATATTTGAAAATTCAAACTATCAATACACAGGATGTATCGATAGGTGTCTAACAGATCCAGAAAGCACTCACGCTTTACCACTCACAACCGTGAAGCTTCTGACCAAATATGATGTCATTCTGTGTAACAGTTCATGAGAAAAGTGTGAAGAAAATATTGTTTAGGTAAACAGAGCTAGGACAGGGTAAATACAATATAGCCCCAACTCTTAAGTCCAGAGAAAAGTGTGATTGCAATATTTGTGGGATGACAAGAGGAACTGAGGAACGGACGAATATGAAGGGACAGATGAACAAAGTATTAGAAATATAGAGCACTCATTCTTAGGGTGGGGATACAATAAAGCATAATGTCATAACAGATATAGACCAATACTAGTTTATGGTAGACCATATGTAGTTCTTATTCTTGCTCACCTCCTCAAATACTTTTGAAATTCTTGCGCAGCCTGTTCTGAACTAAACTGGGCTCTAAAATGCCTTCTGGTAGTTTCTATTGGAGACCATGAACATTCTTTTTATTTCTGTAATGAAAAATAATTAATGGACAAATATCAAGATTTTTTTTATCTATTTTTCTATGTCATAATCACTTTAAATGATTGATGTCCTTACTGATCTTTTAATTAAACTTCATTTACTCTAGATTAAAAAAGCTGACATGGTTGTCCTGGTTCAATGATGATGGACTGATATGATGGGATTCCATGAGATCAATGTTAAACAATTCATATTAAACAAACATTTCTTAATTATTACTTAAAGACAGATTTTGCATTGTACTAAAAGCCTACTTACATAGACAAATTCAATTCCTTGGCTAATAAATGATTACAAACAATATTTTTGTTGTTTAATTCTGCAATAACTCTATAACCATTGACATCTTCATCATACATAACCTTTATTGTTCCTAGTCCTACAGCCTACAAATATATAACATGAAATTTTTTTATAACATAAAATACAACCGTACAACTGAATGTTGCAGGTCTTGAAAATACTAAACAATGTGTATTCATTTACTTTTTTTTATTAGGCTTCGTAGATTTCGTTTATCTTTTTGAAAATCTACAGTATATGTAACGTTCCTAAGTAATTCATGAAGGGTTATCTCATGACTAAACAACACAGCAGTATGGATTACTGTGGATTCATTATTATTTGAAGGATACATATTTTCGTAGATTTCGTGGGTACAGGTGAACCACGAATTCAAATGTTTAAAGAATTACAATTTTCTACTGCGTTGAATGCAGACTTTGGCAAAACAACGAAATTAAAAATTCACGAAAATGCAAGATTTCATCAATCCACAAAAATGGATAACCACGAAAATAAATGAATCCACAGTATTTTAACATTTTTATAAGGTTCACGACATTATTCCTTGGGAAAACAAAAGAAGTATTGCACTGTCTTTATCAAGAATTTAGATGGCTGTACAATTTGGTGTCTTCTCCGGCTATTTTATATTTACCTTCCAATCATTTTCTTTACGACTGAATATTATATTTTTGACAAAAAGTATTTCTTCTTCTTCATCTGCTGTATTTTTATCATCGTCTGCTTCATCTTCTTCTGTTGTATATTCAATTTTGTCTTTTTCCTCCTTCACTTCCTTGTTTTCTTCAGTAACAAACTTCCTTGGTCGTTCTAGTAGTGGTACCACAGTTGTGAGTATTTCATCTGCATTTGATAACAATATTACTATAAAGTCGGAACTAAATTCAAGCAAACATAAACTGGCAATAATGCATGATTGCTGAATAGTATTTCCTTATTTATGTAATAGATAATAACTACGATAAAGAAAAGTGCATGTTTTGTTGTAAATTCGGTAAAGGACTACGCATTCACATTATTTATAAAGTTTTATTTTCCTTTGCAGTACCTTTACAGTATCTTTATTTTATACATTTTTCAATTGCATTTTCAAAATATTGGATATAAAATACAAGACCACTGTAATTATCTTAAATATTTATTTGATCAGGAGAGAAAAACCTATGTTTCAATGATCATAAAAGAACAGAATTCCAATGTCCACCGATTTGCACATATTTTATTTGTCCATTGACAAAAACTAGAAATTCATTAAGTTCTGTATAAATATTTTAGAAGAATGAGAATTTGAGAGCATATTCAGATATAATTAATATTTCCAAGGGCATAACTCTTTAATTTAATTTTTTTTTTATTGGTCGGAACTGATTTTCAAATTTGTCTAAGACATTGCTGATATAAACCTTTGATATTAATTTGATACAAATCTGGCAAAAATTGTACCCGTGAGAGCGCTTACAATGCAATTCTCCATATAATTTTTTTTCAAAGTGCCACCACACTTTTGAAAATTATTAATTGGTACTGATTTTTTTGAACTTGTCCGAGACATTGCTGATATAAACCCATGCTTTAATTTTTGTAAAAATCTGACAAGATCCAAGAAAATGAGGTCAAGGTCAGATAAACCAAAGGAGAAATACATGTACACCTTACAATCATCCAATACACTAAATATAGTTGACCTGTTGCTTATAGTTTCTAAGAAACAGACTTAATCAAGAAAACTAAACATCGACCAATGAACCATGAAAATGAGGTCAAGGTCAGATGATACCTGCCAGACAGACATATACAGCTTACAATCCTTCCATACAACAAATATAGTTGACCTATTGCTAATAGTTTAAGAAAAACAGACCAAAGCCCAAAAACTTAACACTGAGCAATTAACCACGAAAATGAGGTCAAGGTCAAATAAAACCTGTGAGACTGACATGTACACCATAAATATTTCCATACACCAAATATAGTTAACCTATTGCATATAGTATTAGAAAAAATGACCAAAACTCAAAACTTAACTTTGACCACTGAATCATGAAAATGAGGTCAAGGTCAGATGACACCTGCAAGATGAAAATGTCCACCTTACAATCATTCCATACACCAAATATAATTGACCTATTGCATACAGTATAAGAAAAACAGACCAAAACACAAACACTTAACTATAACCACTGAACCATGAAAATGAGGTTAAGGTCAGATGCCACCTGCCAGTTGAACATGTACACCTTACAATCCTTCCTTACACGAAATATACAAGACCTATTGCTTGTAGTATCAGAGATATGGACTTGACCACCAAAACTTAACCTTGTTCACTGATCCATGAAATGAGGTAGAGGTCAAGTGAAAACTGTCTAAGGAGCATGAAGACCTTACAAGGTACGCACATACCAAATTTAGTTATCCTATTACTCATAATAGAGAGAAATTAACATTACAAAAATCATAACTTTTTTCAAGTAGTCACTGAACCATGACAATGAGGTCAAGGAGAATGGATATGTGACAGACAGAAACTTTGTAACATAAGGCATCTATATACAAAGTATGAAGCATCCACGTCTTCCATCTTCTAAAATATTAAGCTTTTAAGATGTTAGTTAACGCCGCCGCCGGATCACTATCCCTATGTCGAGCTTACTGCAACTAAAGTCGCAGGCTCGACAAAAAATGGCGGTTGAAACTGGTTTGATGGCCAGCCAAAACCTCGTTTATATGGCAATGTTAAAAATAACACTAAAATGACAATATGTGACAGGAATACAGTACAAGAATGTATAACTGAATTTACCGCTGCTCTTTTCTGATGTAACACACGGTTGTAATGTAAAATTGAAACCGTTGGCATTTGGTTTATTTTGCTCTGAATCTGATTTTGTTGATGTGAAGATAAAACCACCAAAGGTAAATGTTGAAGCTGGTTTGAAAGTGTAAGACTTCGTATCTCCACCAAAACCGGAACCGGACGGTTTATCTGTTTGTTGGAAGGTAAAACCACTTAAAGCAGATTTGCTGGGTTCAGTTATAAATTGATCTGGCTTTGGAGGACAGTCAGTTTCTTCTCAAAAGTGGATGACTTAGTTGGTACAAAACCGACAGCTTCTGAAATTACAATTTTTGGCAGAATCCGGTAATAGTTTAAGTCCACCACTGAGTGGTCGATTGCCAGTATCTGCATCAGCTGTGGTTGTTTTACTGTAGAAACAGTTTGTCTACCTAGCTTGATTCCACTTCCTGTAGCGGGAGTTTTGCTGTCAGCTTTTGTTGTCTGACCAAAATTGATGTCTGTAGCAGATTTTGGTGTTGCATCTAATTGAGAGGAAAAGCCTGGGGATTGTTGATCCGAAGTTGTATTTTCAAAGTGGAAACCACCTAAACAAGAAAATATTAAAATTATAACTTGAATAGATATGAAACAAATATCATGGCAGTATACCATCACTTCAAGGGTTAGTACTTAAAATGTTTAACTAGTCAGTTTGATAGTCATCATCAAACTAATCATAAACGTTTTGATTCCAAGATAAAACTCTTCGCCAAACAGTTTAAATCATTTTGTTTGGATGAGACTTGTTCAAAATAAAATTTGTGCTGTAAATCTTTTTCTCCTATAGGTGGCATGGTAGTATTTGCTCTCCGGAATTTAGATTGCTCTTTTGTGTACCCTACTTAAGTCAATGTATCTGAACAGTGTGATTATAAAAAAAAATACAGTATCAACTGAACATACTTTCTCAAACTGAGGAGTGAATCAGGTGTGGAAAAATATCAAATAATTTTACATACAGGTAAAAATGAATTTTTGAGAAATTTGTATTCACTGCATGATAAAAGACCACAAAAGCACTAGTGGCCTTAGGTTTTTAAAGAAAGAAAAAAAAAAGTAAACGGTCACGATACATATATTCAAATTAATTTGTGAATATTATAATGAATTCTTCAGTTAACTGTGTTTGTAGAATTTTGGGCAATGTTAGAAAGTGGTGAAAATTCTGAAAAGGCTATCATTATCCCTATGGACCAGGAAATACTACCGTGCAACCTATAACCTTGTAAATAAAATGTAATATCCGGAACATCTATAAAGTCAAATGAAGACAAGCTGGAATTTTTTTTTTTACATTTTAAGTATGTGTTATTCTATTACTACAAAATCATCAAAGTAACTGGTTTTAAATTAATCATATGCATCCATTTCTTAAGTAAAGAAAAATGGTGTCTCCATTCAATCATCTCAATTTGAAGTTCCATTTTTGTATCATATCAATGATTCTTGTATAAGATTGACCATAATCGAGTCGTAAAGTTGTCGTAATATTGGAAAGTATAGAAGGTATAATCCCAATTGACTGACATTATTTCGTTTTATGGCTGGGGTTGAGGGGCAGCAGGAAACTGATATGTTTTCTTATGCCTTATTATAATCTACTAATACACTGCACCAGGAGTAGTTGTAGACACCTTCTGTGGTGATATAAACAAATTCTGACCACTCCTTTAAGTAGTCGATGACACTTGTCCAACACTGAATGGTGACTGGATACCTGTTGTAAAAGGTTGTTGTCCAAAACTAAAGGTTCATTTTGTTTGACAAATAACTTGGCACACAGTTACATATAAATAACTCCTTTAATCTATTTCAACTTTGATTTAAAGTTGAAGATGTGAGGAACACTGACCATCGCGCTGAATGGAAATCTTGTTCACAATATTTGCAAAAAGCATAATCATGAAAATGTTTTGGTTTCAGATTTTTTGTCCGAGTTTTCATTCCTTACTGCAGAAATTCTGTGTTCCATCAGACATTGTAAAATTGAAAACAAATTCTTGCTGCATTCATTAATTATTTGGAATAGGACAGGAAATAGATAGATTACTTTCTTCTATAGATAAACCCGAGAAACCCGAAAGAATTTAATAATCCGAAACACTCAAGCTCTTATTGTTACACAATTATAAATTAAGATGAAGCGTCCTGATGATCAAAATGATATCTAAAAAGGGAACTGTTCCGGGCCGGTAATGAAGAAAAATCCGAAACAAATAGACTGTTAATGATAACTGCGTAATTTTTGTTCAAAAACGAAAAAATCGTAACGATTGGCATCTTTGTGTATTGAGTTTGTCAACATTATCTTTAATTTGGAAGAAAGGTGCCAAACATCAAGAAGAAATAATCTGATCTTATTTCTTTACTAGCCAGGCGGCTTAGGAATCTCTGTTCTATTCATTCTTACCGGCAGACAAAGCAGCAAATAATGTAGTGGTGGTGTGACGCATACTACACGGAAGTTCTCCAAAACGAAATTACAAATTCATCTACATTCAGGTCCGTACGCTCCACAGAAGTCAAATTGTAAACAAGCATATCACTGCCACTACCCAGCTTAAAGCCTCTTCCGAACATTTGTAAGTCCCTACTATGTACTGGTTACCTAAATTGCACAAAAACCATTTAAATTCCGTTTCATCTCCGCATCTAGTAAGTGTTCTACTACCAATCTATCAGTTCTTCTAACTACCTCCTTACTACTATCAAAGAACTTGTTATTAACTTTTGTAATAAAGCTTATGAAAATAATGGTATTAATTATTTTGGAGTGTTAAAATTCTTTAGGGTTTTAGATAAAATATATGCTTTTGATGGTCCTTTTAATTCTGTTGACAGTTATGATTTTTCTACTCTCTATACTACACTTCCACACAATCTTATCAAGAAAAGTTTTCATATTTAATTAAATGGTCTTTTGAAAATCTCATTACAAATTTATTTGCTGTAAGTCGTTTAAAGCCTTTTTCTGTAACGCAAGAGGAAAGTTTGCTAGATACACTTACAGGAAATGTGAAGATATGATTGAAGCGTTAAATTTCCCCCCTGGATAACATAGATGTACGTTTCGGCGATAAAGTAATCGACAGTTAGTAAGTATTCATATGAACACTAACTGCGCCCCTTTAATAGCAGATTTATTGCTGTATTTGTATGAATCTCAGTTAATGACCAAACTCAGTAAAGACCCGGCATTGTTGCATTTGGTTGATACATTCAACAATACCTTCCGTTATCTAGATGATATTTTTCGTTAAATAATCCAGAGTTCTCTAAATATACTACCGAAATTTACCCAATAGAATTTACTTTAACTAAATCTAATATAAATAGCAGTAGTTGTCCTTTTCTGGACTTGGACATTTCAATCTCTAAAGGAAAACTCCATACGAAAATTTACGACAAAAGAGGCGATTTTCATTCCCTATTGTTAATTTTCCTTTTTTAGACGGCGATGTTCCTTTGGCTCCATCATACGGTGTTTATATATCCCAACTCGTTCGTTATGCCCGTGTGTGTAGTGATGTCATAGATTTTAACGAACGTAATCAATGCATCACTGGTAAATTATTAAGTCAGGGATTTCGTTACCATAAATTACGTAAAACTTTTGCTAAGTTCTTTCATAGATACAAAGATTTAATTAGTAAATTTGGCTGTACCTGTAGAAAACTGATTAAAAACGGTATTTCACATCCTAAATTTTACGGTAATATTGTACTTAAAGCGCGGAAATCACTATGTGATCCGTGTAAACTCATCGAACCTTTAAATAAACTTATTAGTTCAGGTTATCTTACCCATGTTGTAATTAGATCTTTGAATATAGTTTACATTGGCACTAATATCGATTTTGTCATCAGCAAATTAAAACATAACTAAATTTGTATTCTTTTCAAACGGGATGTTTAAAGACACACCCACGTTCATTTTATCTATAAAGAGGTTAAACTCCTAACTATCCTACTGTCTGTCGATACATTTATTTTGGCTAACCACGAAAATAAATGAATCCACAGTATTTTAACATTTTTATAAGGTTCACGACATTATTCCTTGGGAAAACAAAAAGTATTGCACTGTCTTTATCAAGACACTGGCTGTACAATTTGGTGTCTTCTCCGGCTATTTTATATTTACCTTCCAATCATTTTCTTTACGACTGAATATTATATTTTTGACAAAAAGTATTTCTTCTTCTTCATCTGCTGTATTTTTATCATCGTCTGCTTCATCTTCTTCTGTTGTATATTCAATTTTGTCTTTTTCCTCCTTCACTTCCTTGTTTTCTTCAGTAACAAACTTCCTTGGTCGTTCTAGTAGTGGTACCACAGTTGTGAGTATTTCATCTGCATTTGATAACAATATTACTATAAAGTCGGAACTAAATTCAAGCAAACATAAACTGGCAATAATGCATGATTGCTGAATAGTATTTCCTTATTTATGTAATAGATAATAACTACGATAAAGAAAAGTGCATGTTTTGTTGTAAATTCGGTAAAGGACTACGCATTCACATTATTTATAAAGTTTTATTTTCCTTTGCAGTACCTTTACAGTATCTTTATTTTATACATTTTTTCAATTGCATTTTCAAAATATTGGATATAAAAATACAAGACCACTGTAATTATCTTAAATATTTATGTGATCAGGAGAGAGAAAAACCTATGTTTCAATGATCATAAAAGAACAGAATTCCAATGTCCACCGATTTGCACATATTTTATTTGTCCATTGACAAAAACTAAAAATTCATTAAGTTCTGTATAAATATTTTAGAAGAATGAGAATTTGAGAGCAAATTCCAGATATAATTAATATTTCCAAGAGGAATAACTCTTTAATTTTATTTTTTTTTATTGGTCGGAACTGATTTTCAAAATTGTCTAAGACATTGCTGATATAAACCTTTGATATTAATTTGATACAAATCTGACAAAAATTGTACCCGTGAGAGCGCTTACAATGCAGTTCTCCATATAATTTTTTTTCAAAGTGCCACCACACTTTTGAAAATTATTAATTGGTACTGATTTTTTCGAACTTGTCCGAGACATTGCTGATATAAACCCATGCTTTAATTTTTGTAAAAATCTGACAAGATCCAAGAAAATGAGGTCAAGGTCAGATAAACCAAAGGAAATACATGTACACCTTACAATCATCCAATACACTAAATATAGTTGACCTATTGCTTATAGTTTCTAAGAAACAGACTTAATCAAGAAAACTAAACATTGACCAATGAACCATGAAAATGAGGTCAAGGTCAGATGATACCTGCCAGACAGACATATACAGCTTACAATCCTTCCATACAACAAATATAGTTGACCTATTGCTAATAGTTTAAGAAAAACAGACCAAAGCCCAAAAACTTAACACTGAGCAATTAACCACGAAAATGAGGTCAAGGTCAAATAAAACCTGTGAGACTGACATGTACACCATAAATATTTCCATACACCAAATATAGTTAACCTATTGCATATAGTATTAGAAAAAATGACCAAAACTCAAAACTTAACTTTGACCACTGAATCATGAAAATGAGGTCAAGGTCAGATGACACCTGCAAGATGAAAATGTCCACCTTACAATCATTCCATACACCAAATATAATTGACCTATTGCATACAGTATAAGAAAAACAGACCAAAACACAAACACTTAACTATAACCACTGAACCATGAAAATGAGGTCAAGGTCAGATGCCACCTGCCAGTTGAACATGTACACCTTACAATCCTTCCTTACACCAAATATACAAGACCTATTGCTTGTTGTATCAGAGATATGGACTTGACCACCAAAACTTAACCTTTTTCACTGATCCATGAAATGAGGTCGAGGTCAAGTGAAAACTGTCTAAGGAGCATGAAAACTTACAAGGTACGCACATACCAAATTTAGTTATCCTATTACTCATAATAAGAGAGAAATTAACATTACAAAAAATCATAACTTTTTTTCAAGTAGTCACTGAACCATGAAAATGAGGTCAAGGAGAATGGATATGTGACAGACAGAAACTTTGTAACATAAGGCATCTATATACAAAGTATGAAGCATCCACGTCTTCCATCTTCTAAAATATTAAGCTTTTAAGATGTTAGTTAACGCCGCCGCCGGATCACTATCCCTATGTCGAGCTTACTGCAACTAAAGTCGCAGGCTCGACAAAAAAATGGCGGTTGAAACTGGTTTGATGGCCAGCCAAAACCTCGTTTATATGGCAATGTTAAAAATAACACTAAAATGACAATATGTGACAGGAATACAGTACAAGAATGTATAACTGAATTTACCGCTGCTCTTTTCTGATGTAACACACGGTTGTAATGTAAAATTGAAACCGTTGGCTGCAGCATTTGGTTTATTTTGCTCTGAATCTGATTTTGTTGATGTGAAGATAAAACCACCAAAGGTAAATGTTGAAGCTGGTTTGAAAGTGTAAGACTTCGTATCTCCTCCAAAACCGAAACCGGACGGTTTATCTGTTTGTTGGAAGGTAAAACCACTTAAAGCAGATTTGCTGGGTTCAGTTATAAATTGATCTGGCTTTGGAGGACAGTCAGTTTTCTTCTCAAAAGTGGATGACTTAGTTGCTACAACACTGACAGCTTCTGAAATTACAATTTTTTTTGGCAGAATCCGGTAATAGTTTAAGTCCACCACTGAGTGGTCGATTGCCAATATCTGCATCAGCTGTGGTTGTCTTTACTGTAGAAACAGTTTGTCTATCAAACTTGATTCCACTTACTGTAGCAGGAGTTTTGCTGTCAGCTTTTGTTGTCTGACCAAATTTGATGTCTGTAGCAGATTTTGGTGTTGCATCTAATTGAGAGGAAAAGCCTGGGGATTGTTGATCCGAAGTCGTATTTTCAAAGTTGAAACCACCTAAACAAGAAAATATTAAAATTATAACTTGAATAGATATGAAACAAATATCATGGCAGTATACCATCACTTCATGGATTAGTACTTAAAATGTTTAACTAGTCAGTTTGATAGTCATCATCAAACTAATCAAACGTTTTGATTCCAAGATAAAACTCATTTTTGTAATTATTTTAACTACATAATGATGAAATATCTCGCTTTGAAAAATAAACAGAAACCATTTTTTTTTTTTGGCATTTTAATTTTATTTTGCTTTCATACATTATTTTATATTGCAAGACAATATTTGTTTTACTGTAAACACTTTTATAACTAAATATGATTTAAAGCATAAGCTTCACCAAACAGTTTATTTGACCTGTTGATACTAATTGTAATGCTTTTTTTGTTATTTAATGTTATTCAGGGTTATATCTGGTCTATATACCAGCTTTGATAAGTGTTTGGTACTAATATAAATTTCCACTTCGTACTATGAACATCAAAATTATTTATTTTGTAAAATATTTCCTTTCTCTATTGTAAAAATTGAAAACAACACGTTTAATAATTCCATGCGTCCGAAGCGCTTTTCTGGATTTACCTTCATCAGGAACGCTCAATGCCAAACATTTAAAATCCGAGGGATGTATAAGTACCGAAACAGTTGAAGAGCTATATGACAAAAATACCTAAAACAAATAGCCAAATTCATCTAAGGTCAACTTTGCCTGAGGGAGTTGAAACCTTAGTTTCTTTATAATTTCAAAATTTATAAACGGACAATTTTAGAAAAGTTTGTTATAAATCATGTCAGTAGTACCGAAGTACTGACTACTGAGCTGATGATACCCTCGGGACTGATAGTCCACCAGCAGAGGTATCGACCCAGTGATGTAAAAATTGAAAACAACACGTTTAATAATTTCATGCGTCCGAAGCGCTTTTCTGGATTTACCTTCATCAGGAACGCTCAATGCCAAACATTTGAAATCTGAGGGATGTATAAGTACCGAAACAGTGTAACTGTACACGTATACCTAACAACAAAATTATTTTCATTTACCTGTGTTTAAAGCTATTGCAAATGGCTGATATTTTTGTTCGAGCATATTGTTTTTCTTAAATTGTTTAACATTTCATACCGATATAACATGTTACTTTTATTATTCTTCCCTAAGTTTATTTATTTTGTATTTACATTGTATCATAGGTCAAATTTATTTGTTCATTGTATGTTAAATGGTGTTAATATGTCCTTTGATTGAGTTAAGCTATCTCAGTTGATATTTTATAGTGTGTCTTTCTATGTTGTGATGTTACACTATTGTTTCAGAAAAAGGGTGAAGGTTTGGTACCATTAAAACGTTTAAACCCGCTGCATTTGTTTGCACCTGTCCTAAGTCAGGAATCTGATGTTCAGTAGTTGTCGTTTGTTGGTGTGGTTCATAAGTGTTTCTCGTTTCTCGTTTTTATATAGATTAGACCGTTGGTTGTCCCGTTTGAATGGTTTTACACTAGTAATTTTGGGGCCCTTTATAGCTTACTGTTCGGTGTGAGCCAAGGTTCCGTGTCGAAGACCGTGCTTTGACTTATAATGGTTTACTTTTATAAATTTTGACTTGGATGGAGAGTTGTCTCATTGGCACTCATACCACATCTTCTTATATCTATTGGTTGGCAGGTATTGGTACTTAATAATTCTACAAGCTATACTTGGACTTGTCGAGCCATCTGGGATAATACCTGACCATGAGACTGTCCTGGTATCATGTCAGGAACCATACCTATAGACTGTGGAACAGGGTACATGTCTGAATTGACTGATTGTATTTTAGACATGGAGACTAAATTAGAACTCATCAAAGGTGGGTCTTGTCTTCCAACTTGTCCTGTCATTATCTGGCCTTGTTGGGACTGAAGAGCTTGATCCCGTAATGCTTGAGAAAAAAATCCTACAGGAGGCATTTGCCGAGTTTGTGTTGGATGTCCAAAATTACTCACACCTAAAAATATATCAGTAGTCAATGAAAGGAATGCTCTGTATAATTTGATACAACATTTCTAAAATTTAACATCCGATATGAATGCCAAGATGAATATAAACCTCTGACATGATTCAAATGGGAAGGCATATAGTGAAAAGCTTCACAACATTTTAGTTTTATATAATTTCTAAAAGCACTTTAAAAACAATAAAATACATACTTTCAGATTTCAGGTCTGGATAAAATACTGAATTAACACACACACAAAAAATCTAGCACAGCTCACAAGTTCAAACACATGTCCCCTTTTTGTGCATTTTATAACCTATTTCTTTTTATGGCTTTTAGGGCGGGAATGTGGAGGGGCAGTATATATTCATAGTTTGTCACTGTCGCATATTATGTCTACTCTATTCTTCTTTAACATAAAAACAAGTCAGATAAATCATTGATGCAGGAATGAAGATAAAGTAAGGAAAGTCATACAAAAATATTTCACTCAGATGTTATTTTTAATCAATTGTGTGTGTGTTGAAAAAATACAGAATTCGAAAAAGACATATAAAATTCCATTGGCAAATTTCGAAATATTTAAAAACTTGTAATTAAAGACAACAGTGGTATACCGCTGTTCAAAAGTCATAAATCGATAGAGAGAAAACAAATCCGGGTTACAAACTAAAACCGAGGGAAATACAAATGCCTTGTAAAACAGTTAAAACATTATTTACTTTCTTATATTTTCATAAGAGAAATACTGAGCAACATGTATACACTGTATTTCCATCCTTTGGAATAAATTGTATTGCAGATCATAAAATTCTTAACCATGAATTATTTTTTTATATAGATTCTTTGATCATCAATAAACAAAATCTATGTATAT
Organism: Mytilus coruscus; assembly: GCA_017311375.1. NCBI lineage: Eukaryota > Metazoa > Mollusca > Bivalvia > Mytilida > Mytilidae > Mytilus > Mytilus coruscus. The sequence continues at coordinate 25,278,016 of CM029600.1, forward strand.
ATATATATGTGTATAGTACAAGGCGATTTGGTGCCACGATATCTCATGAGCATGAGTTCGAATCCCGGCCAGGGAAGAACAAACATTACAGATCTAACATTGTTGGGCTGTTATTTAGACAAATTATTATTATATATATATATATAAATTAAAAACAACGTTCAAACCTATGTTTGTCTTGGATAAAACCGCAATTTTTATACGAGTGCATGCAAAACAAATTTCTTGGTAGAGGATTCTAAATACAGTACAAACAACATTTTCAAAAAGACCCCAAAAATGACAAAGTATATTTTAACAAAACTTGTATATATATATATATATATATATATATATGTATGTATGTGTGTAAGTAGTCTGAACCAGTGACAACTCTACGACAGATTTTATCCATCGGATCACCAGTGATGGTGATACGCAAATTTACAGATCTAACATTGTTGGGCTGTTATTTAGACGAATTATATATATATAATATGTTTCAGCCTTGTATCACCATCACAGGTGATCCGATGGACAGATTTTATCAATCGGACCACCAGTTATGGTGATACAAGGCTGAAAACAATTCTACGACAGGTATTTTTGTTCTTCCCTCGCCGAGATTCGAACTCATGCTATTGAGATATCGAGACAACACCGCTTGTACTGTGTCCATCGCTGTAGACCACTCGGCCACCTAGACTGAATTAAAATTCAGCTTTCGGTGGACTAGTGTTACCTTTCGTCGTCAGTAGAATCTAGAGTTGTAACACAGTAGATGATCATATATTAGGCATGAAGATGAAATTGATTGCAGATTAGCTAAACTAACTAACGTAGAGGATCGTCACAGAAATAATTATATGATAAGTACGTCTAAACAAGTGACAACTCTACGACAGATCCATGCATTGGATCACCAGTGAATGTGATACACGACTGAAAACGCATATTATATTGATATCTGCAAATTTCGGAAGCAAATATTTGTTCTTCCCTCGCCGGTATTCAAACTCAGGCTATTGGGATATCGAGACAACACCGCCTGCGGTGTGTTCAGCGCTATATATTAGTACGTCTAAACAAGTGACAACTCTACGACAGATCATGCATTGGATCACCAGTTAACATTGTTGTGATTATATACATATATATATTTGATGCTCGTCAGCTGATACATGTAACTGATATCACTAGAGTTATAAATTTCACACACTAAGATGCTTTCAGTTTTCTGTGTATACCACTTTGAATATATTTATTCCCATGCCAATGAATATATGTCTGGCTTTGTACAATTTATGTTCTGAGTTAAACAGATGACAATTAATCAAAAACAGAAAAGCATCAGATAATTCAGTGTGTTATAGGCTGTATGTCTCACACCTATATTGCCTTCTCTCTGAGTGAAACTATATGATATTTTAACAGAATGAGACGGCATGATTTTTTACCTGATGTCGTACCAAATATATTGGAAGAGTTTGATTCTGTCTGTTTAACATCCTCTCGTTTCAGCCCTGGCTTCAGTGTTTGACAAGCAGCACATTTCTGAACATCAGATTTTTTTGATACCAGGCATTTGGGACACGACCATGATCCCTCCTCTTTCTTGAACATTGAACCAAGTGATGGTGTATCTGTGTTCACTGTTTTAGCAGGCTCTTTTTTTACTTGGTTTGATTGCACCTGATCAAGTTCAGACTGCATTTTTTCAAATGTTGCCTTGAATTTCAAAGCACGATTCTCTCCTTTGAAACAAACTGCTATTTTGTAATCTGACTTTTCCTTAGACTGAAATGGACGTTCCAACACCATGCCATTTTAGAAGACTGCATAGGAGAAAGTTTCATTTCCTTAGTAAGGAAATGTTTGACGATAACTTGATTTCGTCTCATTTTAAAGCGCGGAAATCACTATGTGATCCGTGTAAACTCATCGAACCTTTAAATAAACTTATTAGTTCAGGTTATCTTACCCATGTTGTAATTAGATCTTTGAATATAGTTTACATTGGCACTAATATCGATTTTGTCATCAGCAAATTAAAACATAACTAAATTTGTATTCTTTTCAAACGGGATGTTTAAAGACACACCCACGTTCATTTTATCTATAAAGAGGTTAAACTCCTAACTATCCTACTGTCTGTCGATACATTTATTTTTGGCATTGCACAAGTCATGTCTTCTTTGACTGTCCATGACGTTAAAATACTAAATCCCTGGGATGTGTTTTAGTTGATTTTAGTCTCTGATGCATGATTTTTATTATTAATTGTTTTGGCTTTTAACTGGCTGTCAGTAACTGCGAGTACTCTCAAATCGTACTTTCTTGTTTATTTGACCTGTTGATACTAATTGTAATGCTTTTTTGTTATTTAATGTTATTCAGGGTTATATCTGGTCTATATACCAGCTTTGATAAGTGTTTGGTACTAATATAAATTTCCACTTCGTACTATGAACATCAAAATTATTTATTTTGTAAAATATTTCCTTTCTCTATTGTAAAAATTGAAAACAACACGTTTAATAATTCCATGCGTCCGAAGCGCTTTTCTGGATTTACCTTCATCAGGAACGCTCAATGCCAAACATTTAAAATCCGAGGGATGTATAAGTACCGAAACAGTTGAAGAGCTATATGACAAAAATACCTAAAACAAATAGCCAAATTCATCTAAGGTCAACTTTGCCTGAGGGAGTTGAAACCTTAGTTTCTTTATAATTTCAAAATTTATAAACGGACAATTTTAGAAAAGTTTGTTATAAATCATGTCAGTAGTACCGAAGTACTGACTACTGAGCTGATGATACCCTCGGGGACTGATAGTCCACCAGCAGAGGTATCGACCCAGTGATGTAAAAAATTGAAAACAACACGTTTAATAATTTCATGCGTCCGAAGCGCTTTTCTGGATTTACCTTCATCAGGAACGCTCAATGCCAAACATTTGAAATCCGAGGGATGTATAAGTACCGAAACAGTGTAACTGTACACGTATACCTAACAACAAAATTATTTTCATTTACCTGTGTTTAAAGCTATTGCAAATGGCTGATATTTTTGTTCGAGCATATTGTTTTTCTTAAATTGTTTAACATTTCATACCGATATAACATGTTACTTTTATTATTCTTCCCTAAGTTTATTTATTTTGTATTTACATTGTATCATAGGTCAAATTTATTTGTTCATTGTATGTTAAATGGTGTTAATATGTCCTTTGATTGAGTTAAGCTATCTCAGTTGATATTTTATAGTGTGTCTTTCTATGTTGTGATGTTACACTATTGTTTCAGAAAAAGGGTGAAGGTTTGGTACCATTAAAACGTTTAAACCCGCTGCATTTGTTTGCACCTGTCCTAAGTCAGGAATCTGATGTTCAGTAGTTGTCGTTTGTTGGTGTGGTTCATAAGTGTTTCTCGTTTCTCGTTTTTATATAGATTAGACCGTTGGTTGTCCCGTTTGAATGGTTTTACACTAGTAATTTTGGGGCCCTTTATAGCTTACTGTTCGGTGTGAGCCAAGGTTCCGTGTCGAAGACCGTGCTTTGACTTATAATGGTTTACTTTTATAAATTTTGACTTGGATGGAGAGTTGTCTCATTGGCACTCATACCACATCTTCTTATATCTATTGGTTGGCAGGTATTGGTACTTAATATTTCTACAAGCTATACTTGGACTTGTCGAGCCATCTGGGATAATACCTGACCATGAGACTGTCCTGGTATCATGTCAGGAACCATACCTATAGACTGTGGAACAGGGTACATGTCTGAATTGACTGATTGTATTTTAGACATGGAGACTAAATTAGAACTCATCAAAGGTGGGTCTTGTCTTCCAACTTGTCCTGTCATTATCTGGCCTTGTTGGGACTGAAGAGCTTGGTCCCGTAATGCTTGAGAAAAAAATCCTGCAGGAGGCATTTGCCGAGTTTGTGTTGGATGTCCAAAATTACTCACACCTAAAAATATATCAGTAGTCAATGAAAGGAATGCTCTGTATAATTTGATACAACATTTCTAAAATTTAACATCCGGTATGAATGCCAAGATGAATATAAACCTCTGACATGATTTAAATGGGAAGGCATATAGTGAAAAGCTTCACAACATTTTAGTTTTATATAATTTCTAAAAGCACTTTAAAAACAATAAAATACATACTTTCAGATTTCAGGTCTGGATAAAATACTGAATTAACACACACAAAAAAATCTAGCACAGCTCACAAGTTCAAACACATGTCCCCTTTTTGTGCAATTTATAACCTATTTCTTTTTATGGCTTTTAGGGCGGGAATGTGGAGGGGCAGTATATATTCATAGTTTGTCACTGTCGCATATTATGTCTACTCTATTCTTCTTTAACATAAAAACAAGTCAGATAAATCATTGATGCAGGAATGAAGATAAAGTAAGGAAAGTCATACAAAAATATTTCACTCAGATGTTATTTTTAATCAATTGTGTGTGTGTTGAAAAAATACAGAATTCGAAAAAGACATATAAAATTCCATTGGCAAATTTCGAAATATTTAAAAACTTGTAATTAAAGACAACAGTGGTATACCCTGTTCAAAAGTCATAAATCGATAGAGAGAAAACAAATCCGGGTTACAAACTAAAACCGAGGGAAATACAAATGCCTTGTAAAACAGTTAAAACATTATTTACTTTCTTATATTTTCATAAGAGAAATACTGAGCAACATGTATACACTGTATTTCCATCCTTTGGAATAAATTGTATTGCAGATCATAAAATTCTTAACCATGAATTATTTTTTTATATAGATTCTTTGATCATCAATAAACAAAATCTATGTATATATATATATGTGTATAGTACAAGGCGATTTGGTGCCACGATATCTCATGAGCATGAGTTCGAATCCCGGCCAGGGAAGAACAAACATTACAGATCTAACATTGTTGGGCTGTTATTTAGACAAATTATTATTATATATATATATCCTTTCATTTTCTATATATATATATATAAATTGAAAACAACGTTCAAACCTATGTTTGTCTTGGATAAAAACCGCAATTTTTTATACGAGTGCATGCAAAACAAATTTCTTGGTAGAGGATTCTAAATACAGTACAAACAACATTTTCAAAAGACCCAAAAATGACAAAGTATATTTATATATATATATATATATATATATATATAAGTACGTCTGAACCAGTGACAACTCTACGACAGATTTTATCCATCGGATCACCAGTGATGGTGATACGCAAATTTACAGATCTAACATTGTTGGGCTGTTATTCAGACGAATTATATATATAAATATGTTTCAGTTTGTATCACCATCACAGGTGATCCGATGGACATATTTTATCAATCGGACCACCAGTGATGGTGATACAAGGCTGAAAACAATTCTACGACAGGTATTTTGTTCTTCCCTCGCCGAGATTCGAACTCATGCTATTGAGATATTGAGACAACACCGCTTGTACTGTGTCCATCGCTGTAGACCACTCGGCCACCTAGACTGAATTAAAATTCAGCTTTCGGTGGACTAGTGTTACCTTTCATCGTCAGTAGAATCTAGAGTTGTAACACAGTAGATGATCATATATTAGGTATGAAGATGAAAATGATTGCAGATTAGCTAAACTAACTAACGTAGAGGATCGTCACAGAAATAATTATATGATAAGTACGTCTAAACAAGTGACAACTCTACGACAGATCCATGCATTTGATCACCAGTGAATGTGATACACGACTGAAAACGCATATTATATTGATATCTATTATGTCTGTTTAACATCCTCTCGTTTCAGCCCTGGCTCCAGTGTTTGACAAGCAGCACATTTCTGAACATAAGATTTTTTGATACCAGGCATTTGGGACACGACCATGATCCCTCCTCTTTCTTGAACATTGAACCAAGTGATGGTGTATCTGTGTTCACTGTTTTAGCAGGCTCTTTTTTTACTTGGTTTGATTGCACCTGATCAAGTTCAGACTGCATTTTTTCAAATGTTGCCTTGAATTTCAAAGCACGATTCTCTCCTTTGAAACAAACTGCTATTTTTGTAATCTGACTTTTTCCCTTAGACTGGAAATGGACGTTCCAACACCATGCCATTTTAGAAGACTGCATAGGAGAAAGTTTCATTTCCTTAGTAAGGAAATGTTTGACGATAACTTGATTTCGTCTCATTAATAATAGAACACGTTTTGTTTGTTTGTGGCGTAAGAGTTTCAATTCTACAATTGTATTTACCTTCCACTGTCCATTGTCAAATCTAAATAATGTTGCTTGTTCACAGAAAACAGCTTCTTCTTCCTCTTTTCCTGTTTTCGTTCCAACAAAATCAGACAAATCTATGACAGGTTTTAAATAACCATCACTTGTTCTTAATGGAGATTTTACAAGACTTGTCTCATTTGATAATTCACAAGCAATAATATTTTCCTTTTGAGGGAATATACATATATTCCCAACAGGACTAGGAGTTGTTGTACAAGCCTTCGTGGGTGAAGTTAACAAAACCTGACCAGCTGTTGGAGTAGTCGATGCCACTTTTCCAAAACTGAATGTTGAATGAGAACCTGTTGTAAAAGATTGTTGTCCAACACTGAAGGTTCCTTTTGGTGCTGAAGAACCAGTAGCAATTGAAGTAACTATAGAAACAGAATTAGCTAATTGTTTGTGGGGTTCTGTTGAAGCTGAAGTTGTTGGAGTAGAACTTAGTTGATTCACAGTTCCTAAATTTAGTGCTGCTGGTGAAGTACCAAATATAGGTTCCTGCAACTCTAAAATGAAAATATTTAGTAAATATGAATAAAATGTATACAATATTATTGCAAATTACTGACATCCAATATGGTTGCATTTATCATCAGCATGATCACTATTCTTAATAAAATAAATGAGGACAGATAAACATATATTTTGTTAAGGATAACAAACTTTTAAAAGTTTGCTTTAAATGATAGTATCTAACGGAACCAAAAAAAGTAGGGAAAAAAAACGAAGTGTCCGTGTGCTTAAGAGATAAGCAATTAATCAAAGAACTGAAAAATTTTAAATTGGACATTTACCTATTTAATATGGTCCAATATCCAAAATCTAAGTACATTGCAAGAATCAGCATATCAAAGAACCCCAAGAATTCAACTTTTGATGAAATACTTCTTTGTTAAACCTTTTCTGTTCAAAGGAAAATAATGTAAATCTAAAATGAGATATGATTTAACCATAGACTATTAAAGTAGATATGATGTTATATTTATTTTTAAATTATAATCAAATATAATTAATAGTTTTCAAATAAATCTGTCACTCAATGATTGATAATTACCAGATGGTGTGTGTTATCTAGATAAAATCAGTTTAAAACATTTAGCGTAATCAAACTTTATATATATAGTTGATAGTTCCCAAAATTTTTCTTTTGTTTGTAGCAAACTAATATAGATATGCAACGTATCTTAACTTTAACTTTTAACTTATAAATATAGATTATTATCTAATGAATTTGCAAATCTAGACACCCAAACAGGATAAAGTAAAGATTAAAATTAACACACACAACAACAAAAATTTTATATATAGCACTCAGAAAATTAATTTATACAAAAACAAACACACCTACCACAAAATTCTTCAAACAATTTACCAAAGAAGAATAATAAAACTTATCTGTTATTATCTTCAAAATGTCTAATAATGAACAGTAAATTTCTAACTATATTTATACAACTCCTATATAGCTTTTAATCATTAACACTTAGAAAACAAAAACATTATCAAATAAATCTGTCACTCTAATTATAATTGTCAGATAAGACATTAACCAAATGGCTTAGTGTAATCAAACTTTATGTATATAATTAACCATTTCTGAACAAAGAGAAATAACTCAATCACATTATAAATACCACTTTTGGATAACAAAAAGGGTGATAACTCAACAATAAGAAGACCTAAAATCGTGGAAATTGAACTTGACCTTCATATAGTCGCAGGACACAAAATATCTTAATTTGAAAAAAAATCGTCAAATGATTTTCATGTTATTGTGGAGACACTGTTTGGCAGCCGCCCGCCAGCCCGCCCGCCATACATCCCCAAATCAATAACCGATTATTATTTCGAAAATCCGGTTAAAAATTTGGCGGAAAATTATTTTTTCTTGATTGTTCATACCTTATACGCTGGCACCTTTTTTTTTCAAAAACTATGTTTCCATAGTACACGGATGCCCAACTCGCACTATCATTTTCTATGTTCAGTTGACCATGAAATTGGGGTCAAAACTCTAATTTGGCATTAAAATTAGAAAGATCATTACATAGGGATCATGTGTACTAAGTTTCAAGTTGATTGGACTTCAACTTCATCAAAAACTACCTTTATCAAAAACTTTAACCTGAAGCGGGACAGACGGACGAACAGACGAGCGGACGAACGGACGCACAGACCGAAAACATATTGCCCCTAGGTTGGGCATAATAACAAGATTTTTTAATTGTAAGATTTTTTTCAAATATGGCTTTTTAAACTATATGTAATAAAATTATGAAAAGAAATGATAGGGTTAGTGGGTCAGTTTTTTAATTGCACTACATGGGTCAAACCAGAAGATTCCCGAATATCTAATAAACAAGAGGAGCGAACATCCTTGTTAATTGGATGATTTGTGTTACAACAAAATTTTAGATTTCAGAGATTTAATACTATTCGTTATTTTCAGTTTGAACTTTTGTTAACCTTTTGTTGATCCACTAACCATTAGTAAACGTAGAGTGTTGAAATCTCACAAAACTAGTTAAACCATCCGAAAATTTCAGGTGCCTTTCAGCAGTGTCTTATGTCATATTTTACGTTATTTTTTGTTTATTTGGAGAAATTGTTGTTTATGGCAGACATTTTTCTTTTTATTTATTCACCTCTTTTTTTTAAATTTAGAGCTTGACATGCATGTATTGTACACATTTCTATTATAGGAGACTGTATGTTCAACATTAGATTGGCTGCTGGTATTATTGGGTTGTTGCCCCATTGAAAAAAAAAAAAACCATATCTTTTTTATTCATAGCACTCTGGGTATTTGGTCAAAATATACCTGTAAAGTATACCATCACTTAAGCTAAATTAAAGAAACAAGCAGGCCCTTTGCTAAAATGGGTGAGGTGGACTAAATCTGCTTGTATGTTAAACATGTTAAAAAATTGTCAGTTGATCATCAAAGTTGACTAAATCTAGACACATCTGTTGTTTTCACTTTATAAACTAACTACAATGAAATTGTTTAAAAGGAATTGGCATACAATATGACGTTATAGTTGGTAAACTCAACAAACAAGACATTTAAAAGCCCTACATATAAAATTATCTAAAATTAAATTGATGTTCTTATTTATGAGTAATCTATTGTTTCAGTATTCTGCGTAAAATGTATTGTTTATTGTTGTTTGTTTATTTTGTTGATACCAAGGCTTTATAAAATACATAATAAAGTTTTATCTTCAAAGTTTGTTGATCAAAGCTACAACTCTAAATATAAAAAGGAACAATTGGATATAAATTCATCATAGATACCAGGATTAATCTATTTGTACGCCGGATGCGCGTTTCGTCTACAAAAGACTCATCAGTGACGCTCGAAAAGTTGAAAAGGCCAAATGAAGTTCGAAGTTGAAGAGCATTGAGGACCAATATTTCCTAAAGGTAATACAGCTAAAGTCATCGATTCTTTGGGTAGCTATGCTATTTATGTGACTTCACTGGTAGTGTTTCACTCCGAAATGAATTAATTCGACTTGTACAATTGGTCAGAAGTTTTTTTACAGAGCTACTCGCAATAGCCACCAATTCATCAGTGTTATTATAATGCTAGTACTATAAATGTACAGCTGCATATCTTTACATCTCAGTTGTATATAATAGTCATAAAATTAAAAGTATTGTTTTCATTTTAAAACACATTTAAGTCAAAGTTGACCTTATATAAGCGCCCCACCAAGATCTAGAGTGATTGGGCAATAGAAAAATTGTCACTCTTGGTATCTTTGGGTTGTACAGGTACGCAGTCACGTCCGGTCAGAATAGGGACGTTAAATCATATGCCTCGAGTAGAGAGGGTGCAACGGTCTCGGTACGTTGATAACTCTTGCAGTTCGCAGGTAACCTATTGTATTAAGTATTTATTGTTAATGTATTCTCGTCCTGCACGTGCATAAGATATTTGCCACTGGACGTTAAGCAACCAAAAATAAATCAATCGATCTTGAATAAGTTTTGACGATTTTTTTTTTATTTTGTCTCTTTTCTTTTTGGTCATATAGCTCGTCATGTGTTAAGATACTAGTGCATCCTTGGCTTTCATATTTTGGGTTCCTGATGAATAAAATCAAGAAAACAGCTTCTAATACCGCAAAATTATAGTCTTATTTTCATATCCTAATGAGTGGTAAGGTGGGATAGACTCTTCAATCCTTTTGTATCGAGTAATTCATCCTTTTCATATATTTTTTTCAAAAAGTTGACGTTTCGCTTTTTTCGCTCTTTCATGAAGTCAAAATAATTTAACAAATGTCTGATGCATTTACGACTGTGTTATTAATATCATCTTTAATAAATACTAACATCTGATTCAGTAGTTCCAGAATAATCAGCACACTTATCAAATATTTAATCTTAAATTCTCGTCCTAATGATGTTTTATGCAGCTTAAAAAGTGATTTTATTAGCGGCTTATTCCTTCCACTAGTAATTCAAAGTTTTGGAAAAGTGGTGGTTCGAAGGTTTTGACCACCAAAATTTTGCAAACGACCGACACAATTTTGGTATTTTGAAATAAAAATAATAGTGAGGACCAGCAGATTTTTAAGGACCTCCAGGAAAACGATTTTGAGAGCCATGACTAATTACATAGAAATGGTATCCAACCACCACGAGACAGTAAGGGGAATTTATTTTTATCTGTGAGCTTGCTTGTAGTACTGCAATGTTGCCATATATACAAATGAATGTTTTATAATTTACTCAATTATATATGATCTTCATTTTCGTTCAATTAATAACGTATTTTTATATCTACCCGTATTTGTAAAATTTTGAAAATACTTACTGATCTTGATATCTTTATCTGGGTTCAAAAAATCTCCAACTGATTGATTCAAAGTTGATTTTTGGACTGAATTGAAACTTGCACTGCTCTCATCTGTTAACAGTTTCAGGATTTTATCTTCATTACTTACGGATATTTTAAATAAACTGTTTATAAAAACGTCAATCAATATTGGAATACCTGTTTCACCACTAATCAAAACTTTGGAACCATCAAATTTGTATTTTTTTAAGAGTTGTTTATGTTTCTCAACTTGACCAGCTATCTTTTGTGCCTCAAACATTACCTGCACTTCAGAGGCTTTTTCAATGTTTTCTTCTAGAGTCTGTTTATATGAAACAACAGTTTTTTGATAATTTGTACATGTATCTATCCTATCTTCTAAAATATGTGTCTTTTCCTCATATAATTTTTTCAGTTCAGCTTTCCTTGTTATTTCTAATGCTTTAAATTTTGAAATAATAGTACTAAATGATATTTCTATCATCTTCTGTTTATCTTCATAATGTGCTGCGTTGCTTTGTGAACATTCGGAGTAGTGAGATAAAAGAGTATCAAAATCATTTGATACATTTCTTATATCCATTTGTAACTTTTCAAGTTTAACATCTGCACAAAATTTCTTCGCTTCCTCTTCAATAGTTACAACATTATCACATTTTCTGTGATTTAATGATACACAAAGTATACAACATGGTACATCATGATCGTTACAAAATAACTTCAGTTTCTTAGAATGGTCAGAACAGATACTTTTGAATGCTTTAGGTATTTTTGTTTCATCTGTTAGCGTAGATATTGGTTTGATATCATGATTAGAAGATGCTTTATTTGACTTATGATATTTCTGACATGTTTCACAAAGAGTATCAAAGCAGTCAATGCAGATAAAAATGGCTGGTGATACACTACCAAGTTTCTCGCACGACATGCAAGGCTCCGTGTTGAAGGCCGTACATTGACCTATAATGGTTTACTTTTATAAATTGTTATTTGGATGGAGAGTTGTCTCATTGGCACTCACACCACATCTTCCTATATCTATAGCTTTACTGGTCGTGTTACGTCTTCCTTTTCTAATAACTCATTAATTAGAAAATTTGTAGGCATCTGATCGACAAATTCCTTTGGTGTACTTTCTTTCTTTGGTAACTGAACTGTTGTGCGGCAGACTGGACAGTTAATATGATTCTTTCCTCCCAATTTCTCCAGTTCTTTAGTACTAAATGTCATAATACAAAATTCACAGAAAGTGTGTAAGCATGGGAGAGACTTTGGTTTTGTGAATCTTTCTAGACAAATTGGACAAGTTAAAATATCTTTCGTCTTTTGAGAGTCAACATTGTCTGTCATCTTTGTTAAATTAAATTTCAATCACCATATGCCAGTAATTTAAAGTTTTCTTTATCCATGGTTTCAACTGAAAAAGAAATCTTAAAGTTCAACTACCACTACTGTTAAAATATTTTTTCATGGAAAACAACATTCTTAGTTTTATAAACTGTGAATATTTAAGGAATTTTTAAAGAAACAGAAGTATTGTCTACCTTGTAAAATTAATTAAAAAGACCGCTGTTTTTAAATTGCTCCATTTCATCTTACTTCAAATCTTCGTGTAGAAGAAAAAATTAAGAATCAAATACATAGTAGATTTACAGTTCTTACACTTCACTCTTTGATGGAACATGTGTATCAACTATCTTCTCTAGATACGGTAGCAGTGCAGATAACGTACATCATGTCAATTCTGGCACAAGTCGTGAACTTCATCAGTGCATCTCTTTTTGATAAGTTTTTTCCCCTATGGGAAATGAATTCAGTTCTTTGAAATTTTATTATTAGACTCGCAATCTAGAGTTTGGCATGTTGTATAGCCATTTGTCTATTATTAAGACAGTCTGTTGACCTCTAGACTACTTTGTATTTTTTTGTGTAAATAGATTTTTCTTTCAACTATTTGTCTATTTCTATTCATATAATAAAATTAAGAATGTAAATGGGGAATGTGTCAAAGATACAACAACCCGACTAAAGAGCAGAAAACAGCAGAAGGCCACCAATGGGTCTTACAGCGAGAAAATTCCGCACCCGGAGGCATGCTTCAGCTGGCTCCTAAACAAAAATGTATACTATTTCAGTGATAATGGACGTCATACTAAACTCCGAAATATATAAAAGAAACTAAAATTAAAAATCATGCAAGACTGACAAAGTCCAGAGGCTCCTGACTAGGGACAAGCGCAAAAATGCGGCGGGTTTAAACACGTTTTTTGAGATCTCAACCCTCCCTCTATACCTCTAGCCAATAAAGAAAAACAAACACACAACAATACACACAGTTAAACTCAGTTTAAAAGAAGTCCGAGTCCGATGTCAGAATAGGTAAGAAAAGAAACTAAACAAAATGACAATGATGCATAAATTAACAAAGGACTACTAGCAATTACTGATATGCCAGCTCCAGACCTCAACTAAATGTAAAGAATTATGATATTTTTTTTAATTAAAGGCAATATTGATATTCAACAGAATAAGGCTAATGTTTTCGTCGACTTAAAAACATTAGGAAGCCCACAGATGTTAGGTAGAACAACTAAGAAGAAGGTACAAATCGGCCATTCTGTTGACCCTTGAATTCGAAAATTAAAAAAAAGTATTATCAATCTACCACCTTCAGATGTAATCGGACATTATTTTAGAATTGTGTCTTACATATCGTTTGAATTGTTTTACATTTGTCATTCGGGGCCTTTTATAGCTGACTATTTGGTATGGGCTTTGCTCATTGTTGAAGGCCGTACGGTGACCTATAGTTGTTAATTTCTGTGTCAACTGGTCTCTTGTGGAGAGTTGTCTCATTTGCAATCATACCACATCTTCTTTTTTATAATTACTGTTTCAAACTTGTATGATAGTACTGAAGTCAAATTAAGTCAACTATGTTGCATTTAAGAAATAATACATGACAGCCGTAGATTTGTTTGGGAATTTATATTCGATTATTTTATCCCGATCCATAGAATACGCAATATGAATGTCCAACCCATGGTTAAATGAAAAAAATCTATGACTGCCTTGAAATAGTTCGATTCTAATAGGACAACTATGGTAATTTTGTCAACCGTGAAAGCCTGACACACGATACTGTTTAATCCATATAATAATATTAATAATATCATATTATTCAATAATTATATATAAATATACTAAATAAATAAATGATTTGGAAAATACGTCGAAGGTATAAAAAGTCATGAGAATTCTGAATGCAAAATACGTTGAAGGTATAAAAAGTCATGAGAATTCCGAATGCAATTAGGTAAATTTCCTTTAATATGTTAACATGTTGAACTTCGACCCCGGGTTCAACCGGGGATAATAAACCAATTCACAAATAGAGATCTCCTTGCGCTCAAATGTAATTCTTAGTGAAGTATACTGGCAACTTCTTTTACAGAAATATATACACATTTTATCATTAATATATTGTCATGCTTCTGCATATTCACTTTTGTTTACGCTTAACTTTAGTTAAATTTGATTCTATACAAATTTTATTACGTCAAGCAATAGGAGTAAGAATATTTTTTCGCGCCAAAAATAACCTGCATCCCCGCCTGCATCAGTATTATATCGTAATCTTTCTGACATTTCATTTAAATAGCGTTTAATAATATAGAGTAATTTTGGTAAGTATTACTTATTAATGTTAAGGTTCTCCAGAGGTGGTTCTCTAGACCTTCTTTAAGATCAGTTTAATCCCATTTATCAATTATCCCCGATGACAGAAATGTCAACCCAGTCGATTTGTGTCATGAGTGAAATCTTATCTATTTGATGAACTAATTTCTTCATTAACTGTACATGCTATATTTTTGTATTATTTGACAACCAATCACATTCACTTTGCATGTTTGCATGATAAATGGGTTATGTATGTGTGAATTGTGTAGTGTATTGTAAGGGCGATGCAAATTTGTGACGTCAGTGCGCGATCACGTGACATTATTATTTGTAAACAAACGGGCTTCCCATGTAACACGTGTGGGAATTATCCATACAAAGTGCAATCAATCTTATATTTCACTATTTTATGATATTTTTGTGTCTGTTTGTAGGTTTGCAGATCAGTAGTCAAAGTAAAATAGATATAGTGTTATTGTTCCTGTTCTGAATTGTGATTTTTTTTATATAGAATTAGAAGGTAAGTACACTAGTCATTATTTAACTTAAGTCTGAAAAGATGATCCAACTTTCCCTGTAATTTTTCCTCATTTTTTGAAACACGCATAATTTAAAGAGCATTTGCTTCCCTTGAACACTATTTGACTCCCTTTACACCCCATTTCCCTCCAAATTTGCTCAAAAGTCATACTCGTAGTCCAACGGCTGTTTTGTGATTTTGACATTTTAACTATTATTTTCATATTGAACACATTCAACCATTCAGCTTCCATGTATTTGCATCTTATATGAACGAGATGTTAGGTCATGTTTTCCTATACACCTTATTGCTATTTGTCTGCCATTACTGGACATCACCCAGTTTCCTGTGAAATTTTGACGTCACAATACAAAATATCTGATGCCACAATTGAAAAATGATTGTTGCATGACATCAATAGTTCAAGCAGGACAGATTATCGGTTCAGCTTTCATGTATTTGCATCTTATATGAACGAGGTGTTAGTTTTATAACATTAAACATTTCAGCATCACCGGAAAATGAAGCTTTGAGGTAAATATCTTCTCATTTAAATTATTTTGACATTGGAAACTGGACAAAAATATAGAATCTTATGATATTTCCACCAACCTAACCTAGATGTACAGTATATCGCACATCCTTTTCTTTTTAAATCAGTCGGAAAGAAACTGTCAGTTTCATTTATTTTTTACCACTCATCCCTTATTTTCGTCTATATTTTTCTAGAAGTTTTATCTACACCAAATTAGGACATCATAGTTTTACATATTTTTCTAGAAGTTTTATCTACACCAAATAAGAACATCATAGTGGTAACTGGTTCAACATCCGGGTTGTTTGGTTATAGAAACCCAACTTCTTGGTTCTATTCGGGTTCTTTTCTAATATTCCCGTTGAACTTTGAGATGATATCCGCAAGTATCCGAATAAAGAGATAAAGTAGGTCCAAGACGCTTACCTTGTTTTATATCATTTATACATTCCAGCATCGCGGAAAAATGAAGCTGTAAAGTAAATACCTTCTCATTTTAATTATTTAACATGGGAAACTGGACAAAAATATAACATCGTATGCATCTATATCAACCCAAATACAATACAGTATATCTAACATCCGTTTTTAGAATCGGAGTCGTTCTGTTTTCATTTATTTTTCACTACTCATTCCTCATTTCTGTCAATATTTTCCTGAGAAGTTTTAAAAACACTGATTAGGACATGTCGTTCATTTGGCCAACGATATGTGCATATAGCACTTCGATTCTTTTGTAGTAGCAGTGAGATCTGAGACATCCATTTCCCTTTTAATATATTTTGAAAATATGTATCCTATCATGCAATGCAGGATTAAGCTGTTCCGCAGAGAAGTAAATAGATTTGACAAAAATCTGCTGCACATGACACCCCACCAAGACTATGTCTCCAATTACGATTAACCACAAGCCCTACTGCCATGGCCAATATAAAAATCGGTCAGCTAAATTAATTTGTTCACCACTAGCCATATGACCTACACTAGTAAATTTCATCACTGGTAAGATACTTTACAATTTTAATACAGGCCATGTAAAGTATAAGAAATTTGATTTAAGATTGATTTTCGGTCTAGAAAGTCGAGAAGCTTTTCAAAGACTGAATTTGCCCTGAAAAAAATGCCTCACAAAGCCATATAAACCAAAAGAAATTCCATGAATTACTGATTTTCGGGTTTGTAAGGAGAATTTTCCTCGTACCAGGAGACAATAGACCATATCGCTAATTCAATATCAGAACACTTGACCTGATAATCTGCTACACTTGAAGTATTGACGTCATACAACAATCACTTTTTCTTTGTGGCGTCAGACATTTTGTATTGTGAAGTCAAAATTTTACGGGAACCTTTGTGATGTCCAGAAATGACAGACAAATAGCGATAAGCTCTATCCAGTTTACCAGAAAGTTGAATGTGTTGTTCGCATCTTAATTGCACGGGTCTAAAGGGAACAAGTATTTGAAATTCTTTGTGGGGGAGGGGGGATTTATCTGACATAACATTCATTTTCACCTGTTACTATAGAGGCTTACCTTAAAGTCTGATAATAATGTGCTCATCTAGCAAGTTGGTTGATTTAAAAGTTCATATCATTAAAACTGAGGGTTGAATCATATCACAAGGATCATACGTGTCATGATTCGGGGGTTCCAACTATATGTCGCTATTCAAATGCATTGATCTGGACCCCCGGAACATCCCCCCTGGATCCGCCACTGCGATTCCACAGCTAATACAAATGTTGAAAAGGACCCAAATCATATAAGGAACCAGAGCTACAGTATATATAATAATAAGAAGATGTGGTATGATTGCCAATGAGACAATTCTCCCCCAGCCTGAGACCATATGTCATTGAAGTTAACAACTATAGGGTACCGTACGGTCTTCAACAATGAGCAAAACCCTTACTGCATTGTCATGTATGAATATTAAAGGGTGAATGTCACTATGAATACAATATAAATAATGTTTAAGAAAGGAGCACATATAGATTTATCGACTTAAAATGAAATTTACTCTAATACGTATACTTGAAGAAATTAATTTGCTACATGTTTTTATATATATATATATATGCCTTTGCATCATCTTTTCATTATTTAGTGTTTTTAAAGGGGCATTAGCTGTCAAATTCATGTTCACCGATATGACTCAAATTCTCATATTTGATTTATCACATACTAAAACGTATATCCCTATTAAGTCTTAAACAAACAATATGTATCAGAATTTCGTGTGTATTTTAGTCTAGACGCCTCTAATTAACCATCGAGGTGACCTCCAAGACTGCCGACCGTCATGTAACCTGATATAAACATAAATACAGATATAAATAGATAGCAAACACGTGCAGTTGGATTTTTCTTGGTCTGTTCGATTTCATATTGTAGGTTAAAAAAATATGTTAATCATCGTTTTTTCCTGTATAAGAATGAGTTTTTGTTGATCGAATCAGTCAACCAAATGGTTTACTTTTGTTTCCCTTTTTGAGTTTCAATGTTGACATTCTTTTCCTTTCATTAGCTGAACATGCCTAGTTTATGCCTAATCAATCTCTAGCTTAGGGGTTTTATTGAAGGTCACATAAAAATGGATTTAATGAGATTGAATTATTCACTTGCAAGTGAATAATTAATCAGCGATGTTTCTTAGCTTATTTTGACAAAATTGAACCAAACTAGCTGCTAAAAGCGAATTGTCATTTCACTATTTCACTTTCATTAATGATTGAACAAAATAGACAAATATTTTTTTCCATATCTCGTAGCTCATGTCCCTTTAAAGCTGATATTTTCATTTCTTGCTTTTTTTTTTAATTTTGAAGCTCGTGACAGCTTGATTATAAAAGTTGAAAATAGCAAATAGCAAAATGAATGAAAAAGAAAATACGAAAAAATTAAAGAAAATGTAAATATCACCACACAATGTTTGTGTTTAAGGACTAGAGTCAAGCAAAAAACGGAACATAAATTAAGATGTAAAATGAATCTACCCATGGGATTGCAATTTCATGAAATATCTCAAAATAGGGTATATTTCTCCAAAACGAATGACATTGATGAAATTGCACCCTTTTTATACGTATTATAGTATACCGTTGTCCGTCTGTCCGTCCGTCGTCAACATGTCCGACAATAACTCAAAAACGCTTTAACCAATTTGCATGAAACTTTGGTGAATTGTTTATATCTGTTAACGTGAGCTCCCTTTCGTTTTTTATAAATTTTAGATATTAACTTTCCAAGTTATGGGGTTTTATTCAGTAAAAAGGGGGATTTTCCATTTTTTGGAAAAAAAACTCAAAAAAACTTTCACCAATTTGTACGAAACTTTATTGAATTGTTTATATCTATTGACATAAGCTCCATTTCGATTATTATAAATTTTAGATTTTACGTTTCCGAGTTATGGGATTTTATTCATAAAAAAGGAGTGATTTTCCAGTTTTCAGACAATATCTTTAAAGTGCTTTGAGGAGTTTTCATGAAACATTGGTGACTGGTTTATATATATTAAGATAACTCCCTTTAGTTTTTCATAAAGATCTGATATGACATTGAGAAGTTATTGAACTTTATTGTTTTAAAAAGCGACGGGCGTATCATGCGCTCATGGCGCAGCTGTTTATTTGATAGTGTATAGATCTGAGTGTTGTTCCATAATTATAATTCGATTTAATTAGTGGTTCAGATGTTTTTTTTTTAATAGATTTATCTCTGACTACGCAGAAGCACCAGGCTTGGTATGGAAAACTTTGGTAAAGTGAAGTTTAAATGGAGGTTTTCTTCAAATAATCATGCATTTCCTAGGGGTGGAAAAGGATGGGAGGGTGTAAGTAGTTTTTTTTGCAACCACGAGTAATCATTTTGAACGTTGGGAGGAAAGCAATATATTTTTAACACTATATTCTACATGAATATCTACTTTAAAAGTATTGTGATGTTACAACGAAAACTTATTGTTGACAATCTTTCATATACTTGCAAGATTTTATATGAAGAAAATAGACTCATTGATTGCTTGAGGCCAGTTTATATTTTACTGTGAATGTAAAACTAAGGAGATGTGGTATAATTGCCTTAGAGACAAACATGAGCCCAAATTGTCGTGGATGAAAGACGTAAGCAACGGGAAACTCATTTTAAGCAATTTCTTTAAACATTTATATTGCTCAGAATATTTATCTGTATTAAAAACTATACTGGATTTTCATTTCTCGTTTCAGTGTTTTTTAAGCAGTGGCTGTACCTTTCCAGTTACTATTCATGTGTTGTGTATTATGTATCGTAACACTTTATAGTTACTGGACAGGTTGAACTTAGGCGACAAAACATCCAAACAGCACCAGATCATTATGATCATTTGCGATTCCAGCTGATTTCAGATAAGTAATAAATGATTAAAGAAAGTTAGAAAGCTTGAGTTCATGTAACCGATTTGATTAGATGATTGATAAATATTGAATACAGAAAAAAGCTTAACAATGATCGTAATAAAGAAAATGTAAGTTTTGTGATTGAAATTAAAGTAGATCATGACATGATGTGCCTACGCATGGGAAGTTGCATACAGCAAGTCCAGTGATATTGGTAATATCCAGTACGTATAATTAAAATAAAGATTTAAAAGATTTTGCATTGTTATCAAAGTGGTACATGCATGACATGTATTATTGTATGTAGGCAACTGGGGAAAACGGATCTTGTGAAATGAAAACAGATCATGACATGATGTGCGTATAGCAAGTCCAGTGATATTGACAATATCCAGTACGTACAGATGAAAGAGACCAGTACTGATAATTAAAATAAAAATTTAAAAGATTTTGCATTGTTATTAAAGCAGTACGTGTATTATTGTATGCAGGCAACTAGGGAAGACAGATCTCCTTATGATATCTTATATATTTAATGCCAATATATACTTTAATTAAAAATGGGAGTTTGTCATAGACACAAAATTATAACGCAGGCTTACAGACTTCGTATGAAGCACCTTAATGAAGTGCAGTCACCAATCTGAATAGTAGAGTGTATGTCTATGATATCATTTCAGCAGGCTATGAGGTTAAGCTCACTTTCAGTAATTATTCTCATTTCGCCTTAGCTGTCAAAATCATTATATTAAATAAATCCCAATTGGCCTTAGTACAAATGTTCAGGTAAAAAAGAATTAACTAAGGCGAAATGGGAACTTGTGTAAACAATGTAATTAAGTTATTTTTGTTTTTATTGCAATTATTTGATATTTGTAATGATTTTAATGTCAAAATATGCCATGCATTACTTTTTAAAAGAAGATGTTTTTTTTTTTTTTGTGTCTTCTCGATTGTCCCACTTTTAGAATAAGTCTTTTTATAGTTGCTCCTATTTTTTTTTAACTTTTTAACTTATATGATATATTTTGTAAATAAAGTCTGTGTTGTTGTTTGTAATTAGAGATGACATTCATTCCTTCCATTCATATGTTTAATTCCTCATAATGAGATGAAATGAACATACGATGAGTGAATAATTATATGTAAACGTCATAATTACAAACAAAATATCAGTATGAGAGCAAAAATATAAAGTAAAAACACAACAGATAAATGACTGTTTATACAAGTCTTAAAAGTATTGATGCAGTGACCTATCATGTATTGGCACACATAATAACTCTGTCTAAGCGATTGACTATATTCTGCTACACACTACATAACATGTGCATGACACAGCTTGAGAAACTGAACCTATCATCTAGGTTTGAAAAAATTGTCAATGCAAGGTTTTCGACCGAGTAAAATTTGAAACAATATTTTGTCGTCATACATGCTTAATTCAAAGTAAAGCTTCACTGGATATTTGCCACTTAAAATGTCCCACCAGACTTCGCGCTGTGCATTAGTACTTGGGCAATTGCAAAAAGCAACAGTTTTTTATGGCCCCGCAACAAAGTTGTCGGTGCCATATAGTTTTACCCTTGTCCGTCATTCCGTCATTCCGCAACAAACCATTATACGGACTTTTTTCTAAACTCCTTCAGATTTTGGGTATCGTTCCGACACATCTAGTTTTTTTTGTTTTTTTTTATTAAAGTTTCAGTTATATATGTAAACAAGTCTGTGGGAAAACATGTTTTCTGTTCTATTAAACTTTTGTGTTGCATAATGTTAAGGATAATTGAATAATTTAGATTTTTCTAATTGCATAAAATTCATAAAATTGCAACTTTTATTAAATGAAACAAACAATATTTCAAGAGAAGCAACTTTCCTACTGACATGTTTTTATTCTAGATTTTCATGGTTACTTTTATTAAATTAATATAAAAATAATATTTAAAGAGAAAAAATCCCTAATTACATGTTGTTTAAATTGTTAAAAAACACAGAGGTTTAATTTGTTTATTTAACATTTTATCTAAATTCACATTTCGCCTTAGTTCAATTCCCATCTCGCCTTAGTATTTTTTTTTACCTTTTTTACCTGGAATTCACAGTTAAGGCGAAATGGGAACACACCCCCCAAACACTCTTTAATACAATATAATATTGTATATTACTGTTTCGTTTTATTTGTGTTTTTGTAATTCATCACAATAATAGTCACCAGTTTTAGATTTATGTGCTTTTCCTATATATTTTTTATATACCGTAAATAATAAACAAACACCAAAAAATGTGAATTTTTTTTAAAAGATAAAAGACTTTTCAATTGAGCGATTAAACTTAAGTCACCTGGTCAAATATATATATATATATATAAAGAAACATATAATGCAAAGATGTCAGCCTTTAAACAAAACGGACACCGGCTTTCACAGAAACTGATGCCAGCATCCAAACGAAATGACTGTCAGCATTCAATTATAATGTGCTGAGATAACTTTTACTTACAACTGGGATTCCAGCATCCCTGAGATTTACTTTAAAGGATGAACATCCAATTTTTTTAATGGGATGGCAGCATCCAAAGAGAAAGTTGAGTCTGCATGCATATAATTGGGATGACAGCATCCAAATGCTGGTGTGTTCAATATGGAACTTTATCAAGCCATATCAGCATCCTGCAAAGATGAAGACGCTAATTCCATATTTTTATGACCCCGCCGAGGCGGAGGGGGCATTAGTTTTACCCTTGTCCGTCTGTACGTACTTACGTCCATATGTCCCAAAATTGGTTTCCGTTCTCTTAACTTATTAATAAGTTTGCCTCAACCAAACTTATACACAATGCTTATTACCACAAAACACAGATCAAGTTTGAATTTTGGTGGCGTCACTTTAACCTTTCTTGAGTTATGCCCCTTTATAAATGAAAAAATTGCAAAATTTCCGTTCTCTGACTTAAGTTTGCCTCAACCAAATGTTATGAAACTTATACACAATGCTTATCACCACAATACACAGATCAAGTTTGAATTATGGTGGCGTCACTTTTACTGTTCTAGAGTTATGCCCCTTTACAAATGGAAAAATTGCTAAATTTTTCATTTTTTTTTTAAAAATCAATGATGCCATTGTTCAAGTAATTTTTAAAATTGGAGTTATCTTCCTTTGTCCATGATTATAGTCGAATCAACTACAATCAATACTTTATACAATGCAATGTTTAATTTTGCCTTCCACTGGTAAAACACAGATCAAGTTGAATTTGGGTAGTGTCACTTTAACCATTATTGAGTGATTCCCCTTTATAAATCGAAAAATTGCAAAATTTTTAGTTTCCGTTCTGTAACTTAAGTTTGCCCCAACCAAACATGAAACCTGTACACAATACTTATTACCACAACACTAAGATCAAGTACAAATTTGGGTAGCGTCACTTTTATTGTTCTTGAGTTATGTCCCTTTATAATGTTGTATGCAAGCGGGGGCATCATCTGTGTTCATGGGGACACATTCTCCATTTATTTTGTATAATCCGCCAACACATTTTTAAAATATCCTGTATACAAAAATAATAGTTGTTAATTGTATAAAACAACCTCTCAACTACAAAAGGTAATGAAAGAATTATATAGGCATCCCATATTTTTGAAAACCAATAAAATTTGTTCAGCAGAATCTGCTACCCATAGAGATGAAATGAATCCTTATGCTTGAAGTAAGATTAGCATATGTTGATACTATATTATCATACATGAAATTGAATATTATGTCCAGAACAATGCAAGACATAGAGGTGTATACGAATGAAAGTTATGATAGATCCGAATTTTATTCAGAATGCACCAATAAGAAACCCGTAGTTTTTCTTCTATTTATTTACCTAAAACTATTATATCAGCTGCAAAATTATTATTATATGTACGCCTACATTGCATTACACAATGGAAATTAACAATGTATATTTATATAAACGATCAAACTTGTAAATAAAGAAAAAAAAAACTCACATCTTTAAACTAGATCTGTTTTTTTTTTTTTTTTTTATCTAATTCTATTTTAATATGAGGCGAACATGAAGCATGAAAACGCCCTGTGTTTACATTTGACGCCGAAACATACACGACGACACCTTGTTTACTTGACAAAGACGATAGCATCATTTCGCGCAAGGATTTGTATAGTAAAATCCTATACAAATCCTTGTTTCGCGGAATTTTCGTTTTTTGACATTTAACTTCGAAATGATAACTGAAATGAAATGAATTGTTTATTTTGCACAAGAATAGAAATGAATATTGAATTTGAAGCTTGACCTACGTAAAACGTGGGTTTACTGTCAAAAAATGAGTTTACCTGGGCGTTTAAATAAGATGGGCGTACGGGGAACAGCCAATTTTGTGTATTAATGCGTCTGCTCTGAAAGTAGATATAAACTGATTATACTGGTTAGCGATATTTAGGTCGTCATTTTAGAACTAGCGCTAGCTTTACTCATATATTTGCTTGTATATATAACTTCATATCAGCTACCTGTTAGTTCTATACGTGATAATATACCAATTAGTTTTATATGTAAAATTTCTAGCCGTCAATAGAGATTTCATAGCAAAATCCCTCTCAAAGTCCAGACAAAAAAAAATAATAATAAATTGCTTCGCTGAGCGCAGCTGGATACGACCGCAGATGTCCAACCCTGAAAAGTTGGGACCAAAATGGACACAATATTCACGCTTGATACAGGTCTGAATTTTTTATTGTAATTAAATTTTTGACACATAATAGGTTTCTGACACAGAATAACTGTAGTCAAAAAACTTCAAATTGGTTATGTGAATTGAATTTATATTCAATTTTTGGTTTTGTGCAATATTTACCCCGGATTTTTGCTTATGTGCAATACACTATGCTGTTGAATATTACCCCCAAAAAAAAAAAATATCTGAAGAAATTTTCTTTTAATTTCTGAAATCTGAAATGAGAAAAATTGTCCCCCTTTCCAATTTTTTTCACCTCCACCCCCCTTTCCCTTATTCCAAAAAAAATTCAAGATATGGTCAGTATCTGAATTCAAATTTCTAATGGAGTTTGCAACCATAATTATCCATTTAAATACATCATAAGAGTCTTAAAATATAAAATGACATACATAGTCATGGCTAAAATTAATATTAATTAATAGTAACTGCTAAAATAAATTGACAGCTAATCACCTCAGGACAATCATCATTTCTTAATACATAATTTACAAGCAGTGTAAGGGAGGTAATCAAATATTGTTCTTTAAAATTGATTTGGATTACCTCCCTTACACTACTTTTAAATTGTCTCAATTGTCCTTTAACCAGAAAAACCCTTGTTTTCCCCCTTTTTTGTTCATAATTCCTAAATGGTTTGAACCATAACCCCCCAAAGTCAATCCTAACCATCCCTTTGTAGTATGGAAACTTGTGGTATAATTTCAGAGAGATTCATACCTTTTAACACAAGTTATTGTCTGGAAACTACAAAAATGCTTATTTTGGCCCCTATTACCTCAACAGTTGGGACCATAACCCCCAAAATCAATCCCAACCTTCCTTTAGTGGTTATAAACCTGACATGTGTTAAAATTTTATTGATTTCTATTTACTTATACTAAAGTTATTATCCGAAACCATCTGTCTTCGGACGACGCTGACGACGACGACGACGACGACGACAACGTGATACCAATATACGACCAAAAAAATTTTAATTTTTGCGGTCGTATAAAAATGGCTTCAGCGTTACGACGTCGTCACAGGAAAAAAATCTAAATAGCCTTTCACATAACTATTTTAACTACCCTTTTTCCGTTATATTTATAAATCAAACATAGAATACTGAGAAGATTTATAACATAACTTTGTATATGTTGCAACAACCTCATGAAGATATAGAGTCAAATTTTGCAAAAAGAGGTTTTAACATGTACTTTCGATGTTTTTCGTTGTTTAAAATTCAAACTGAAAAATGCCCCCAGTTGTGTATATGTATTACATTTCAGTTTGTTTATTTTACATTTGTCTTGATGTATATTTTGGATTACATTTTTTTTGGTGATATTTTGTATAAAAAGTTTTTATTTTTTTAAAAAGAAAATTTTATGTTTGTATATTGTAAAATATTTAATTAGATTATGAAAATCATCCTTCCGTTTGAGCTATAGATATAGGAAGATGTGGTGTGAGTGCCAATGAGACAACTCTCCATCCAAATAACAATTTATAAAAGTAAACTATTATAGGTCACTGTACGGCCTTCAACACGGAGCCTATGCCTATAATAATATCAAGTCTAGCAATAGACTGACTTCCTGTCCCTTAGTTCAGGAACATACATAATAGATCCCCTCATTAAACAGGGCTCTGGACCTTGGTGACAGATATGGCTACGGACATGATAATTTGAGAATTGTGGAAGGCTAAGCTAAACCGTAGGTTGGTTAAAACATTCCCAATTATCTAAAACTTAATCTTTCAAAATTGAGACAACAGCGGGGTGGATAATGAGGAGAAGACGGAACCCAGTCACAACAGAAACAAGTTGCAGATACAACAATGTACATTTCACTTAATCTATAACACTTTTGAAACTCAGTAAAGTGAGTACAGATGTATGTTGGTTCTTAGTGTGAATCTTTAATTTTATAATTGTTGTTCTCACAACTGAACATAAGTAAAAATCCTGTTTAACAGATGCTTAAGTCTATAATTCATTTTATATGATGAGTAAATTTATCTTAAAGTAGGGACATTAATATCAACAAGATTCTGACAACAATTCCTTTTAGTTTCAATTTGGTGGCTAGAACATAACAGTCATGCGTGGAAAAAAAACTTCAACATAAAGTTGCTGCCAAAAAAACAAATGTGCCAAGTTTGCATTATCATACCACGAACAGTGAGTTTCCGGTTTACAACAACCAATGAAATGAACTTCTTCGAAGTTATTTTGTTGATAGTGGAGCATCTATTAGTAGTGCTTAAGGTGTACGTGGAAAGCTGCGAGCGATCATTTTGAAATAGTGGTACAACTTTCATTGGACAATACAAGGTTCAACAGAACTTCCGTATTTTTTGAAAACCTACATGCAAAAGCCATTTTATAATTGGAGACAATAAAGTAAAAACAGATTTTTAGAACATGGCTAATAATTTAACCAACTCAGAAGAATACAGTATAAACAGCGGAAATCATAATAGTGCTTCTCATGATACCATAGCAACCTTCCAGGATAATAGTGCAGTTGTGACAGGATTGCTTCCCTTGCGTAGAAAATGCATAGCCAGTCAGCCAGCCGTAAGCAGAGGAACTAGAAAGTACTTCTTTACCTCAGTCGGTTAGAGCGCTGACTTGTAACAAAGAAGTCCCGGGTTCGAGTCCCGGAGTAAATAATGTGATTTTCTTCTAAGAATCATGCTTTCCGGTTAAACAGCTATGGCATTGACCGAAACTGTTAGTTCATTCATTTTAGAACCGCGTTCAGAAACAATTGTACCAGTTAAAATTCCAAAATTTTATAGAGGGACTACAGTAATTTTAGAAGCGTGCCATGAACTTCAATCGCTCTTTACTGTAGCTGCTGGAAAAACAATTTCATATATTGATAATTACATTGAGAGTTTACAGACTTCTCAATTATAATCAAACTATTTATGTGGACTCTAAAGTACAAAAATGGAGTTGCACTTCAAGTTCAAGTTATATAGAACAAGATCAAGGATTTTGTGCAGTATTTTGGACAAGAAAAACTATGAAAACTGTTGCCACGGTGATATATCTCGCCTCATTTAAGAATTGAATGCTTCTTTTTGTAATTTTATTGGGGTGTAAAAGTGTTGACCTAAGCACATTTTGTATGAAGCGCGGAAGCGCTTCATTCTAGAAATGTGCGCACGATCAACACTTTTACAACCCTATAAAATTACTAAAAAGCATTCAATTCTTATAATTACATTTTTATGCTAGG
Source organism: Mytilus coruscus (assembly GCA_017311375.1). NCBI lineage: Eukaryota > Metazoa > Mollusca > Bivalvia > Mytilida > Mytilidae > Mytilus > Mytilus coruscus. Next base: position 25,306,222 of record CM029600.1, read on the forward strand.
GTCATGAAAAACCAATTTCTATCATTTATTTCTTAAATTAACCTGTGCACTTTATTGTGATGGCACGTGTCATCATGAATGTTACGCTTCATTGGGATATGAAGGTTAATTTTAGTATGACGCGCAAGCGTTGTTATCCAATCAAAATAACGGATTATTCTGAAACATACATGTAATGTAATTATTAAGATTTGAATAATGATGATGATGGGGGTTATTAACGACCTTGACTGGCTATACTGCCCTCGCACGGTCGGCTCGTGCCCGGAGGCGATTGTTGAGCATTAAATATTGTCTGTCGCAATTGGTCAGGAACAGGTGGAAGGCGCCATTTTGGTAGGCGGCCATCTTGGTTTACGTGAGTTGTTTTGATGTTTTGATTTTGTTTTTATACTATTTTGATGTTTCTTTGCAGTATGGACTCCACAACGGCTGCTTTCAGGGCCAGGTTGATCAGCTGGGCAGCCCGCTAACCACGACGATGTGTTGCTGGTAGATGAATCATTGACTCCGTAGTAGATGACTGCAAATTGCACTAAAACTACGATACATATAGCCCTCGGACGTCTAGGCAGCCTGTGACACTCACGCATCCAAGACGGGTTTCAGAGTGTCGCTGACGCGGGTTTACTGTACAGTGGGAAATCTAGTGACAAAATATTACCTCCCCTGTAAACACTGAAAGCAAGATCTTCTCAATGTTTGTCCCATTTTAGAAAGGACGCTATCAATTATGGATTCACGGAAAAACGTGCTGGTAAATAGTAAAAATAGAAATAAATTGAAATAAAAACAACTTCCACTCAATGTTATCATTTTCCTCCTTGAGTAGCAAATGACGAGTACAGCAGGCTATAGATGCTTGGAGTAAAATTGGTTTAAAATGTTGCTATGCGAATAAATTCCTGGAGTACCAACTTCAATTTAATTTTTTTACTGTCTGTATACCTCTCTGGAACATGATAATTTTTCGTATTTATATACAGCTAGATCAGAGAAAGTCAGGGAAAAAATTCCAAAGGAATCGATTGATATGCAGCAAAGATTGGCACTTTTGAAATTAAGTTACTAAGCAAAATCAAACAGACCTTATCTCGATGTAAACATTGAATGTGAATAGATCGAGAAGACCGCAAATACTTGTACAAAACTCGAGACGACCTTTTATTAAAATTGTATACAAAATAGTAGAAAGATACCTACTTTACAAAAATAGTTATCTTTAATTTTTTAACTTGCACAGATAGACTTTTAAATGTTTATATTCACGAAAAGACAATAGTTCTCTATTGAATGTACATGTGATAAGAGCAGACCGGTGTGCTCGATGACTTAGATGTGAAAAAATAAGCATACTTTGAATGGTTTTACACTAGTTATTTTGGGGGTCCTTTAAAGCTTGCTGTTCGGCGTGAGCCAATGCTCCGTGTTGAAGGCCGTACCTTGACCTATAATGGTTTACTTTTATAAAGTGTTACTTGGATGGAGAGTTGTCTCATTGGCACTCATACCACATCTTCCTATATCTATTTGGGAAATAGTAACATACTAAGGACTTTTTGGAACACTCAGAAAATTGGTGACCCGAAAGATCTTTCGATTTTGTATGTACATGATTTTTTCCAATTTTTTTTTATCAATATGCAACAACGATTGGCAGTTTTCAAATGTGTAACAGAGCCTCAGAAGCTAGTTAGTCTTTAAACCATCCGAGTAGCGAAACGGGTTGAAGCTAACGGATAATTATGAGCTGATGCAGCACGACCTTTCAGCTGTCAGGACTGAGACGTACGTGACAGTGTGGTATTTGAAAAGTTGAAGGTAGATTTAATCTTACCAACACTTTGAATTATAAAATAGTGGTCTTGTTCTTTACCTAAATCTGCAAATTTTGAGACAGATTGGCAATTAATGCGCAAAACCGTTATTTAAATATAAAGAATAATCAGTGATTTATTGAATTATTTGGGATTTTTATACAAATACCTAATATTTCTTTTTGTTCAAATCAATTATTTAACTTAGCCATTTAATGGGAGATAACTCAAATATTTCTATACTTGTAACATGTAAACAAGTTCGGTTACACCATTTTTTCTTTTGATTTTCTTATAACATATAATGAAACCTATCTTCTCATATTTCATTTTAAAATTTTATATCTCAAAGATTTCTTTTTATTCACAAAAAGTTTTTTTTTCATGAATTATCTATGCAAAGTTGGTCAATTTTGCACGACTTGTAGCTTGAAAAAATGCTAATAAAAGTGTTTACCAAATATGATTGACCTCACATCGGTTAATCCTAAAGTGATCTAACCACAAACTTGAGCATGTCAACTATGCAAAACATTAAAAGTCAATAGACCAATACTGAGGGGCGGGGCTAATATCCCCATGGAAATTAGAAATGCCAATGTTATTAGGGCTGACATATTGCTCCTACACTACTGTTCAAGTTTGCTGTAACATTCCCGGCAGTCTGTCCATTATACTGACTGTGTTGGCTACCTAGGCGGTTACATTTCAATCGGTTTTGCCGTTGTCATTTTTTTAACCGTTTCCACTGCTGTGATTATTCGATTGATGTAGTCATCGAACGCTTCGGATTGTTGTTGTTTTTAATATTTTGTAGGCTGTACTCTAGGTTGCGCCTTTGGAACCTTTCCAAAAATGACTTTTTTAGTCGATGTAAATTTCGTCTGGCGCCTTCTTCTTCTAAGAAGAACCAATCTTGAACTGTGCTTGTATAAGAAGAAAACATTTACCATGGCGTATTTTGTGAACTTAAACAAAGTACAGTATTTGATAAACAGAGACCGGAATTTTATGGGATTTTCTCCCTTCCCTGAAAAGGCGTGAGGGAAACGTTATGCCTCTGGTTCTCGGTGACAATTTGTTGGCTGAATTAATTGGGACATGTGGTTGTACCTGTTGGTGTTGCAGTTGCTGTTGTCGTTGACGTTCTAGATTTAAGTTTGTCGAAATCTTCTGGTCTAGGTGGAAATGTATGCTGCTGTGAGGGCTGCTGTGTAAGCATTTTTGTCTGTTGTTGTGTCGGCTGTTGTGTCAATTGTTGTATCAACTCTTGTGTCGTTATGGGTGTTGACACAATCACAGAGGCATTTTAAATCAATGACTTGGCCGCAGACGCCTTATCATGGTTGACTGGTGCAATGTCCACCGTAAATGTTATTTATCATTGTAAAGTTAAAAAGTTAAACTTTTAAAAATGAATTAAAATAAGTTGACTAACTTGATAAAAGTAGAAACAAAGTTTTTGTATTACTTTTATTTTGTCTGTTTTCCTAAATGCGGGAGTAATACAGAAACTATTTAGGCCTTATATACTGGTTTCGTTAGAAATTAAATGAGGTTCAGTTTAGTTTACTAGATGTAAATTAGACTTCAAGTTTATTATTATTTCTTTAATAATTTCCTTCTTTTCTCCTCTTAACTTTATTATTAGAAACACAAACGTGACCAAATACTTGACCCAACTGGTGAACACTTGTTTTATTTGATCTCATCAGGTAATCGGTTTAAAGTTTAAACTATACATCAATTTAATTACGTGTGATTTATTGAATTATTCGGGATTTTTTTAACAAATACCAAATATTTCTTTTTGTTAAAATCAATTATTTAACTTAGCCATTTAATGGGAGATAACTCACATATTTTTATACTTGTTGTCACGGAATAGAAGTTCCATCATAATATAAGTTCCAAATGGAAACAATATTCTGGAATATTATTTCCACTGGAATAAATATTACAGTAAATGTTCCTAACGGAATAAATGGTATAGAATATTTGTTCCAACAGGAACAGATATTATGACATTGTTTATAACAAAGTTCCCAGTGGAACTTCTGTTAGGCGGAACAAATATACGTTGACATAAACATGTAAACAATTTCGGTTACACCATTTTTTCTTTTGATTTTCTTAAAACATATAATGAAACGTATTTTCTCATATTTCATTTTAAAATTCTATATCTCAAAGATTTCTTCTTATTCACAAAAAGTTTTTTTCATGAATTATCTATGCAAATGCAAAGTTTCTGTATTACTTTCATTATGTCTGTTTTCCTAAATGCGGGAATAATACAGAAACTATTTAGGCCTTATATACTGGTTTCGTTAGAAATTAAATGAGGTTCAGTTCAGTTTAATAGATATAAATTAGACCTCAAGTTTATTATAATTTCTTTAATAATATCCTTCTTTTCTCCTCTTATCTTTATTATTAGAAACACAAACGTGACCAAATACTTGACCCAACTGGTGAACACTTGTTTTATTTAATCTCATCAGGTAATCGGTTTAAAGTTTAAACCATACATCAATTTAATTACGTGTGGATTCGTTGTGTAAAATATTTACATTGGCTTAGGGTTTTAATGGTTATTAATATTTTTTTGTAAATCTAAAGTGACCGTTATAAAATGACCGAGTTCCCCCCGAAAAAATTGGCATGGTCCCAGTTTCACCCTCAACATGTTGGGGGAAACCAGGACCAGGCCAATTTTCCCCTCTAGTAGCACGAGAAGTTGATTTTACCCCTCTTGTAGTAACGTCGGCGACGTCAGTAGGAAATTAATTATTAATTCTAGGATATGGTAACCATTCTTTTAATCATTTTAGCATTACAACACCACCATTGTATGATTATACAATGTAAATATAAAAAGGGGGAAAGGCTCTGTGCAATGCTTGGCGGTGTTGTAGTAGAAGTCAGAAGCGTAAAGTACAGGTTCCAACTCCGCTCGGGGGAAAAACTGGCATTGGGGTGGCTATATAGATCAAATGAAGCGAATGTGTCTTTACCGGAAGTACCAATCGGGCTAACCCGGGTTAAGCTGCATTGGCAAACATGCAAGATCCTTCATTAGGGAAATGTTATTGCCCCTAAGGGATTAGTAGAAAACGGATTTGACTCTGTGATTAATTCTTCAGCATGGGTTTTGATTATGACATGTAATTGTTCAAATCTCTGTCCTTTTGTCTTTGTTTTACACTCATCAGTGAGACATGTACTGTGTATGTAATAACATTTTTTCTATGTTACTCAGACTCCGCCATCTTAAGGATAATAATCAGATAATATTGACTTACTGTTCTCTTCTGTTGTTGTAGTATTATTCCTCCACTATCTTCGAATTACTGTTTTCACTCTCTTTAAGACCAGCAAAACACTCCTTAATGACCTTGAATATATCAACTTACTGCCATAAATCTGGGACATAACATATTGACCCAGCATACATATAATTTCGAAACTGTCACTTTCACTTTCAATGGAGTTTTTTGAAAGTGAAACTAACAGTTGGACTGGAAATTTGGATTTTATTTTAATTTTATTTTCCACTCATAACCGCTTAAGACGTCATAGTTATTTGGACTAAACCGCTTATTGATCAATACAGACAGCTTTTAAAGATTGTAAGTTATCAATCATTTAAATTTTGTTATCTGTTTTAGGAAAGTTATTTATAGTGTTTTATAATGTCATTCATTTACTACATAAAATTGTGAATGGAAATGGGGAATATGTCAAAGAGACAACAACCCGACCAAAGAGCAGACAACAGCCGAAGGCCACCAATGGGTCTTCAATGCAGCGAGAAAATCCCGCACCCGGAGGTGGTCCTCAGCTGGCCCCTAACTAAATTTGTGTGCTAGTTCAGTGAAAATGGACGTCACACTTAACTCCAAAACATATAAATGAACTAAAATTAAAAAAAACATACTAGACTAACAAAGGCCAGAGGCTCCTGACTTGGGACAGGCGCTAAAATGCGGCGGGGTTAAACATGTTTTGTGAGATCTCAACCCTCCCCCTATACCTCTATCCAATGTAGAATAAAGAAACACATAGCAATACGCATGCCAGATAAATATAACTGTTTTAATTACAAAGGATTTGAATTAATGTTGACTTAATGGAAAACTGTGTGATGACAAAAGTGAACCTTTATCAAATGTATATGATGAACATACTATATAATATTGAAAACAGTATTTATATTTATAAAGGGCAATATGTTTTACAAAGGGAACTGACTCAACTCTCACTGGTGTCATCCTTACCATGCTTACCAAGCAAACAAAATAACGGTAACCTCTCTCAAACAAATTTGAGGGAATTGGGTATATATGAATCACCATGTTCGTCTGTCTGTCGGACTGTCTCGCTTTGTGTCCGGTGAATAACTTTTGTACCATAGATCTTAGGTTGATCATAATTGGTATGCAGATAAATCATGGACTTTGGGGAAAAAAGGGGGTGTCATATAACAAAGTCATATCACTTAGACCTTGACTGTGACCCCTATGGCATAGTAAAACATTATCCAATTGTGTACGGATTATAACGTTTGTAAAATAAAATGTACGTTGACCAAACTTGGTATACAGTTGCATCACCATGATCATGGCTGGGTGTATCATATACTAAAGTAAGGTCACTCTGACCTTTACTTTGACATTTGACCCCTATGATAGTAAAACCTTGTTTGATTTGTATTCTGCGCATAACTCTGCACTTTAGAGCTTTGGTTGTCAAAACTTGCTATGCTGATGCGTCAAGTGATGTGTCACATATTAAGTCAAGTCACTCTGGTTTTGAATTTGACCCTTTCGACAGTAAACCATTGTCTGATTTGTGTTTGGTGCAGAACTTTTGTTATGTAGCACTTAGATTGACAAAATTTGTATACAGAAGCAATATACTGACCTTAACTTTAATCTTTAATTTCTTAATTTACAGTATATACAAACCTCAGACTTTGTTCCTGTATCAGTATAGTTCTGTGAGACTGACCTATCATTAACCATGCACGATCAAGTGTCAATCTAACCAAAGCAAGACATCTCGGCACATTACAAACTCGGCACATGTCAACTCGGCATAGTGCAAACTCGGCACATTACAAACTCGGCATATTATAAACTCGACCCATTAAAAATAATATTAGATGTATCAGATATATTATTGAGCCAATAAAGACTTATTTTCATTTTTATTTGTAATTCAATTTTGTCACTTATTTATGTTGTCTTCTATTAAAATATCTAGTGATATATATAATACAGTTCCTAAAGCTAAGGATAATCATATTATTGCTTACAAAACTCATTTTTTGACTTGGATTCTTTTTTTTATTATCTGGAATCCCTTTATAAGTGGTCTTTAATATAGATCACCTTTTCCTTTCATAAATTTGTGATAAATTGGCCCTCCATTCATATTAACTGTGCATGGGTGGATTTACCGGACAAACACATTTCCGATAAAAACACGGATGACCCACTTGTTTTGTTGATTTAAAATTTATTTCAGATATTTTTTGGGAAATGAGATAAACTACTCAAAGTTGATTTGTCAGTGAATCGATTTATATTAAATGTGATACAAATTGTATATAATTAAGCAGACAGAAATACATACGATCAAAGCCTTTAATATGTGGGCGGATTTACCGGACTGCAACGTATTTATTTTTACAAAGTTAAATTCAAATTTTCTTTTCTTCTATACATAGTTAGATAAACATTACAAATGGCACCCCCATACATCAAAGTATCTCATAAACTTTGGTAACACTAAACAGTAATAAGTATTTAATATGGAACGCCACAGCTGTTATGATGTTTTGATATAACTCAATATGGAATAGTCATTACTTAATGATATTTCGATATTACACGATATGGTTTCGTATTGACTTGATATAGTTTTGTCATTACTCAATATGGTTTTGTCATTACTCGATGTGGTTTCACCATTATTTAATGTGGTTGTGTCATTAGTCAATGTGGTTTTAACATTACTTGATGTGAATGTGACTTAACGTTATGTAGTTGTTTCATTACATGATGTGGTTTTGTTATTTTGTAATGATTTGCCTATTCTTTATATGGTTTTAACATTTAACGTAATGATGTTTCAAAATTTGACGATTTTACACTACATGATATGTTTGTTTCATTATTTGATGTGGTCCTGTCATTCTTTGATGTGGTTATCCCATTACTTGATGAGGTAAAATCATGTGACCAATTCGGAAAAACCTGTTCTATTTTTAGATAGATTTCCATGTTGTATGTGCCTTGGATGAGTGTGGCCATCCATCGAATTAGAGTTCAAATTAAAGTTCGGGTTACTGTTTGAGTTAAACTTTGAGTTAGTCTTCGATTTCGAATTCAAGTCATTATTAGAATTAAAGTTTTAGTTAGCATTGAGTTTCGAGTTGGACTTCGAGTTTGAGTCACATTTAACTGAGGTAGAGTTCTAGTTACAACATTAAATTTGAGTCATTTTGAGGTAGAGTTTGAGTAAGATTCAATTTAAGTCTCATTTAGATTAATTAAGATTTTGAGTTGAAATTGAGCTATCTTATATGAGTTCGTAATTAAATTTTCTATCGCGGAACAAGGACTTTTGCTCGGGCTTCCGAAAAGAGGGCTCCGGGGTATGCGTACAAAAGATAAACAATGTTACAGTATACAAAACGCAACATAGAAGTTGAAATAAAGTTAGATGTGGTGTGATTGACAATGAGACAACTATCCATCAGAGTTTAAATGCAGTGGATGTAAGAAATCATATATAGGCAACCGTACAGCCTTCAACACACCATATAGTCAGCTACAAAAGGCCACCATGAACATGTGAAAAAATTCAAACGAAAAAACAAACGGTCTTATTTATAAATAAACAAAAAAAAAGACACACATTTATACAACGACAACAATTGAACTTCATGCTCCTGACTTGGGGCAGGTACATAAAGAAAGTGCACGTGGCGGAATTTAACATGTATGTGAGCGCTAAATCCTAACCTTACATCGGACACAACACGAGAAAAAAATGTAAACTAGACAAAGTGATGCCCCCGCACTCAACTCATTTAACCGCTTATACCCCAAAAATGACAAAAAAAATGTTCAATTATCTCCCAAAAGAGCAAAAGATAATAAAAATAAAAACCCTGACCACATGCACACCTTCAAATATATGTACAAACTTCCTAGGATTCAAACTGTAGGAGGAGTTATGCGGAATAACTATATACCCATAATGGGACGGACAGACGGACGGACAGGGGTAAAACAATATGCCCCCCTCCCCCAACTTTCAGTTGCGGTGGCATACAAAACAGTTTCATTTGGCTTTTTCAATAGATCGGTATGACTGGGTAATATAAATCCATCGGGGTGATCTCGGATGCTCCAGAAAGGCACCCGTCCTGTTATTCGAGAAAGTACAAACCCAGTGATTTGGTTTTATTTGGTAGTTTACATTCAAGGAAAAAATGACGGTTTTATGGTTACGACCACTGGAACATGTCCGTCGTCACATATGAAACAGATATTCCAAAAAGTTTATTTTTCAATTAGTGCGAGGTAGATCAGTCAGGGAATTCAATTGATTACAAATAAAAGATTGATATTCTATAAAATCAAATAATCATTTACGCTAAAAAAAAAATCGGAGAATTTTTATTTAATAGTATTGATGCTTTGTCGCTTAGTCCGAGCCCCCCTCCCCCCGTTTCCCTGTAACTTTAGTGTGAGTTGATTTGAAGTGTTTCATTTGTTAACAATAAAGTTCAAGTCTTTTGATTTGTGTCGAGCCTGCGACATCAATGTAGCGGCAGTGAGACACAACAAACCTATATTTCGTCGTCGATAGTGGCGTCGGCGTCTCCATCTCCATTTTTTTATTTCTATTGAGTTTAACCTTTCATTATATATGTTACTAAACATGTATGCCATGTATATTACTTTTAGAACATCATACTGGATTTGTTTACCTCGACTATTGTATCTGTATTTATATTGTATGTTTCTCTGTAAACTTGTATTTAGTTTTTAGAGAATAAAGTATCTATCTATCTATGTATAGATCGTTAGGTTTCTAGTTTTTTACATTTTTCATTTCGGGACCTTTTATAGCTTACTATAGGGTATGGGTTTTGCTCATTGTTGAAAACCATACAGTTTTGTTTTAGTTAAATAAAACCGAATTAAACTGTTTTGACATGATAAATTTGTAAACCTCCATGAAGTGTTTTAAAACTTGTATAGGAGTTATTCCTCAATTTCAAGAAAAGCATCTACAGAAATTTTTTTTTTTACCGATAAATGTATAGATAAATGTACAGCCGATCAACATGACGCTTTTACACTTACAGCAGCAATATCAGGCGAGACACAGGGTTCCGTGGAATATTTTACAAATTTATTACAAAATACTGCTTCCGTTTGAGAACTTAGGATAAAACAACAGGACCAAGTGGTTTGGGATATCCCAATTATGTCCGAAATACTATGAACTTTTAATACTTTTTTCTTATTATCTGCCGTTCCGTTTTCATACCAAATAACTCTGAACAACCACTGAACTTTAATTTGAACTTTAACTCAACGGATAGCGATATCCATCCAAAGCACATTAAACAAACGATATATTGAAATCTGTTTAAAAATAGAACATATTTTTTTCCGAATTGGTCACGTCGTTTTACCTCATCAAGTAATGGGATAACCACATCAAAGAATGACAGGACCACATCAAATAATGAAACAAACACATCATGTAGTGTAAAATCGTCAAATTTTGAAACATCATTACGTAATGTTAAAACCATATAAAGAATAGGCAAATCATCATTACGAAATAACAAAACCACATCATGTAATGAAACAACTACATAACGTTAAGTCACATTCACATCAAGTAATGTTAAAACCACATTGACTAATGACACAACCACATCAAATAATGGTGAAACCACATCGAGTAATGACAAAACCATATTGAGTAATGACAAAACTATATCAAGTCAATACGAAACCATATCGTGTAATATCGAAATATCATTAAGTAATGACTATTCCATATTGAGTTATATCAAAACATCATAACGTAATGTCAAAACCATATTAAGTAAAGACAAAATATCATCAAGTAATAATAAAACAACATAAAATTATATCAGAGTTCCACATAAGACAGCTGTGGCGTTCCATAATTTTAAATAACATTGTCAATGATTTTATCATTGTTTTCTGTTTACATTTTGTATTGCATTACTGGTATTATGACGATTCTATGATTATCTTCAATTAACTGCAATAAAAACAATAGGATGGTTACCTTTATCCTTTTAATTAGAGCCGTTTCAGGAAACAGGTGTTGATTATATATTGCATATAATAATCACACGATAATTAATAACGGCGGTAATTAATGACTACCTGATAAGATTTTTATGATACCCCGATAGTACAGCAGCTTGAGTAGACTTGCTACAATTCCCTTTCTTTTATTTCTTTCTTACTAATTTATATGTTAACTGAAAACTGCCAGTATACCGATTGCCCTTGGGAAAAGCCTTCCTCTGCAGATGTCAGTAGAATGGTAAACTGTTAGTTATAGCAATAAAATTGTTCAAGGGGAAAATTGAAAAACAAGTTGCTTTCTTTAAAAAAAGAAAAGCAATACGTGAACCCACGACTGCTGACTGGTCACCAACATTTTTGTTGATTTTATTTGCTTTTGATTTGAAATAATTAGCTGTGAATTAGATATTGATGATCATTGATGAGTTTAGTTGTCACATCATTATTGAAAATATGTAATAGTGTGTAGATTCTTGCACAAGTGAATAGGAATGTAGATATTTTTACTTTGTGTTCAATGTACAAGTTCCTGATCATATTGCAATTCCCAATTTCTGCAAACTCTAAAGTGTCTAAGGCAAATTGCATTGACTCTGCAACATATATTTAATCCTCAGGTTGCTATATTATCTGGAAGAATTTATTTTAACTTTCAAAATTCATGTCTACATAGTTTGTTTCCTGGATGTTTTTAATTATTCTGCACTATTTTTGAGGCTGTCTGTGACAATCATACAAACTTTATTTGTAATGTAAGCATATAAGATAAATAGACAGTGTAAGTGTTAAAGTTCTGGACCTCACATTTAAATATGGTTTTGGCATTACTTATATAAATACCTTGATATATGACTAATAATTGCTAATATATAAGAGGTGTGCTGTGATATACCATCAAGAATAAAAGAAACCAAATAAATATAAAAATAGTTTGGTATGAATGCCGGTGAGATAACTCTCCACAAAACACCTTATGACACCGAAATTAACAGCTGTAGGTCACCGTACAGCCTTCAACAATAAGCAAAGCCCATACCACATAGTCAGCTATAAAAGGCCTCGAAATCACAAATGTAAAACAATTCAAACGAGAAAACTAACGACCTAATTAATGTACCAAAAAAAAAAAAAACGAAAAACAAACATGTAACACAACAACAAACAACAACCATTGAATTACAGGCAGATGCATACAGAATGTGGCAGGGTTATGTTTAATAAATATTGGTAACTCTATACAATTGTCAATATGTTGCCAATGAAACAACTATCCACCAGACCAAATGAATAACCGCTTGCAAAAAATAAAGACCACTTTTTTCAAATAAGATTTATAACATGTTGGCAATAAGTTGCCTAATCACCAAAAACGAAATGTATGTATGCTTGAGAGGAAACAATAAAACATGTTCTGGATGATTTCTTGCTGATTTGTAAATCCAAGGATTTGTATATACTATACAAATTATTGCTAAATCTACATCTTATCAACTATTTGCATGACTGGTGAAATTTTCATACTCCATAACCAGCTGAATCACTTCCAATATGTAGAACAAAGACACAATATTCATGAATGGAAAATGATTTTATTTTTATTAATGCATACTTATGATACATAAAACAAACACAATTGACACAATTGTCCCTAATATTTTATTAACTATGTATTTACTTTCAGGTATCACAGATCGAATTTATTCGTTCATAGTGTGTTAATTTACGTTTTGATTGAGTTAAGCCTTCCAATTGATGTTTTATCGTGTGTTTTCTATGTTGTGATGTTATACTATTGTTTCAGAAAAAGGGAGAAGGTTTGGTACCATTAAAACGTTTAATCCCGCTGCAAATGTTTGCACCTGTCCTAAGTCAGGAATCTGATGTACAGTAGTTGTCGTTTGTTTATGTAATTTATACGTGTTTCTCGTTTCTCGTTTTTATATATACTAGACCGTTGGTTTTACCGTTTGAATGGTTTTACACTAGTACTTTTGGGGCCCTTTATAGCTTGTTGTTCGGTGTGAGCCAAGGCTCCGTGTTGAAGGCCGTACATTGACCTATAATGGTTTACTTTTATAAATTGTTATTTGGATGGAGAGTTGTCTCATTGGCACTCACACCACATCTTCCTATATCTACATCATGCTTCCATGATCACACTTATGCGAAAAGACTGGTCGCCTCTCTACGATCTTTCTTTCAAATAAATAAAGATCGATTCCATATGGAATTTTACTTTACACTTACACTGTTAATATAAACGGTTTCTTATGAAGTAAAACAATGCGTACTATTCTCATAATTGCAACATATTTCAAAGATGCAGATACTTGAAGATTAGACTTTAACTGTTATTTAAAAACAGAAATAAAAATAATTAAAATTTAATGAACATAAATTCATATTTAAAATCTTTTCCAAAATTTCCCAAAATTACCATCAATAAACAAAAAGTTAAGTTTTTGATATATTTGTATACTTCATCAATATTATCTTCAAATCTTACTTTCCGTTTTATGGATATATTATAATACAAAAATTAAATAAGAATTACTTATAAAACCTTACTTAAACGGCATGAAATAATAAACGTAGAAATATAATGATTATTGTTTATCAACATTTTTTGTAGGATGCAAGGATTTATTCAGATTTAATTATTATTTTTATTTACAAATGAATTTTTAAAAATACCAAAGCAGAGTATCTTGTTATATAAAATACTTATTTCTTAATTGCAACTCTGAAAATATTCTGACTTCAATTATCGTTAGTTTCTACAGAAACATAAATACAGTATATATTTTGTATATATTTCTTTGATTTCAATTAAATTATTTGAATTAAATACTTTTGATAATAATATTATCTTTCTGTTTTCCGATCTAATATAAATATTTAAACCAGACTGTTCTCTCCTAAGTCTATGATGGAAATACACAATATCACGTGGTAAATCTTCAGACATAATTAGTTTACATGTTATCGTGACAAAGCACAATACCACGTTATAATTGACCTAGATACCCACAGTGTACAGGGGTCGTTTCAAAACAAATATAATTGCGTTGTCATTATACTTGTTTAGAAACTTTCACATCAAAGCGCTTATAAACATTCACATTATCAAAAACACATATGTTTTGTGAAAAGGCACATAGGTTCTAATATATAAACGATTTTTTGACTGCAACTTAGTCTTTATTATTTTACTTTCCAACTTACTTTGATTGTTGAAATATACAATGTCACGTGGTAGCCTAGCCATAGAGGGACCGTATCAGAGACGTAGATAACTACCTGTATAAATGATCGGAAACTTTCGAGACGTTCCGAGAATTTTATTCCGACTTCCGGCCAAGAGAGATCGAGTGGCCCATAGACACTTCCAAAACTCGCCAATATATAAGCAAAAAAAAAGGAAAGGGACATGTAGCAAGTCTACAGCTTGAGTTAATGCTGCCGAACTCCATGTGACAAAGAATGTAGGAAAAAAAGTCACAGAAAAAAAGTTCTGGAAAAAAGTCACGGAAAAAAAGTCACAATATATATTTTTACAGGTTTTCTGTAAAAGCGGACACCTTTTGACCTTGCTTTACACATTGATTTTCCGTTACTTTTTATTACTATTCACTAGTTAGTAATCATCCTCCTGGTAACTGAAGGTTTTTATTGTGTGTATTAGTTTTACGACATACGATCAAGATAAGCAAAAAGGGGTGCGATATTTGTGTTGCTATACAGTGATTTTTTTTTATATAAAACCGTCCAAAGATGTGTTATATTCTTTTTGATAAGAATAAATGTATGTCCCAATTCTCTTCCTACAGTAATTATTTTTCATAAGTTATCATAATAATTATAACAAACACAATTTTTTGGGTTAAACGGACAGAAACTCACAGGACAAAAAGTCACAAATTTGATAGGACAAAAAGTCACAAATAATTTGTTGACAATTGTTTGAATATATAAGAGAAAGATCTTGAAATGTTTTCTTTTTATTACATATATCCTTTTAACAGTTTAGAAAATTGTTCATTAGCCTTGATAATTAAAAATTCATTAAATTTTAGGCATGCAATGGATATATTTCTTGGCACCATGAAGCCGCTTTGACATTTTGTTTCCTTAACAATTATTTGATCATTATCGATATTTATAAATAAATTTTAATTAAAAGTTGCTTTATACATATTACTTCCAGAAAAATACAAAAATGTTTTTTTTTTAATAAGTGTTTTCTTAAAAATGAATTGTGTTCCAATTCTCACCTACGGTAAAAAAAAATATTCATATTTTTTTTCTCTAAGGCCACACCAATTTGATTTGTAGTTCTTGGGACAAAAGCTCCAAAAAATATGGGGCGAGCGAGCGAAATTTTTTTTATTGTATTTTTTTCTTGAAAATGAGTTTTTATGGGCGGGTGCTCTACAAGTGAAGCGAGCGGTATATATTTTTTTTTTAAATTGTGCGATTTAGAATTTATGTACATGTTAAAACTGGGTTACTTCATAGAAAAAGGAGCAGAAACATGCTCTAATGCATATAATTTGATGGATTGGCGCATGAACCATACCCAACTTTCTTGTCTCGCTGGGGTTTAGTTAATTTATAATTATTTTCGTCAAATAAGCCTTGTCTGCGTGAATTTTCATTAAAATTCATACATGTGTATATATTAAGGAAGCATAGCAGATGCAGTTTAACAAGAGGAATTATGCACAGGCACTTGTCTCAGAAAAAAAATTTCCTATATACCTTAATATAACACGTTATTAAGGTATATAGGGGGAAAAAAAATTCTGAAACAAGTGCCTGTGGAATTATGTTAGTTAGGTAAATGACATATGTTGAATAAAATTTAAATATGTGTACATGTATGTACCAAAAAAAATGCCCCTGCAAAATATTAAATATTTTTTGATATAGTTGTTTTCATTGCTTTGTTTGTTTGTCATTGTTTATTGGCTGCTTGATGTCCACTTTGAACTATTTATCCATACAAAGGATCAACATAATGAGTGAGGTGAATATTTCAACATCATGAGTAAGATATTTATATTGCTATGCATGTAGATCTCAATGTATTAAAATATTCCTTAAAATACTTGTCACAACATTCACATGCATTATTCTGACAGCAAAATACTCTTTCCTTTTGCTCCTAAAAGCTGCAGTGCATTTTAAACTCTTTAGCTTGACTAGAAGTGGTTGAACCAATTACACATCCCTAATTGTTATGAGCATGCCAATCACAATGCCACCACTTTGGTTTCAAACGTTGGAACTCTTAAATTTTCCCTTACAAAAGATTTCTGCTTGTATGCCAATAGACTAACAAGGGGATATGGACTTTCATCAAAATAAGATAAATATGTGATTTTTTTAAAATTCAAGGGAATTTAATATTAATTTCATCCAAGATAGATAGGTCTATAAAACAACAAACATTGTAGATAAATTTGTACGAAACAGCAGCCGGTGTTTCAAAATTCCACATAGCAAATCTGAACAATATAAACCGTCATTCTTTGTAAAGACTTTTTTTTATTGGAATAGACTACCAAACAATCTCGTGTGTACCAATACAATTGAGAGCTTTAAAACTTCGGTTGCTCTCACATCGTTGGACTAATTTTCCAGCGCCTCTCTTCCGTTGGCGTTGCCATTGATGCCTATCCTGGCCCTGCAACGTACTTATTCAGATTCAGGTCTATGTCTGTTGAAACAATAATCCGGGATGACGATGGTTCTAACGAATATTGATGCGATCGTGGTCATCTAAAGACAGATTTTTAATATTTGTCTCCTAGAACAGGTCTTCATAGATAAAACGAGATGCATTTCGGATAACTGTGAGTTCAGTAACTACTTGTCCACGACAATGAGCTGACACAACTACATGTTGGCATCCCGATTTTTGACCTTTTATTTACAATTCGATTTATCACACGTGCGTTTGAATCGAACGGAGCAATATATGCACAAGAAAAACGTCTATGTGAAAAAAAATTTCAAGGAGAAACAAAATTTGGAGCGGCATGCGGCCAAAAATTTGCGGAAGCGGTAATTTTTTTTATTTATTGAAAAGTCAATTTCTCCAAAACAGGAGCGGGAAAATCCAAAGAACTATTAATCAAATTGGTGTGGCCTCATTGCCAAAGTATTTCCACAAAACTAACGTAAGAGTCAAATTTCTAATAAAAATAGTTTTTGACATGGAATAAGTTATATAATTGATAATGTTAGTTATTGACGTTTATCAACTTACTCTATATTATTTATGATATAACGTTAATTATTTGTTTGATACTTTTTTCTGACAATTGCAAGAATTAATCATCATTTAAATTATTGTTACAATTGGTCTTCATGAAATGGCAGCTTTAAGAATAGATAGAAGGAAGACTTCATGTATGTTTGAAGTACATACTCAAACTAACTAACTTCCTTTTGAATATACAAGAAAATGTTGATCTCACACATAAACATTTGTGGATCTTACACATAAACATGTGTGGATCTCACACATAAACATGTGTGAGATCAACATTTCTTGTTCAATTCAAAGGGAAGTTGTTCAATCTGGCTCTATGTCACTACTCTGCATTTTTCAGATGGAATAGAAAGTTGAATTTTAGGCCTATAATCAAGGCAGAAAGTTGAATTTTAGGCTTATAATAAAGCCAGAAAGTTGAATTTTAGGCATAATAATCAAGCCAGAACGTTGAATTTAATGCATATTACCAAGATAGAAGTTGAATTTTAGGCATATAATCAATTCAGGAAGTTAAATTTAATGCATATAATCAAGATAGAAAGATGCATTTAAGGCATATAATCAAGCCAGAAAGTTCAATTTAATGCATATATTCAAGAAAGAAAGAGAATTTAAGGCATATAAACAAGCTAGTAAGTTAAATCTAAGAAATATACTTCAAACCAGCAAGTTGAATTTAAGGCATTTAATCTAGCCAGAAAGTTGAAATAAAGGCATACAATCAAGGCAAAAAGTTGAATTTTAGGCATATAATCAAGACAGAAAGTTAAATCTAATGCATATAGTCAAGATAGAAAGTTGAATCTGAAATGCCTTCTTACAGGTTCATCTGTAGAGAAATCTATTGGAGACCAAAAACAGTTTTGTTTACTTCTGTAACGAAAAATAAACAAGTGAAACTGCGAGCTACTGCTGACTGATGATACCCCGGCCCAAATATGGATAATTCAATAGTGTGAAAAAGTGTTCGGTAAACAGGAAGTTGTTGAGTGATGAATCTGAAAACGCATCACACGGTATAGCTCACTCATATAAACCTTGAAACCAAATTTCAGAAATCTTTGTAATGTAGTACCCGAGAAAAATGCGACATAAAAAATATTCATGGGACGGACGGACGGACTGACGGACGGACAGACAGAGGTAAAACAGTATACCCCACTTTTTTTTTAAAGCGGGGTATACCAATGTCCAAAGATAAAGATTAATCGAAGAGCTTGATAGCTCTGAAAGAAAAAAAGGGCATTGTTTCAATTGATACTACACCTGTATTTTCAATTTAATTCAATATTAATACAGTTTTTCAACTTCAAAATTGCAAAACTCCTAGGAATAGTGTTTTTCTTACAAATAAACAATATTATGCTTGTGTTTAAGTTTTTGTTTTACATTTACTTCGTTCTTGGAAATTCAAGTGCAATCATTTTAAAAAACACTCCTTCTGAATGACTCATATAATATATAAGATATCTTATAAGATATTTTACTATATAAGATATCTCATATAATTTATAATATATATTTATAGATTATCGTTCATCATCTCAACGAGATTGATTTTCTCGCTTGAGCCGGGACGGCGAAAGCGAGAAAAGCAATCAAGTTGAGATGACCAATGATAATCTGTTTATCGCTATTTTACCTATGACGACGTTGTCAATTTCGTGTCAATTTCATTAGCAACGCCACGTGCCTCCTTAGTTTTAGCGATAATTTTCCATCTCAAGCGAGTAGCATGATATGAAAATTATCACAAAAAAGATCAAAGGAAAATGCACAAAATAGCGATAATAATTATTAAATGAGATATCTAATACAATTTATAAGCTATCTTACTACATAAAGTATATAAGATATCTTATAAAGTTTATAAGCTATCTTATAAAACTAGATTATATAAGATATCTTATATATATATGAGATATCTTATATATTTTATTAGATATCTGATATAGTTTATAAGATATCTTATAATTTTTATATAAGATATCTCATATATTTTATAAGATATCTTATATAGTTTATAAGATATCTCATATAGTTTATTAGATATCTTATAAAAAATTATATGAGATATTTTATAAATTATATGAGATATCTTATAAATCATATAAGATATCTTATAAACTATATAAGATCTTATAAATCATATAAGATATCTTATAAATCATATAAGATATCTTATAAATCATATAAGAGATCTTACAAACTATATAAGATATCTTATAAACTATATAAGATCTTATTAGCTATATGAGATATCTTACGGCTTGCCATAGTGAAGGTATATTAGCACAAAGACAGTTCTTAGATAATGTCAGTATATATTGGAATACATCTGTTTGTTTGTTTAACTTCTTTAAACAACAACTGTACAAAAAATCTGAGTTTTTTCCTACTGTAAAGCACAAAGCAGTTGCCGGGATAGTCTTGGAAAGTAAAAATAAACGTTTAGTCAAAGGTTTAGGTCATTTTTAACTTTATTCGAGTGTCACTTATGGGTGTTTTGAAGATGAAACACGCGTCTGGCGTACAAAATTTTAGTCCTGGTTTCTAAGATGAATTTCTTTACAACCACTGGATCGATGCCACTGCTGGTGGAGGTTTCTCCTCGAGGCTATCACCAGCCCAGTAGCCAGCACTTCTGAATTATCATTGGTATGGTCATCATTATAAATTAACTATTTGATTTTTTCTAAATACTAAGGATTTTTACCCCAGGAATAGATTAACTTTGCTGTATTTGGCAAAACCTTTCGGAATTTCGGGTCCTCAATGCTCTTCAACTTTGCACTTTATTTGGCCATTTTAACTTTTTTTATTCGAGCGTCACTGATGAGTCTTTCGTAGACGTAACGCGCGTCTGGCGTACAAAACTTTAATCCTGGTATCTATGATGAGTTTATCATAAGCCTACTTTACTAAAAAAAATCATAAATCTATCTTTCTACATTCTAATCACTTAAATTATTGATGCTCTTACTGATCTAATAAATAAACTTCAATTTCACGAGATTAAACATGCTGAAATGTTTCTCTTGTTTAACTGATAATGGGTTGATATGATGGAACTTACATATTTGAATACTATTAATTCTTAATTATTACTTTAAGATATATTTTGCATTGTACAAAAGGCCTACTTACATAGATATATTTAGTTCCTTGGCCACTAAATGATCACAAACAACGTTTTTGTTGTCTAATTCTACCATTATTCTATTACCATTGACATCATCATCATAAATAACCTTTATTGTTCCTAGTCCTACTGTCTACAAATATATAAAACATATTTCCTCTATATTATTTTTATTTGAACATAAAAATAATGAAATTCAGTAGGGTTTCTACTTTTAATTTGTACATGTTACCCAACATTCGATTTTTCCCAATGATAGGATGATGTTTTTTACAGTGTCAAATATTAGAATCTATATGAAAACATGTCAACCTGCTTTGTTCTAAACCAACACTCAGATTTCAACATGTTCGTTGACAAGGTAACATTACAAATGAAGATAGTTCACCTTCCAGGAAACTGAGTCATCCGGTTTTGCTCTAACTCATAAATTATGTATCCTTAGTGGAGAAGCAGCCAATACCAATATACAAGTCTTTCGTTTGAACCAAAACTTTGACTTGAGACAATCATCTTCCATAAGACCACAGAGGCTGAGTTTTTCTCCCATGGTAGTTTTAACTATAGTCATTGTGCTACATACTGTGTCACTAAACTCAAGGCTTTTATTTCAGTTCAAGAGTTGCATGAATGCAAAAAATGAAAACAACACATAAGAAATACCGACTACTGAACTGATGATACCCTCGGGGACTGATAGTCCACCAGCAGAGGTATCAAACAAGTGCCGTAGAAAATGAAAACAACACGTTATAAATTTCATGCGTCCGAAGCGCTTTACCTCAGCCGAATATTTTAAAGCCAAGGATTTATAAGAACCGAAACAGTTGAAGAGCTATATGACCTAACAAATGTGGGAAATATGTCAATGGGAATGCAACCAACAACCCCCTGCCCACCAAAAAGATACAACCCCCTCCAAATAAAGACATCTAGAGGTCTATTAACTCCTCATAAATACCAATTTTGAACATCAGACGCGCCTTTCGTCTACAAAAGACTTATAAGTGACGCTCGATTCGACAAAGTTAAATAAATCAAGATCAGTACGAAGGTGAAGAGCATTGGGGACCCAAAATTCCGATATACAGTCTTTAACAATGTTGAGGTATTTATACAATGTCAAGTGGAAAATAGCCTTTAGTCTTTAGCAGTGAATACACTCAACAGAAAATGTCGAAGATATGCCATTAACACAAAATCCCCTAAATGTCACGACAAAACAGATTAAATAAGCAGCTGCGCCTACAATACCATAAATCTGGAATGACAAACCAGAAAATAGAAAAACAAAAACTGGTCTTCATCATTCTACTAATCCCAACAACAGTTTAGATAAAATTGATCCATACATTCTAGAGCTAGTGCATGACATTTAAAAATGCCCTTAATTTATATGAGGGTCAAAACCCCATAACTCTGGAATGACACATCAGCATTTTAAGATTAAACGGTTTTATATAAAATTGAGAATGGAAATTGGGAATGTGGAGACAGCAACCCGACCAAAGGGCAGAAATCAGCCGAAGACCACCAATGGTTCTTCAACACAGCGAGAAAATCCCGCACCCGAAGGCGGGCTTCAGCTGGCCCCTAAACAAAAATGTGTACTAGTTCAATGAAAATGGACGTCACATATTCACCAATTCCTACAAATGCGTAAAGTATCAGTACATCAATCCAAGCAAACTCAACCCATGTGAAACATTTACTTAAATATAACAATTGAATTTCTATAAATCAGGAACGACAAACCAGAAAATAAGAAAAATAAATAAAAAGGGAGCTGATTTTTATCAATCCCAACAATAATGTAAAGTTTTGAGGTAATCAATCAAGGCACAACAGCGTGCGATATGTGAAAAATTGCCTTTATTAAAATTCAAAAATTCCAGTGAATCTGTAATTACAGAGCCAACAGTTTTTAAAATCAAAAGGGAGCTAGCTACCTTCCGTCTAATGTAATATTGTATAAAATTACAGGAGAATCAAGGAATGCAAATTTGGGTTATCGTACAAAGTGTTAATGGGCGAACGGACATAAGTATACCATAAAACTTCGACGGGTGTTTCAAAATGTAATAAATGGGGAATATGTCAATGGGACACAGTTAATGCCCCCGCTTGCATATAACGTTATAAAGGGACATAACTCAAGAACGGTAAAAATAACGCTACCCAAATTGGTACTTGATCTGAGTTTTGTGGTAATAAGCATTGTGTATAAGTGTCTTAACATTTGGTTGAGGAAAACTTAAGTTAGAGAACGGAAATGAAAAATTCAGCAATTTTTCCGATTGTAAAGGGGCATAACTCTAGAACAGTAAAGTAAAAGTGACGCCACAAAAAAAAAATCAAATTTGATCTGTGTTTTGTGGTAATAAGCATTGCGTATAAGATTTATAACATTTGGTTGAAACAAACTTAAGTTATAGAACGGAAATGAAAATTTCAGCAGTTTTTCCATTTGTAAAGGGGCATAACTGTAGAAAGGTAAAAGTGACACCACCCAAATTCAAACTTGATCTGTGTTTTGTGGTAATAAGCATTGTTAAGAAGTTTCATAACATTTGGTTGAGGCAAACTAAAGTTATAGAGAACGGAGACCAATTTCGGGTCGTACGGACGGAAGGACGTACAGACCAACACGAGTAAAACTTAATGCCCCCTCCGCTACGGCGGGGGCATAAAAATAAATACCACTAATGAGGTTCCTGGCTTGGGACATGCGCATTTCACAATTCAGTTCTTTGATGGTAAAACAGAAGTTATACAACTGCATCACAAAAATGTTTCATCTGCATGATTTCTTTTCACAAACATTAAAGTATTTGAGGTCAAGGTCAAATGTATGTCAGACTTAAGGGTCATCAAACACTTGCAGTGAGGTGAGAGTTTTGCTCCATGTCAAAGCCACGCTGTAACTTAAAAATTAAGAACAGCAAAAAAAGCATAGTGATATTTTGTGTCATTAATTGATATGACAGATCCTTTCTTTTCAGTTAATGGAAAAACTTCATTACCAACAAGAGGCAAAATATATTGAACCTAATAAATACAGTAACTAATAATCAGACATTGAACCTATCACCTAGAATAACCCAGAAACTGACAACCGTTGAAAACGTATTTACAATACTTACCACAGTAGCCATGAATCTTTAATAAATGTACACATTTAATATTTTACCTATCACTGTTATTAAGTAAAACAAGGACTAATTATGAAAACTGAATAGGGATGAGAAAATACACCTACCTTATGATATGATTCCATTTTGGATACATTGGACAAATGAAAAAAATATTGGTTGAATACAATTCTTGATTCTTTAATCAGATCAATTATAAACTTATGAACTGATCATTGATGTTCCACTTAAGCTTAATCCCGGAATCCAAAAAAACCTAGATTTGGTTCGAGGCTGTGATAGTTTAGATAGGATGGCAATCAGTATCTCTAAACTGAGATCTCTTATTATCCTTGGTATGCACAGGGACTCGGTTAGCAGATTAAAATTTTGTTAATCAATGTTTTTAATTTTTTAGTATTTCCTGTCTATTTGTATTACTTTATTAACGTATTTGACGTTGACATCACTATTTCTTTGTTTTCTAGCAATGTGCAGTTTACTATCCATATCCGTATACTGAAAATCCTAAAGGGATCTAAGTCGCCATCTTGAATTGCCTTCCGTACTTTAGATAAAAATAATTAAAATATTAATAAATTACTATATACCTTACAAAGGCACTCATTTTCTTCCTAAATTATTCTTCTATCACATGCATATTTTGATTTTTGGATCAACAGAACCCTTACGCAACTTCAGTTGCATTCAGGTCAGAATATTCAAATTTCCGGCGAAAGCAACGTAACTGGCAAACATGTCGTTTTCAGTAAGATAGACGAAATGGAGATAACTCTTGTCATTCGAAACTTTCGGGTTGATGCATTTACTACAACGATAACTCCTCATAGACTGACGAGTGCTGTCCCTAATTTGATGATCAGATTTGAGACAGATTTACACGCCAAGAATCCTTCATAAAATTAAATATCAAACGAAAATTTCCTCGAACAGTCATTGTATGTGTTGTTTCAATATCAGATTATTCTCCTATCCTTCCGCCCATTGAAAATATCAAATGATTGTCCCCAAACTATCGGGTTTTTTTTCTTAAAGGAATGTGACTTTCTGTCAGACATCGTCCTGATATTTTTCACATCAAGGATTTATGTAGTACAACAATGTATATAATTAGAGGCGGATTTATGGGGACAAGGGCCTCCTAATGGAGCTTCATACATGCATGTATGATAAATGCATAGACTTTTCAAAGTATTAATCCAAAAGTTAGCCTACCAACTTGCCCCCCTTTTTTAAATCCTGGTACTGTTACTGAACCTGGTAAATCCCGTTGAACACGTCAATATTTTTATATTTTTTAGTAACTACTTCATTTTATTGATGTGTCTACCAAAAAGTCAGTGATTTATGTTACCCCGTTTGCAGAAAGGTTCTATTCGTTATTAAATTTGCGCTCAATATTTATGTCAGGGGACAGCACTCGTCAGTCTATGAGGAGTTATCGTTGTAGTAAATGCATCAACCCGAAAGTTTCCGAATGACAAGAGTTATCTCCCATTTCGTCTATCTTACTGAAAACGACATGTTTGCCAGTTACGTTGCTTTCGCCGGAAATTTGAATATTCTGACCTGAATGCAACTGAAGTTGCGTAAGGGTTCTGTTGATCCAAAAATCAAAATATGCATGTGATAGAAGAATAATTTAGGAAGAAAATGAGTGCCTTTGTAAGGTATATAGTAATTTATTAATATTTTAATTATTTTTATCTAAAGTACGGAAGGCAATTCAAGATGGCGACTTAGATCCCTTTAGGATTTTTCAGTATACGGATATGGATAGTAAACTGCACATTGCTAGAAAACAAAGAAATAGTGATGTCAACGTCAAATACGTTAATAAAGTAATACAAATAGACAGGAAATACTAAAAAAATTAAAAACATTGATTAACAAAATTTTAATCTACAACTGAGTCCCTGTGTTGGTATGCATAGTACATGATGATATATATAAAAGTCATTAAGAATCAAAGGGCTCAACACGAAAACTAAAATCAAAGTCACTGAACTTGAAAAGTCCTCCAGGTAGGAAGTTGTAAGATGTATCCTTACACCAATTCACATGATTGTATGTCCCTTTTTATCTTAAAACTGATTGACTAGAAACACATGAGTCATGTGACCTTAATCTAAAATCACAGGGTCATTTTCTCCAAGGTGCACCTGCGCACAAAAGTATATATCTGTAAGTCAGTTAGTACCCGTAAAACAGCTGTGGAAACCGAC
This sequence comes from Mytilus coruscus, assembly GCA_017311375.1. NCBI lineage: Eukaryota > Metazoa > Mollusca > Bivalvia > Mytilida > Mytilidae > Mytilus > Mytilus coruscus. The sequence goes on from CM029600.1 coordinate 25,332,221, forward strand.
ACAAACATGGATACATAGGGTATTTCACAGTTTCCCTTAATTTATCAAAGTATACATTCAAAACAGTATTTCTTGGGCATTAACACTGTAATTCACCTTCCAATCATCTTCTATGCTCAAGAATTTTATTCTTTTTTCAAAAAGTAATTCTTCTTCGTCTTCATCTGTTGTGTATTCATCGTCATCTTGTTCCTCCTCTTCAGCTAAAAAATATATCTCCCTGTTTAATGATTTGAAATACAGCTGTGAAAATTGATTCAATGACATAACTTGGAGCATTATGAAAAGATGACATGTATGAAAAGACAATACAATAGAAAAACAAAGGATATGGGGTATCCATCCATAACACAAAATCAGTACATGCACAGCAAAAAACAATCAAAAGGGCAAAGGAACAGTGCTTTTAATGCTTTTCTTCATCTCAAAGTCACAGTGAGTCTCGCCTCACTGCAAGTTTAAGACGGCACCTAGCACCGGCTTGAGCGGAATTTCTTTGCAAAATTAATTTGGATAGACTTCGTAAGATTTAACACCACCAAATAGAGCCTAGTCAAAAAAGAACATACTGGAAAGTAGTACATATTTAAAACATATTTAATAGTTCATACGCATAGGTGTAAATATAAAACTATGTAGAATATATTTTAGTAACTAAGGTACCAGATGAAAGGTGAAGGACTGTTGATCCTTGTAGAACACATATTGTCTATTAATTTTAAATAATACAAAAATGTATGAATGAATAATAAAATTGAGGGCATATATTGCCTGTTTCTCAGAAATGAAGTACCTAGTTTGGTGTATCCAAAATTCCGGTAACCAGTACGGTCTGATGTATGAATAACCGTATATTGATCCCGCTCCATAAAATGTTTGGAAGTGAGAAATTTAACGTGGATAGGCCATATTAAATAAATGGTTTAGTCCTCAGACAAAACATGAAAGTTAAGCTTCATATTTTTCTTCTTTCAAGCAGACCATTTAATAAAAAGCTTTCTATATTAACAAGAAGTCAACAAAATGCCAAAGGTCATCCTTATCTATACAAGTACAATAATGAATAACCCTGATACTGACTAATGCCGAATGCTTTGTTAACATTGTATTACACTAGAATCATGAAGATGTAACCACTATTGTGCAAAATATCTATCTATTATAGTTTTCAAGATAAAAGGGCAAAAACACCAAAAATTGGTAAAAATCGTCATTTATAAAGAAAGAGCAAGACCTCCAATGAAGAGTCGACTGACGATTTCGGCCAAAAACACTAGTAATTAAAGATCAAAAACCCAATATGGAGTCACTTCACGATTTTGGTCATTTGACTTATTTGAAGATCTTGTCTTGCTGATTATTCTTGCTTTTTAAGTTTCTATCTATTTCTTATAGTTTTTTAAGATATTAGACAAAACGCAAGCAAAAAAAGTAAAATCGTCATTAAATGGCAATAACTCTAATAAGATGTCGTCTGACAGTTTTGGTGAAAATATACAGTAGGATCAACATTCTGATTTCCTCTATTTATAGCAGGTTTTAAGATAAAAGACAAAACTTGCTTTTGACTCTTATGTTGCATCATAAATGTCGGGGCTAAATCAACTATCGTAATATATAAAGCAGATCACCACCATACTGTGTAACGTTTACTTCATATATATTCTTAGTACTAATGCTACTTCCCGCACTGAGTTCAACCCTAGATAGAATAGGTAAAACGCAACCTCGTTACTTCCGCGGTCTTCTCAAGAAGTATATACTGTTAATGCAGAAAGTTTTGGAATGTTTTTATCATTGCATAAATTTTAATAGGATAGGTTATCATAGGTTTCCCATAAAAAGTTGCATTTTAAACACTATTTAAAATTGAGAATGGAAATGGGGAATGTGTCAAAGAGACAACAACCCGACCACAGAACAGACAACAACAGAAGGTCACCAATAGGTCTTCAATGCAGCGAGAAATTCCGCACCCGGAGGCGTCCTTAAGCTTGCCCCTAAACAAATATATATACTAGTTCAGTGATAATGGACGTCATACTAAACTCCAAATTATACACAAGAAACTAAAAGTAAAAATAATACAAGACTAACAAAGGCCAGAGGCTCCTGACTTGGGACAGGCGCAAAATGCGGCGGGTTAAACATGTTTATGAGATCTCAACCTCCCCTATACCTCTAGCCAATGTAGAAAAGTAAACGCATAACAATACACACATTAAAAGTCAGTTAAAGAGAAGTCCGAGTCCGATGTCAGAAGATGTAACAAAAGAAAATAAACAAAATGACAATAATACATAAATAACAACAGACTACTAGCAGTTAACTGACATGCCAGCTCCAGACCTCAATTAAACTGATTGAAAGATTATGTCTTCATCATATGAATATCAAGCACAATCCCTCCCGTTAGGGTTTAGTATCATACCATCATAAAATATATGAGAAGAGCATAACCCGTGTCATGCCAACAACTGGTTTTAAATAAATGTGTTTAGTTCCGATGCAAAGACCCTATAAGTGAATCAATATTAAAGCCAAAATATGCAATCTTTAATGACCTGACAACAGTATCGTAACTATATCCCTTCTTAATAAGTCTATTTAAAGGTTTTGTTAGCTTCTGAGGTGACTACTGACATTTTGTGCTTTATAAAGAATATTACCATAAAAGATTGGATGTGAAATACCTGAACGTATAAGAAGTCTGCATGTTGAGCTATATTTACGAATGATGTCCTTGTACCGATGATAAAATTTAGTAAATGTTTTGACTAGTTTGTGATATCGAAAACCCTGGTGTAATAATTTTTCAGTAATACATAAATTTCTTTCGTTAAAATCTGAAACGTTGTTACATACACGAGCGAATCGTACAAGTTGAGATATATAAACACCGTAAGATGGTGACAAGGAACGTCACCATCTAAAATGGATAATTAACGATAGGAAATGAAAATCATCTCTTTATCATAAATTTTGTATTAAGCTGTCCGTTAATGATATAGATATCAAGATTGAGGAAAGGGCAGTGGTCATTGTTAGTATTAGCTTTATTTAAAGTAAGTTCAACAGGATAAATTTCTTTAGTATACATACTGAAGTCGTCATTATTGAGAGCCAATATATCATCCAAATATCTAAAAGTATTATTAAATGTTTGTATCAGATGTTGTTTTGATGGGTCTTTGCTGATTTTAGTCATAAATTGTAACTCATAGCAATACAAAAACAGGTCCGCAATAAGTGGTGCACAGTTAGTCCCCATTGGAATTCCGATAACCTGACGATATACGGAATCTCCGAAGCGAACAAAAATATTATCTAGTAAAAATTCAAGGGCAGATATAGTATCAAAGCATGTCCAATTGACATAGTTCTTTTGTTTATTGCTACTTTTCGTATGCAGCATTTCCTGAAATTGTATTGATAAATCTCACTCTTTTGTCGATTGTTCAACAATCACGATAATTAATGCACACACAATTTATGATTTATAGTGCACTGTTTCTCATCATTTGTAAACAGTTAATACATTAACTGACACTGTCTATCTTCGTTTAAAGCAAATCTTTTATTACCCATTTTAATAGAATGTGTAAATGGTCATAAAAGGGTGAAGGTTTGGTACCATTAAAACGTTTAAACCCGCTGCATTTGTTTGCACCTGTCCTAAGTCAGGAATCTGATGTTCAGTAGTTGTCGTTTGTTGATGTGGTTCATAAGTGTTTCTCGTTTCTCGTTTTATATAGATTAGACCGTTGGTTTTCCCGTTTGAATGGTTTTACACTAGTAATTTTGGGGCCCTTTATAGCTTACTGTTCGGTGTGAGCCTAGGCTCCGTGTTGAAGACCGTACTTTGACCTATAATGGTTTACATTTATAAATTTTGACTTGGATGGAGAGTTGTCTCATTGGCACTCATACCACATCTTCTTATATCTATAACAATTGAGATGATGTTGATGATGAAAATTCTTATAAAATGATAGAGAAACCCTAAACTTACAGACCTTTTTGATGAAAATATTCTATCTTATACTATCAAAGTATAATAAAAAAATACATAACTCAAAGGCAAATTCAAAAAGTGGATGTCCCTTAAAACTCAAACAAATGTTATCAGTCAACGGAACAAGTGAAAAACAACTGCCATATTCCTGACGTGGTACAGGAATTTTCCGAAGAAAATGGTGGGTTACACTTGGTTTTATAGCTAGCTAAACCTTCCACTTGTATGTGGTTAACAGTTCCGTTATATTGACAACATTCGGTGAGCAACCTTAACAGACATACCGGTAATAGGTTAATGTGACAATAATTGGGATCCAGCAGCCAAAAATGTGTAAACATCTATCTGAACAATTATCTGAGGAACTAATGGTAATCTTATTTCAAACTTCCACTTGACGTTAAGAAAACAGCAATCAATCAATCAATAATACAAAATATCTGTAGAACTATTGATAGCATATTTCTTTAATGTCTGAGGACTAAAAGTTAGTCAAAATGATGATTATATTCATCTTTGTATGGAATTATGACGTAATGGTGACATCTTAAGCAAAGGAACTTATGTAAGCTTCTTAATTTTGCTTTTGACAAATACTTTTATACATTTTCTCATCAAACATGTCAAATGCTTATGATAGCAAGGAGCTGAACTCCATATCATGCAAAGTACTGTAAACCAAGTAATTTTCGCGAGTAATAAAATAACGCGAATAAAAATCGTCGCGCATATGTAAAACTGGGATCTTTCCTTATTGAAATACATCAAATAGTATACTTATTATACCTCACTCGTTATTACATATTGGCAGAAAATTCCATGCTCGGAGAGTACAAAAATATCAAAGTATCATCAAATACGAAGTGACCGACGACGGATCTGAAAATTGTTTCATACAGAAGGTGAGAACAAAGAACGGAAAATTCCATGCTCAGAATGCATCATAAATGTTCAAAGTATGGTAAAACAGGAAGTGAGTGTAAATCTGAAAATAGCTTACACAGTAAAACTCATTACAATTAAGGTCAAGCCAAATACTGAATCATTACTTCATACAGAAGCTGATAAATATGAAATGAAAAATTAATGCTGAAATGGTATATAACAAGAGGTTGGACAATTTATCTTGCTAACCATTACCCCACTTCTAATTCAAAGTATCTGAAATAGAAAGAATGTCTGACAAATCCGAGAAGCTCACACATTACAACTCATTACTGTCAAGCTGATGACTGATATGATGATCATTGTTGAAGGTTGTACAGTGTACAATCAGACAAGGTATCAAAAATATAGCCCCCTCCCCCATTCCTAGAGTGGAGGCTAGTTTAAAAATTAGAAGTATTGCCAAACTGGAAGAAACTGCCAAAGCAGATTTTAAAATTGCTTACATGGTACCAGACCAGATATCAAATTATTCCATTAAAAGTTGAGCAAAATGCAACAACAGTTTCAAATAGATGGACCTGGCAAATGCAAATTAACACCAACTCTGTGACTTATGGTATAATAACTAAATTTCATGGAACCTTATAGACAGTTTTGACACTTCATGACATACTTTTTCCTTTGGTGATCATGGTAATGCTCAAAATTAGTCAAATAATAAAAACAAGAGGTTCTAACGAGCCTGTGTCGCTTACCTCAGTCTATTTCCATCGTCAACAATGGACACTTTCCAACATTGTGGATTACAATAGAATTCATGACAAACATCTATTTTCATTGACCTTGTATTGTTGATTATTTTTCGGTTGACAGTTTATATCTATCTTCTAAAGTTTTTGCCCAAAACACACAAAAAAGATTACAACAATCGTCATTTAAGACAGAAACTCCTATAAAGAGTCCACTAACAACTTCAGCAAAATTTTACTTATTTGTATATCTGGTCTTGCTGACAAATATTGCTATGTTAAGTGTCTATCTTTCATAGTTTCAAGACAATAGGCAGAATACTAAGCATGGGTAAAAATCGTTATTAAAGGGCAATTACTCCAATAAGGAGTAAACTTACAATTTCGGCCATTTGACTTATTTGTAGATCTTGTCATTTTTGCTTATTTTCATTTCTACCTATTTATTATAGTTTTTCAGATAATAGTAAATCCAAAATCATCATTAAAGGTCAATAACTCCAAGAAGACGATTTCAACCATGTTTGCTATTTAAAGTTTCTCTCTATCTACTAGTATTATAGTATTTAAGATATTAAGCAAACACGCAAAAATTGATAAAACTTATCATTAAAGAGCAATAACTCCAATAATGAGTCGTGTGCCGAATTTAAACATGTTGACTTATTTGTAAATCTTGTCTTGCTGATCATTTTACCATTTAAATTTTCTCTCTATCTACTACAATTCTCATTTTAAGATAATAGGAAAAAATGACAACAAGGTAAATTTCCTCATTTAAGAGCAATAACTCCTGTAATAAGTCGTCTGAAAGTTTTATATAGTCAATAAATAGATCTCATAATTTTTAACACTTCTACCCCGTCAGATTTTCTCTATTTGTAACGGTTTCAAATTCAAAGACAACTCTTGCATTTTACCCCAATGTTCTATTTTAGCCATGTTGACCATGTTGATTGGCAGGCGGGGACATCGGACACATTTGTAAAACTAGATACCCTTATGATGAATGTGGCCGAGTTTGGTTAAATTTGGCCCAGCAGTTTCAATGGAGGAGTTTTTTGTAAAAGTTAACGACGACGATGGACGAAGGACGGCAAGTGATGAAATAAGTTCCTTTGGTCCTTGAGCCAGGTGAGCAAAAACATATAGTTACATAATACTTCTTGGTCTCTTGTGTTATTTTGTCTCGTGCGCAATTTATTAAAAGCTGCAACTTTTTCACAAAAAATCTTAAGAGGATAAATAATTGTATTGTGTCATGAACTCTTTTAAAGTTCTAACTTACGATCATTTTTAAATCTATATCTATTGGAAAAAGAGCTATTAATGGCATGATAATTCAAACTTTGCAGTGATTGATCATTTATCTGCCTTGAAACTTTTCTAAAAATATTATATTGTACAGACATTCAATCAGTCCTTTTTACATATTAGACAAAATATCTCAATGTTAATCCATGAAAATGTTTAATGCAAGATACAAAAAAAAATTCGATTAAATTCCATATCTCTTAGGTCTAATTGTCAACATAATATCTTTAATAATAAAGCCAACATACCTTTAACTGGAATTTTAGATTTGGCAGGTGAATTTTTTTTCCCCGGTTCGTAATCCTCGCAACCAATACACCCTGGACAGGAAGGTTTCATCCCATACAGATAGAAGTGGTCTGGTAGCAAAAATTTTCTTGCCATTGCTATTTGTTCCTTTGTAGCTTGCTCTTCTCTTACAAATTCAATACCATCATTTCTATCATCAGAATTGACAGCACTTTTTATTGGTGATTTCTGGGTAGTGACAGAGGATTCAAGTTTTACTTTGGCATCGTAAAATGCCGTTTTGAAGCCGGTTGCTATTTCTTGATTTTTGAACTTTACAGCTAATTGTTGCATTGTAGGTTCGTCGTCAGAGAAATCCATAGCAAACCAAATCCATGCTTTTTCATCAGTTTTTGGCATAGGTTTTAACTCTAATTCCTGCGTTAAATAATGATTCAAACAGATTTTATGAATTTGCGCTCGACGCATCAGAAGTCTAACTTTTCCACTTTCTTTATGCTTGGAGATTTTGATGTCACCCAGTCCGCGTTCTTTCCATTCACCATCAACAAATCTATACAGTTTAGCACGATGTTGAAATAATACTTCTTCATCTTCTTCTCCAGTGACAACATCAACAACACTCGGCAGTTCAATAATCGGTTCAAAATGAATGTGATCATCATCTCCGTCTTTATTTAGATACATACCATCAGCATCGGTGGGTGGAGACTTTGGACCTACGTCTTTTGATGGTGACAATGTAAAACTGAATCCACCGCTTCTCTTTCCTGGTGTAGCAGATGGTTGTAATGTAAAGTTGAAACTTTTGGCTGCAGCATCTGGTTTATTTTTCGCTGCATCTGATTTTGTTGGTGTGAAAGTAAAACCAGCGAAGGCTGGTTTGGATTCAGATTTGTCCTTTGTGGAATCAGATGTAGGGAATGTGAATCCAGAGCCTGCATTAGTATCAGATATGCCAGCTGTTCCAAAAGTGAATCCTCCTTTTCCACCAAAATAAAATCCACCAGTGGTACTTCCAAAAGCGGAAGACTTTTCCGTTTCTTTTGGTAGGGCTTCCTTTTTAACTCCTGGCTTCAACGTACCACAGGCAGGACATTTGAGAACATCACCATTATTTGAAACAAGGCAGTCATCACATTTCCAGGCACCTTCTTTAGGTTTAAACAAATCACCAAATCCTTTCTTTCCCTCCTTTTCATGCTGACCTGATTCTTTAGCCTCCTCTTTAGTAACTCCTTTTCCACCAAAATTAAATCCACCAGTGTGCTTCCAAATGCTGAGAACTCTTTTGTTTCTTTTGGTAGGTCTTTCATTTTAACTCCTTGCTTCAGGGTACCACAGGAAGGACATTTGAGTACATTATTATTATTTGAAACAAGACAGCCATAACAGTTCCAACTTCCTGCTTTTGGTTTAAACTGATTTTCAAATACTTTCTTTTCATCTTTTTTAGCAGGCTCAGGTTTAGAGATACTTGTTGAAGACTCAAAATAGCGTACTAAGCTTAAATGATACTGGTTTGTTGTTTGTTTCTGTAACAGCTGGGATGGGTGAGGCAGTAGCAATTGGAGCACTGGGCTTAAAGGTAAATATTGAAGTGTTACACTTAGTTTCTCCACCAAAACTGAAACCAGGTTTAGCTGTGTTTTGGAACGTGAGGCCACCTAAAGTAGACTTTCTGGGTTCAGTTATAAATAGATCAGACTTTGAAGGTTCAGTTTTCTTGTCGGAAGCGGAAAAAACGGTCTGTCTAAAACTGACTGCTCCTGGTGGTGCTTTTTTTTTGTCAGACTCCGGTAATTTTCCAAATTCAAAACCACCACTGAGTGGAAGTTTGCCAGTATCTGCTTCAGCTGTTGTTGTTTTTACTGTAGAAACAGTTTGTCCACCAAACTTGAATCCACTTCCTGTAGCAGGAGTAGTATTATCAGCTGCTGTTGTTATCTGACCAAATTTGATGTCTGCAGCAGATGTTGGTTTTGCCCCTGATTGAAAGGAAACGCCTGAAGATTTTTGTTCCGATGTTGTATTTCCAAACTTGATACCAACTGAAAAAAAAACATTAACATTATAACTTAAATGAATATGAAACAAAGTGTTAAGCAAACTGTCACCCCATCGTGAGTAGACATTGACAAACATTTCATGCTCATTGGGCATGCTAAAAATTTAAAGTATGGTCAAACAGGAAGTGACTGTCAGTGTCTAGCACATCTGAAAACCCCTTAAACAGTACAACACAACTTAATAATGCCGAGACCAAATATCAATTATTGCTCAATATAGAAACTGAGTAATAGGGAGATAATGTCCATATGCATGATTGTGCTTTAGAAGGACTATATTCACAGTGTGTTAAGAACGCTTAGGAGGCCTGATGACCCCTTACAAGCTTCCTGATGATGCTAAAAGGTACCAAATAATTTTTGAGCCGAAAACGGAGAGAAAATCTGGCATGAGTGGAAGGGTGCGCCATCAAGGTGTGAAACATTTTGAACAATGTTTTCACTTTTTACAGCTTAATTATGATGTTGCTGATCAATCATGTTAAAGAGATATTTGCGTATAATTATAGTCCTTTGCTAGATTGATGTCTCTGTGTTTAGACAGTATATAAGACTTTCACATTTGATATTGGTGCCCAGATATATAAAACAAATGTGACATGAATTAATGAGTAAACGTTCACTCAATGATAAGCTTCACAGCATTTCAGTTTTATGATCTTTCTAAAATCACGTAAAAAACAGTAAAATTCATACTTGCAAATTTTAGGTATGGATAAAATAGTGAATTCAACATACCAAAATAAATTAGCACAGTTCACAAATTCAAACCCTTCCTCCCCTTTTTGTAAATATATCAAATCTGTGTTTTCCTACTGTAAACCCCCCAAATCATAACCGGGATTAATGATCATTGCAAAGCCAAGTGGGGAAAACTGGGAAAACCCAGGTTTTACCGGTTAAATTGGGCAATGCTGGGTAATAAATGCATTACATAAAAGATATTAATATGGAACATGGTAGTTTAATTTGGAAGTTCACTTGTATGACTCATATTATAAATTGTATAAATCTGAGAAAGTATTGGTCCAACAACTCTAAGACATACATGAAGACACAGAGATAAATGTGAAAAGCTTTCTCGATAAGTTTGATAGATAATCCTCTTTAAAATTCATTAAATCCGTTCTGTCTAAATTGGTCAACTTTTAAGCCAAAGAATTCAAGTTTTTAAACAAATATATATATGTAACTAATATTAAGTAAAAACAATTAATCATTTATGTACATGATGTAAGGAAAATGAATTTTCAGTAATTTTTGTTGATTGCTAAAGAATGTAAACATGTTTTATCATACTTATTAGTTGCATCACTAATTATTCAGATTATAACACAGATTTTTTTATATTACTATAATCAGCCTTTTCAATTAAACAAGTGTCCATGAAATATTCCCTTAGTTTATTTATTTAGCAAAATGAATGTATAACAATCAAATACACTCAGACAGTGCACTTAAATTTATGTTTTCAAAGTTTGGATTATTTAAACAAAGCTAGGAATTAAACAAGTACCAAGGTAACACAAATGTGAAAGATTTAATTGTAATTTGCCAGTATTATAGACAGAAAAGGGAGAAGTTGAATGTTTGACTCTCAATGTTTATCTGTATAACATACATATATTTGGTTATAATACTATGAAACATCATCATGTCTTCACTATTCTGTGTTAGAAAATAAGCTTATAAAATCATATTGCCCAGTACTGCCCAGTATTACCCATTTCTGGGAGTATTGCCAAGACCGCCTAGGTTTGCAACTATGATCCCATGCACATGAATATTTCTCTGGCTTTCTAAAATTTAGGTTCCGACTTAACTATATGACAATTAACCAAGAAAAACATCAGATTATTAAGTGTGTTATAGCCTGCATGTCTGACACCTAAATTTCTTTCTCTTTGAGTGAAGCTATATTATAATCTTAACAGTACGAGACCGCATAATTTCTTACCTGATGTGAAACCAAATATGTTGGAAGATTTTGACTCTGTCTGTTTTATATCCTCTGGTTTCAAACCTGGCTTCAGTGTTTGACAAGCAGCACATTTCTGAACATCTAATTTATTTGATACCAAGCAAGCGGGACACGACCATGATCCCCCATCTTTCTTGAACATTGAACCAAGTGATGGTTTATTTGTGGTCACTGTTTTAGCTGGATCTTTTTGCGCTTGATTTGATTTTACTTGATCAAGTTCAGACTGCAGTTTTTCAAAAGTTGTTTTGAATTTCAAAGCAAGGTCCTCATCTTCGAAACGAACTGCTAATGTTTCTATCTGAATTTTTCCCTCAGAGAAGTCCTGAGCATTCAAACACCATGCCTTTTAGAAGACAGCATTGGAGAAAGTTTCATTTCTGTAGTAAGAAAATGATTGGCGCAAACTTTCAAAACTTGATCTCGTCTCATTAATAATCGAACACGTTGTGTTTGTTCATGACGTGAGTTTCAATTCACCAGTTCCTCTTTCCTTCCCCTGTGCGTCGTCAAATCTAAATAATTTTGCCCGTTCACAGAAAACGACCTCTTCTTCCTCTTCTCCTGTTTTTGTTTCAACAAGATCAGACAAATCTATGACTGGTTTAAAATCAACATTAGGTTTATATTTATCTGTATGATCTTTTGATGTAGATTTTACAGGACTTGTCTCCTTGATGATTTTCCAGCAAAAATACTTTCCTTTTGAGGAGCTGAAAATATGTACCCAGCAGAACCAGTGGTTGTCGATGGCTTCTGTGATGAGGTAGAAAATTCTGACCACCTCCGGGAGTAGTCGATGACACTTTTCCAAAACTGAATGGAGACTGAGTACCTGTTCTAAAGGTTGTTGTTCAAAACTAAAGTTTCCTTTTGGTACTGAAGAACCAGTAGCAACTGAAGTAGCCATAGAAACAGGATTAGCTAATGGTTTTCATATTTTGATTGTTTTTATTTTTTGTTTAAAGGATTCTTTATTTACAGCGGATCTTTGTTATTTTTAAAAAAATATTTAGAGCTTGACATTTGACACTATATTCTAGAGCATGCTTTTCCTATCATTATTTCCTTAATAAAGGGTTGCTCCTTACAAGGAAGCTATTAAACCAAGAACTCTAAGTGGTGAAGTTGAAATCATCAGTTTGAAAATTTTACGTACGCCAACAGGAGTTGGTTTTGGAATATCTATGACGACGGATACGTTCCAATTGTTATAGCCACAGTACCGTCCTCTTTTCCAAAAAAGAGACCTACCGATTTTGATTTATCACCGGGTTTGTACTTACATGAGCAACACGACATGTGCCACTAGTGGAGCAGGATCTGCTTACCCTCCCGGAAAACATGAGATCACCCCAGTTTTTGGTGGTGTTCGTGTTGCTCAGTCTTTAATTTTCTATGTTGTGTTTTGTGTACTGTTATTTGTCTTTTGATCCTTTTCATTTTTGTCATGGCGTTGTCAGTTTATTTTTCGACTTTTTGTGTTTGAATGTCCCTTTGGAATCTTATCAAATATGTAATCTCAATGTCTAGTTCTTATCATGTTTTAGGAAACTTGAAAAGGGACTTATTCCAGCGGCTTATTCCTTCCACTAATTATCACAGTTCTCAAAAAGTGGTGGTCCAAAGGTTTTTGCCATCAAAATCAAAAAGGACCGACACAAGTTGGTATTTTGCAATAGAAATAATAGTGATGACCGGCAGGGGATCTTTAAAGATAACCAGGGGAAAAAACACTTTGGGAACCATGATTAATTACATAGAAATTGTCCCCCACCACGAGAGAGAGTAACAGGAATTTATTTCTATAAGTAAGCTAGCTGGTACGTATACTGATGAAATTTTGCCATATTAAAAATGAATGTATTATAATTTACTCAGTTATATATGATTCGTTTCGTTTAATTACTGAAGGTAAACTTATTTTCATATCTACACGTATTTGTAGTATTTTGAAAGTACTTACTGATTTTGATATCTTCTTTTGGGTTCCAAAAATATCCAACTGATTGATTCAAAGATGATTTTTGCACTGAATTGAAAACAGGAATTCTCCCATCTGTTAACAGTTTCAGGAATTTAACTTCATTACTTACGGATATTTTAAATAAACTGTTCATAAACACGTCAATGTCGTTTGGAACACCTGTTCCAAAAGAAATCAAAATTTTGGAACCATCAAATTTGTAATTTCTTAATAGTTGTTTATATTTCTCAATTTGACTAGCTATCTTTTGTGCCTCAATCATTACCTGCACTTCAGAGGCTTTTTCAATGCTTACTTCAAGAGTCTGTTTATCTGAAAGAACAGTTTTTTTTACAATTCGTACATGTATCCATCCTATCTTCTAAAATATGTTTCTGTTCCTCATATATTTTTTTTAGTTCAGCTTTCTTTGTTATTTCCATTGCTCTTACTTTCGAAATCATATTACTGCATGATATTTCTATCATCTTCTGTTTATCTCCATACTGTGTTTCATTGCTTTGTAAACATTCTGTGTAGTGAGATAAGAGAAAATCAAAATCATTTGATACATGTCGTATATCCATTTTAACTTTTCAAATTTAGCATCTGTGAAAAAACTTTTCGCTTTCTCTTCAATAGTTACAACATTGTCACACTTTCTGTGACCTAAAGATACACAAAGTGTACAACATGGTACATCATGATCGTTACAGAATAACTTCAGTTTCTTAGAATGCAGATCGGAGATATTTTTGAATGCTTTAGGTATTTTTTCTTCGTCTGTTAGCGTAGATATTGGTTTGATGTCATGATTAGAAGTTGCTTTATTTGACTTATGATATTTCTGGCAGGTATCACAAAGGGTATCTGAGCAATCCATGCAGATAAACGTTGCATTTGATGTGATATCAAGTCTCTCACACGACATGCATATCTTTTCTAGTCGTGTAAACTTTTCTTTTTCTAATAGCCCAATTACAAGGGAATTTGCAGGTAACTGATCTACAAATTCCTTTGGTGTGCATTCTTTCTTTGGTAACTGAACTGTTGCACGGCAGACTGGACAGTTTATATGATTCTTTCCTTCCAATTTATCCAGTATTGAAGTACTGTATGTCAAAATACAACCCTCACAGAAAGTATGTAAGCATGGGAGAGACTTTGGTTTTGTGAATCTTTCTAGACAAATTGGACAAATTAAAATATCTATCGTCTTTTGAGAGTCTACACATTCTGCCATCTTTGTAAAATTACTGATTGCAATCACCAGATGCCAGTAATTGGAAGTTTTCTTTATCCATGTTTACATCTGAAATGGAAATCATAGAGCTCAACTACCACTACTGTTAAGACATCTTTTCATTGAAAAGAACACTCTTAATTCTATAAACTGTGAATGTTTGAGGTTTCTTTAAAGAAACAGATTCAGAAATATTGTCAACCTTGCAAAATTGATTAAAGAGACGACTGATGTCGTAAAGGCCGCTTTGCTCAATTTCTTCTTACTTTAATGAAACATGTTTATCAACCATCTTTTCTTAAATAGGAGTAAAGGTAGTTCTTTGTAAGTCTATTATTAGACTGGCAATTTAGAGTTTAACATGTTATATAGTTATTTGACTATTCTTAAAACTCTCTGTTCAATTTTAGACTTCTTTACATTTTTTTTGTTGGTGTATTTACATTGTTGTTTCATTTATTTACACTCTATTTTGTATTTATAGAAGGATTATGATAAAAGTTATTAATAAAAGTCAACTTGGGTATACAACAGAAAAGTGTTTCCGTCGACTTAAAAACCTAAAGAATAAAATTGAGAATGGAAATGGGAATGTGTCAAAGAGACAACAGCCCGACCATAGAACAGACAACAGCAGAAGATCACCAACAGGTCTTCAATGCAGCGAGAAATTCCGCACCCGGAGGCGTCCTTCAGCTGGCCCCTAAACAAATATATATACTAGTTCAGTGATAAGCACACAATTGTTTGTAAGATCAACAAAGAAGAAGGTATAAAAGGGCCACTTTTGGCCCATTGAATTCGTAAAATCAAAAAGTATGATATTCTACAAAATGACAACATTCAGATGTTCATAAAACATATATCGCCCATAAGTGTTCATATTTTGAATGTTGTCTTACATATTAGCACTACGGCTCAAAACTTCTTATATTTATTTCAAAACAACAAAAGCTGTTGGTCATATATGTTCTTACCAAAAATATGCGCGAAATGCCCATTTTAGATCAAACACGTACATTTCGTCATGTGTATGACGTCATAGTGACATCACAATTGATATTTCTGTACTAAAATGTCTAGATCATATCAATTTGTTCAATAAAACAAATCAATAAAATTGGCTGACTTATAAGGTTACTATTTTAGCAATTTCAGTGGTCAAATAATAGCTCGTATCATACCTCCTCCTTACAAAGTTTCATATGGCAAAATCAAAGGTACTTTATTCAAATGATTTGTACCACGTGACTTTGTCCCTTTGATCAAATTACTTCCTTAGCTTAAGATTGAAAATATAATTTATTTTAGATTTGCGGATAATCCAGTCCTTTTCCGTCATGTATCTAAAACTAATGTATCTTTAAAACTTCCTTTGGCGGATATTTACAAAAATGCTGTGTAATTCTAAGGAAAATGCTTAAAATTTGACTTTTACGAAACGGGAAGGTTGAAATCATCGTGTTTTTAAAAGAATTTGGCCGAAAACTTAAGAAAGCAGGTAAGTTAAAATTATTTAACTTTAAAATTCAACCTACAAGGTGTTTCCTATATGCGAACAAATCATGAACATATATCTTCTTGCATATTTATTTCTGTTTTGAATCTTGCTATTTTACGATTTTCCGTCATTTTATATGATCTTATATAGCAATTATCCTATGGTTAAATTTTTAAACTAAAAGGCCGAAAGATTTCAGAGTAGACAATGTCCATTTGTACACGGACAGAAGCCTAAAACATGTACAATTCACCTATATGCGAACAAATTGTTCATTCAACATAGGTATTGGCATATTGGCATTTTTCTTTTAGGGCTTATATAATCCTATTGTAATGGCTGCCGTCATGATAAGGTAAAATGGCCGCTATGCAAATTAGCAAATTACCCCAAATTTTTCCATATGTAACAATTTAATACATTTTGATATTTAACCTTTAATGCAAATTTCTGCAAAACTTCTTAGAAGGATTCTTCTATACACTAGCAGGAATCAATCCTTAATGGAACACAAAATCTTAAATTCCTGTTATGATTTAGAATTACTACTAGGAAAATTTCAGTTTTCTGGCACGCTTTTACATTTTCTTGAACGAATCTTTCTTATTTAACCAGATCATAACAATCTTGACTAATATTGATTTGTCTTAAATAAGCTTTAACTGGATTCTTGTTTGCTCATTTCGTTTATTTTCATCAACCATGTTCCAGTTTACACATTCAAAAGGTGGATGGTAATGCATTCAGATTGTGGATAAACACAATGCTGCAAGAATTAGTTACAAGAGAAATATGTAAATGTAAGAAAGGATGGCTTATTAAAGTACTTAATTTTAAGCTTCACTTTTAACATGTTTCAGAGGTATTTATTTTCTCATTTGCAAGATAGTACTAGTTAAATAAATCCAACTAAAGTGAATTATAGCTTTACTCGTATTTTAAAATGCCTTTCAACATTCTGTAAAATCCCTGATCTGATTAGGTATTTTACAAAATAATTGAAATAATAAAAATTTTGTTTTACAGATTCCATAGTTTAAATCAGGAATTTAACAAAAAAAAAGAATTCATTTTACCTAAAAAAGCTTTGAAGAAAAAAAATAGTTATACTCAAAGAGTAATGGCTATTTGATAGAAAGGTATATACTATGAAAAAGTTAAATCACAAAAATACTGAACTCCGAGGAAAATTCAAAACCGAAAGTCCCTAATCAAATGGCAAAATCAAAAGCACAAACACATCAAACAAATGGACAACAACTGTCATATTCCTGACTTGGTACAGGCATTTTATTATGTAGAAAATGGTGGATTGAACCTGGTTACAGTTTGCCGTTTTCCATTAATAACTGACTTACTGTAGAGAATGGCTCAGACAGGAATGTCTTGAAATCATGATGTAAATAACATTTTAATAAAGTGAGTGCAGATGTATGTTGGTGTGTGAATCTATAATTGGTGTCCTAACAACTGAACAAAGTAAAAATCCAGTTCAACAGATGCTTTAATTGTAGAATTTAATTTGATATGATGAGTAAATTTATCTTATTCTAGAGAAATTAACATCAACAAGATACTAACAACAATTTCTTTTTGTTTTAGCTCGGTGAAAAAGCGATACTATTAGCTTCTTTTAGCTGTTTAAGCCAACATCAGTTGTACCGTCTACAGCTATACAGATTTCAATGATCAATCGGGCAATAGGTATCTGTGGAGAGGTGCATGTAGTGAGAGGTGAAATAGTTCCACAGATTTCTTTTGGACACTACAAAATTAAATAGAATTAAATTCCGTGATTTAGAAACCTGACATGAAAGTGCTATTTTAGGATTGGATTTTTAAAGATAATAAAATGAAAATAGATTTTGAGAACATGTCTAATGACAATACCACATCAGTATCCAGCAATTAAAAGTGAACATCAGAATAGTGCTCCTCATGTTACCATAGCAACCTTCCAGGATAATATTGCAATCATAGCACTGGCATTCAAAATTAATTTTCATAAATTTCATAGAATGACTATAATAAGTTTAGAACTATACAATAAAGTCTAATTGCGCTTTACTGTATATAGCTAGTGGAAAAAAGCAATTTCATATATTGATGACAATAACATTGGAATTTACAGACATCTCAATTCTACTAATCGAACTGTTTATTTGGACTCTTAAATTACAAAATACAGTTGCACAACGACTTCACCAGTTCACTTTGGGAATGCATTTATTTTGCTTCCATACCTTCATAGAATAAGATCAAAGATTGTGCGCAGTATTTCGGACAGTAAACAAATTCAAACAATAATTGCGAAAATGTATTAGCGGATATAACATTAACGGTAACAATTTTCTGCACCAGATGCGCATTTCGACAATAAATATCTCTTCGGTGATGCTCGAGGCTCACAATATTTGAAAATTTAAAACTTATTAAAAATTAAAAAGCTTATAAACCAAAAAAAGACGAAAAGTATAGACGAAGCCAAATGAGGGAGATATCTTCCCCTAATTTCAAATAATTTCAAAAAATTTGTGACAACAAATTTTAAAACACACTATATACGTATTTTCACGACCTAAATTTGACACAGCGACACAAACTTTGTAAATATCTAAGCCAATACATGTAAGCCAATATATAAACATATTTGCCTAGGACGTATCTGATCTTAGTAAAAGTGAAATGCACTCGTATCTTATTCATACAAAAGGTGAATAGGTTGTTAGTTAGGCACCTTGTTATCCATATCGACAGATACCTGCTGAGATAGAGCGCCAACTACATGAGATGGAGAGACATGGAATCATCGTAGAGTATACATCACCATTTCACAGCCCAGTACGTAGTTATTGTGAAGAAGCAAAATGGTGACTTTCGTTTTTATGTGGATTTTCGTGCGCTAATCAAGATACCTGAGCCACTTTTATTTTGAATTCCACACATGTCTGACATATTGGATACATAAGTTGATGCCAAGCCAGAACTTTATTCAACCATCGAGGGGTCTAGGTGGCCGAGTAGTCTAAGTAGTCGAACTACTGTATCACTAGCCTGTCAACACTGAGGTTGTGAGTTCGGATCAGGCATGTGGCAGGTGCGTTCGACTCAATCTTATTATTGACTAGGATTGTTAGTTCTTCTACCGAAGGTCGATGGTTAACTACGGCTTCCTCCACAAATAAAAACTGACCGCAACGAAATAGCTCAGTAGTGCTGAAAGTGGCGTTAAACACCAATCAATCAACAATGAATCAATCAATTCGACCATCGATTTTTCAGGATTCTGACAGGTACCATTACATTCTACCACAAAACACTATTTGAATTTAACAGACCAGCATTTGCTATGATGAACTCATCAATGACGTTCTAATGTTTAAAACTCTTTTGAGGAACATTTACACCCTTTACATTATGTATTTACCAATATACGCAGTGCTTTCTTAAAATAAAATCCGTCAAAATGTTAATTTGCAAAGAATGAAGTTAAATATTTCGGACATATAATTTGAAAATGGAATTAAAGTTAACCCAGAAAATAAGAAAAAGTGACCATTTCCAAACTCCAAAGACGGCAAAACAAGTTAAAAGTTTTCACGGGATGGCGAATTATCAAAGAAATTTGTAAAGGACTATGCATGTATTGCTTCACCTTTATTTTTAAACTTCTTAATTGAGGAAAACTATGAGAATTGACTAGACATTGGGATGTCAAAGGGCATTTGATACTTTGAAAAATGCACTTATTTCAGCCCAAATCCATGTTTTCAAGAATTTGACAAATCGTTTATTATACATCAACGGATGCATCTGAATAATCAAATGGATATATGTGGTAAGTCAGATTAAAAATGGAATGAAACACCCTATTGCTAATAGGGAAGATCTTTCCGTGGGTCTGACCTAAGATGACACATCATCGAAAAGAAAGTATTATATCTAGTTGATGGTATACAGCACTTCAAACAATAATGTGTGAGCCAAGAAATCACTGTTTATACGTAAATGTAACCGTGAAGTCCCTGCATAAAACAAAAAATGCCAAGGTCGACTAGGAAGATGGAGTTTGTTACTTCAGGAATATATAATATCAACATAATACACCGTGAAAGCTCCGAAAATACTGTTGATTGTCTATCTATCTCGGCAACAGTATGACTCAACACCGACAGTTTCAAATGGTTTGGCAGAAAATTTGTAAAACATTAATGAAAAGGAGTATACGAAAACTGTGCTGTTCTACAAATGAGTAGTTGAAGGGAATGTAGTCGTAAACATCCAACAAAGAACAATTCTAGAACCTGAACTGTATAAGAATTTATCAAAACATCAACAAGAATATCGTACCGAGAACTACTAGATGATCCAGTGTTAGCAAAGACAATTGTGGCCGAATCATATAATTTTGCACTAGATGATGGAATTTTGGATCATTTTTATTCAAAAAGATGTAAGCAAGTACCGAGACAAGAGCACTTAGTGAAAGAGGTCGCCGTTTCTAGAATTTTACGTGATGCTGTGTTGAGGTCTAACCATGACTGTATTCTAGGCGAAGGGCATCATGATTTTGACAGAACATATGCATAACTACGCAACTAGCACTTTTGACATATTAGCTGACATATGGACATAGTAGTTGACCCACCTAAATAAAGGCAACAGTACTATACCGCTGTCCAATAGTCATAATTCGATTAAGCAAAAACAAAACCGGTTAACAAACTAAACCCGAGGGAAACACATCAACTATAAGTGGAAAACAAAGGAACAACAAAAACACTAAACTACAACAAAAGCAAACGGCAACATACATAGAAACGGACTGTCTGGTAACAACTGCCATATTCCTGACTTGGTGCAGGACATTTTAAGAAAAAAATTGAAGATTGAACCTGGTCTTACGGCTAGCCAAACCTCCCGCTAACATGGCAATGTTAAAAATACTGCTAAAATGACAACAGTACGTGACAGGAATACAGTACACACAAACGCAAGAACAATCAGCACAGAGAAATACATAGATAAATAATATAATAGTACATAACAACATGTAAACCGCAGAATAACAACGGACACCTCCCATGAATTTATGACAGCACACCAGGACACCACAAACCAAATATAAACTGCGCGTCACATGAATGGATCATCGTCTCAAAAAGTGACGTATTTTATGTGACGTCTATATTATCATAGGTAAATTTCTAAAAATAAAATAGACACGTACAAGAATATTAAATTGGAAGTGAGTTTGTAATGGTGTTATTTTATGTATTTTCTAACCATGACAAGAATATTAAAATGGAACTGTGTTTGTCATGGTGTTATTATTTGTTTTTTTCTAACCATATCGGTTTTTCTTCTAAATCAAAACTGTGTATAAACAAAAAAATCCTGTGCATATAGTGGCTTTAAACTTAAAATCATATAAATGAAGTAGCCGATTTTTTATCTTATCTTTTACATACATGTAGAAAATAAAAATAAAATAACTGTAATATAAGGCAAGATCATGTAAGCCCAAACAGTAAACACACATGAAAACAAACAATATAAGACAAAAACCCTGTAGACGAACCACGAGTAACTCGACTATACTGACAAATAATACATATGTGAAATGGACCGAAAATACATAATTCAAACCACAAACGAAATAAACAGACAACAGCACAAAATGACACACCGGACCCACCCGTATTAGAAAGTAACAACAAAATGCCCGAAAGCGGGATATATAAATACCGAAACACGTCGTCTCCAACAACGAACATAAGACATAAAAAAATATCCAACCGGTCTTACAAAAGAAACATCATAACTAAATACATGAATGTTGGATATATATATATACCGAGACACGTCGTATAGCATTGCGAATTCACATTCGGCAAAACAGTCATATTCGTGAATAAGTCACGTTCAGTAATTAGCAGACCAGACGACGTAGATGGTAAACCACAATCTAAGACGTGGTAAAAATGTCGTTAGTTAGTTTAGACACAGACACATCGTATAGATCAACCAATTCGTGATGGTGTCCATAAAATCAACGGAGTGTCATTTTTAATCTTTCCTCCTCATAACTCTGTTGGAGCAGTTTCTGCGTAAGGAGCACACTCTTGTATATGAAGTCCGTTTAGTGTGATCATGCACAAGCATAACGTATTAACTGAGATATGTAAACACCATACGACGGGGCAGAGGGTATGTTACTGCTGAGAGATGATAAATTGATAATTGAGAAGTTGAAATCATCCCGTTTGTCATAGATTTTAGTCTGAATCGTCCATCTGTGTTAATATTGAGGAAAAGACCAAGGTATGAAGCAGTCTTTCTATTATCAGTAGAATCCGTACTTTCAAGTTCACTGGGATATATGAGATGCAAGTACTGGCTGAAATATTGGTTATTCAGTGATAGGACATCATCAATATATCTGAAAATAAAATTAAAGAATTTTGCAAGGTGTTTTTTCTTTTTGTCTTTTAGAAGGTTCTGAATAAATTCTGCTTCTTACGAGTACAAAAACAAATCGGCCAGTAGGATGCACAATAAGTACCCATTGGAATACCGACTGTTTGTTGAAATATCAATCCTCCAAACTCAACAAATATATTGTCGATCAAAATGTCCAGCATTTTGAAAATATCATCTACAGTGTATTTTTTGATAGAATCAGTGTGGTTCTTTACAAAATAAGAATTATTATAACCCAAAACATGAAATTTATATCTACGATTCCCATTTTTATAGAAAAAGCTTTGTTTAATGAGATGGTGAAGTCGATCTTTCAATTGAGCATGGGGAATAATTGTGTAAAGCGTAGACAAATCTAAAGTCTTAATGTTGCTGCAAAATTGCAGAGATTGTGATTTAAGATTTAGCAGTAGATCTTTAGAATTTTTAAGAATCCACATCTGATTGACACCACTGGTTGAATATATCTCATCACAATATTTCTGAAGGCCATCTTTTACTGTAGAAAGAATAGTAGTCAGCACTTTAGAAAGATACTAAACAGATGAATACAAGCATGTACTTCTAGTAATCGATGGCTATTCAAAGTGGTGTGAAATATTCCCTCCATGACAAAAAAGAGGTAGCAGGAAAACTGTACAAGGAGATAATTTCACTATACGGTGCACCTAGAGTTTTTATACCAGATCGCGGTACGTATGTCACCTCGATATTGAAAAGACAGTGTTTGAAATGTTTCAGATTACTAAATACTTAACGAGCTCCTAACATTCGCAAACAACTGATCTGACGAAAGAATGAACTCTGTAATTCTCCAATTAATACGCAGTTATGCTAAAGATCAGCAAGATGACTGGGTTCATCTGTTACCAAAAAGCATAGTGGCATACCGAACCACTCCTGCAACTCACCATTCTTCGTGCAGTTTGGACGAGAGATTTATCTATCGATAGACACTTTTCAACAACTAAGGAGCATTTGGCCCAAGATCACAAGATACTTTATGGACGAATTCTTCAAAATTTAGAAAGGACTAGAAATATGTCATCAGAAAATATAGAACAATCTTAAGAAAGAAATAAACACCAATATGTAGAGAAAACCAAGGAATCTGAATTTGTCAACGAATATTTGTTCCGCCTAACAAAAGTTCCCCTGGAAACTGTGTTATAAATAATGCCATACTATCTGTTTCTGTTCGAACAAATATTATATAACCTTTATTTCATTAGGAACAAATACTGTAATATGTGTTCCAGTGGAAGTATTATTACAGAATATTTCTTCCATTTGAAGCTACCATTATGAAGGAACTTCTTTTTCATTACAAATTCAGACCTTCCCAGAGAGTTTCACTTAATTGTACAACAGTTTCTGTAGGATTAGCTTTAACACTGCATCACAAGTGGGTAGGTTTATACTATTTAATACTTGTACACAATTTAAGAAAGAAAACATAGAATGGCTGATGGCTTCCAGCAGAGGTAATGAGACTCTTTATTACAAAGTTAAACTTAAAAACTAGTACTGTTAATGTTATTAAAACAGGAATAGCTGAGTGCCATTTTCCATGCTAGCTCGTCAATTTCATATTGATAAGACTTTGAGCGGGGAAAACAGAAAAAGGTTTAGCTATGCCTATCAAAAAAGTAAGTCAGGTATATACGCACATACATAAGGTAGCTCTCCTTATCATACAGTGCTCTGGACCTTGGTGACATATTTCTGCTAGAAAATGTTTTCCTATTAGTAAAAACTTCCTACCAGGAATAATTTGGCACGAAACCTGGTAGGAATTTGATTTTCCAGTCGATAATTTGAATATTCCTGGTAGGAATCGCAATATTCCTGCTAAATCAAATTTCTCAGCTGTTATTCATGCTACAATCAAGCTGGAAGATGCACACTTTCCTTGTAGGCATTTATGATTCTGTTTTCATTCCGGCAGGACTTGCAGGCAGTTAGGTTTGTTCTTTTGTAAATCTTATTCATTGGCATTTTGAAGAAATTGTATTCATGATCATTTTTACTATTTACAATTTATACTTATAAAGTGTAGCTTTCGTGTTTTTTTAAAGCAATGGGTCGATACCGCTGCTGATAGACTATCAGTCCAGTCCTAGAGGATATCATCAGCTGAGTAGTCAGTACTTCTGTACTGACATGATTTATAACAAACCTTTTTAAAATTTTCCGTTTATAATTTTTTTAAATTATGAAAAAACTAAGTTTTCAACTCCTTCAGGCAAAGTTGACCTACGATGGTTTTTGGCTATTTTTAGGTCCTTTTTTGTCATATAGCTCTTCAACTGTTTCGGTTTTTATACATCCTTGGCTTTCAAAATTCGGCTTTGAGCGTTCCCGGTGAAGGTAAAATCCAGAAAAGTGCTACGGACGGAAAAAATTTATTAAGTGTAGTTTTCATTCTCCCCCCAATCTATTAAAGTTTTTGAGGCAATTGGCAAAATAAAAAAACTAAGTAAAATCTTCATTAAAGAGCAATAAATCTTCAAAAGAATTTAACAATTTCAGTCATGTAGACTTTCTTAATTTATATCATTTTCTAATGGTCACTTTTATTTTCAAAAGATTCTCTACTATCTTGACAAAAACTATTTAAGTGTTTGCAAAGAAATGGGTAAAAATGGTCATTCAGGGGTAATAACTCCTATAAGGAGTCAGTTGACAAGTTTTTTGGCCATGTTGACTAATTTGTTAATCTTTCTTGCTGAAATTTTTTGTGTTTTTCAATTCTTTCTATCCCTATTACAGTTTCAGCAAACTATGCAAAACAATGGGTAAAATCATCAATGTAATAACTATAATAACTCCTTCAGGGAGTCAATTGATGATTTTGGTCATTTGACTTATTTGTAGATCTTGTGGTTGTTGTCATTTTTACAATTTAAAGCTGATCGTTATCTATGATAGTTTTCAAGATAATAACCAAAACTGATTTTTTTTGAAAAAAGGACATTTCAGCTAGGGGCAATTACTTCGTGCCTGACCGTAGAGGTGCATTAGTCCAAGTAACTCGCAACTTGACTTCTGTAACGTTTTTTTTTTCCTAACTTCAAGTTCGAGTTTGATTCTGATAATTACAATTTAAGGACTTTCTACTGTTACTTCAAGGGGCTAAAATGACATGGCTCAATGAACAGCAAAGTGAAATCGAGTTTTTCCAATTATGATTATAATTTCTATTATCATGGTCATAGAAATGACTATTTTAACTTTATTACTACGACATTTTGTAAATGAATGCATTGCAGTTTCAAAATAGTCCAAAGTGTAAATTTTGATTTGCCTTGATTCAAGCTAGATACTGAAGGGTCCTCCTCAATGCTCTCAACTTTGTACCTTTTTTGGCGTTTTCAACCTTTTTTATTCGGGCGTCACTGATGAGTCTTTTATAGACGAAACGCTCTTCGGGAGTACACAATTTTAGTTCCGGTATCTATGATGAATTTATTCATTCGTTCGAGTTCGGACTTAAAGCCTTATCACGTGACCGGATTAAAAACGGCTAAAAGCAAACGAGTGGAACCGGCTGAATCAAAGATGGCGACTGAAGTACATATTTATACTATTTGCTTTTCAAGCTGTCAAATATTTTAAAAGAAATGGACCCGTTAATAATGAATGTATGTACACATGTACAATTTTTTTTCCCAAAACCTTCTTCGTCATTGAAAAGTTTCTTGGAGATACATATTTGGAATTAAAATATGGCGTTGTATTCGATTACAGTGTTTTCATAGTGAACCATTACAGTATCGCATTACAATGAAGTTTGTTTGAAAATTTTACAATCTGCATCCTTCAATTTTGACAAATTACCTTACATGCACTTTCAGCAATACTTTTTTGATCGGCTGATTTCCTGCCGATCTGCCAAAAGCTTTTGACAAGGTGTCTTACAGTCTACTTCTACATAAAAGAGGGACGAAAGATACCAGAGGGACAGTCAAACTCATAGATTGAAAATAAACTGACAACGCCATGGCTAAAAATAAAAAGACAAACAGACAAATATTAGTACAGAAGACACAACATAGAAAACTAAAGACTAAGCAACACGAACCCCACCAAAAACTGGGGGTGATCTCAGGTGCTCCGGAAGGGTAAGCAGATCCTGCTCCACATGTGGCACCCGTCGTGTTGCTTATGTTATTACAAATCCGGTAAATAGTCTAATTCGGTAGGTCACATTCGTGAAAAGGGAAGGGTATTGTAGTTACGACATAAGGAACATATCCGATATCATTTGTGAAACGGTTATTCCATAACGGTCAACCGACTCGTGATGGCGTCCGTAAAATTTACGAAGAGATGATTTCAGCTTCACCACTTGGAACTCTTGGTTTAATAGCTTCCTTGTGAGCAGCAATCCTCTATCAAGGAAATCATGATAGGAAATACAAGCCCGGGAATATCGTATCAATTGAGAGACATATACTCCGTATGCAGGCGCTGCTGGAATGTTGCTACATTGAAATGGAAAGTTCACAATTGAGAAGCTGAAATCATCTCTTTTGTCGTAAAGTTTTGTTTTCAACCGACCCTCATTGTCAATTTCTAGATGTTAGTCAAGATATGAGGCAGACTTATCTGTATCTGTAGTATCCTTTATCTCTAGTTCGATGGGATAGATTCGTTCAACATAGTCACCAAATTTTGTATTATTTAGTGAGAGAACATCATCTATATAGCGGAACGTTAAGTTAAAGGATATTGCTAACTTCTTATCTTTCTTCCTAAGAAGTTCCTGTATGAAGTCAGCCTCATAATAATAAAGAAACAAGTCGGCAAGAAGAGGGGCACAATTGGTTCCCATTGGAATTCCGACAGTCTGTTGAAAGACACGTCCTCCAAACGTAACAAATACATGTATGTTGTCAATCAAGAAATCAAGCATCTTGATAATGTCAGTTTCAGAGAATTTTTTGTTTTAATCAGAGTGATTCTTTACAAAGTAGAATTTATCCCTTCCCAAGACAAGATACTTTTATCTTCGTTCGCCATTCTTTTTAATGAAACAAAGTAATACCAACTCTTTCAATTTGTCTTTTAGTTTGGAATGGGGAATACTTGTGTAAAGTGTAGAAAAGTCAAATGTTTTAATACTATTGCAAGATGAGAGAGTCTTAGATTGTATGTACTCTGAAAGATCTTTGGAATATTTTAGTATCCACATCTGATTCAAGTCCCCTCTAGAATAAGGCAGTTTCACAATAACTTTGGAGCCTGGCTTTGATTGCTGATAAAATAGATGTTAATAATTTAGAAAGAGGTTTCGTGGACACTTATGTAGTTTAGGTATCCAATACAGTGATGGAAGATCCAGTTCTTCATCTTTGGTTGAAATTCCAAAGGAATATAGAACAGACCTATATGGTTATCCAGGATTTCCACATAAACTACATCATTATGGCATCAGAAGAAGAACAAACAAATGGATGAAGGAATTTCTCACGAACAGAATACAAGTAGTAGTTGAACATGTTGAAGGCGAAACATCAAAGTGAAAGTAGAATCTAGAGTACCAAGAGTACCACAAGGACCAGTCAAAGGACCCAGTCTCTTTTATATATATAAAAAAAAGGTAAATCACAAAAATAATGAACTCCGAGGAAAATTCAAAAAGGAAAGTCCCTCATCAAATAAAGTCCTTAAATAAATTAACGACCTACCAGAAGGCCTCCACTCAACAGAGAGACTGTTTGCGGCCGATACTATTGTCTATTTGACCATTTCCCCAGACAACAACTGCCGAATGATAAACTCCAAGAAGCCCTTGAAAAACCGGCAAAATGGGAAAAGCTTTGGAAAATGAAGTTCCACCCTGAAAAATGCAGCGTCCTTACAGTCACAAAAAAAGAAAAATCCAATCAAGTGGGACTACGAGCTTTATCCTTTGCCATAGTCTGGAGCATCTTTTTAAGGTATGGACGCTACATCCTATGGACGACATGGTAGAATTGACGTCGCGTCCTACATCGGTCTGAAGTATGAAACATCAACTAAATACCTGGACTGCACCATCGCAAATGATCTATATTGGGGAGTACACATAAACAACATCACAGGTAAAGTCCGTCGAAGCCTTGGTTTCTTACATCGAAAACTCCTATCAGCTCAAAATTCATCAAAGAGCATGCCTATAAAATATTAATAATACATTCTCCTGTAAGACATTTAGAGACTTTAGAGACAACCATCACAACTTTGGATAAGTGATTGTGGACCAAAAAGTTAATTTGTGTTCAAGCCGAAAAGAAACCAAGGGACAATCTAATATCATATGTTTAAAAAAAAAGACAATACAAGGATTCAATGTAGCCATTCATCATTTTCATTATTATATCACTTAAAAATTACCAGGGTTATTTTTCTTTTTTAAACATAGGTATGCATTTTTTCTACCTGATCTATGACACTGAAGATGAATGGTTTTATTTCATTTCCATAAACTTACTCAAAAAATTGTTTTAAATTGCCCAAAGATGGAGAATTTCTCAATTTTCATACAAATTCTTTTGATATTATTAAGGTGTTCTGATTTTTAAAATCTTCTTTGTCTTCAATTGAATAATTTTTGCATGATTGGAAATGGAAATCATCAAAGGAAGGTGTAGAATATTTTTTATTGAATTTTAACTTAATAATTTCAGAAAAGAGGCATTGAAAATGAACTTTGTCAAGAACAACAAATAAATTTTATTTAAATTGGTGTTCATTCTTCATAGAGCAATATATAATTTCCTGTATTCAAATATACATCTATAAATACCTCACACTGTTAAATATCAATATACTTCCTGGGGAATAAACAAATAAATTTTATTGCAGAAAATCTCCAGGTTACAGTTATGCAATTTTGTTTATTGTTTCATACTAATTAGTGATAATTGTAACTTAAATTAACCAAAATTATTGACTAATATCAGGTGATTATAACACTAATTGTACAGGTAAAATAGACCCTGCTTGCCTTTTTCATAAATATTTCGTTTTTTTTGTCTATTCTTTGCAAAAAATGCATCTTTTATCTTTAATTCTTCATCTCTGAAAGATAATTTACCGAAAATAAATTTATGTAGTGTAGATTAAAAGTGATTATAGGTATACTATTGAGGTCAATATTACTGTGTATTCAATTATGTAATTCAAGATATATCAACTGTGGTCAATACTGTGGTCAATTAAGGTTGGCATTAAAGTAGAGGGGATTCCACATGTTCCAATTTGAGTGAAATTATTTGTAAACAATGACAGTTGTCAATCTGTTCTCTTATTTGCCTAGTACTTAGAATTGGAATAATAACATTTCAAAAAAGTGTGGGAATCTACTTTGATATCAATACACATCTTGTACCACATGTTATTCAATTACTTACACAAGTCTTAGATACTGATAAAATACTTTCATATATATATTCTCATCAACTGCTCAAATTTATATATATTACTTTTCACATTTATTAATAAATAGTAATATGTATTATAAATCTTGATTTGCAAAGGAACTATATGCAATAAAATTGAGAATGGAAATGGGGAATGTGTCAAAGAGACAACAACCCGACCACAGAACAGACAACAACAGAAGGTCACCAATAGGTCTTCAATACAGCGAGAAATTCCCGCACCCGGAGGCGTCCTTAAGCTGGCCCTAAACAAATATATATACTAGTTCAGTGATAATGGACGTCATACTAAACTCAAATTATACACAAGAAACTAAAAGTAAAAATAATACAAGACTAACAAAGGCCAGAGGCTCCTGACTTGGGAAGTTTATATCTAAAATTAAGGAGCTATTCGACCAATCTTTTCTTAATTTAAGGGTAAATAGCATGTCAAAAGTTGGCAATAGTTAATTAAAATGGTGAATAAAGTTTCTGATAGTCATAAAAACACACAATTAGTTTCATGATATGTCTTCAACTTTTAATTCTGCACCATCTCAAAATCCGGAGTGATCACATAGACCCAGCATGGCTGAATCAAAACCAAAAGAAGCTCCATGCAGTCGGACTTACAGCCACCCACCAAAGATTGTAGGAAAATGTTCTTCTTCGTAAACACAGTCAAGGACTGGAACGAACTGCCTCCATATATCGCCACAACAGTGACCAAAAACCTCTTACTAGATTTTTCTAAAACATTTGTTAAAGTCCCCCATCAAAGATTAGCTCAAAAATTAGATTTTTAGGTTATTAGGAATCAAAACTTAAATTACAACTATATCAAAATTACCACTGCTTAAAGCATTTGTGGGGTCATTAATATAATAATTAAAAAGTAGAGAGCTCAGTACATCTCCTTGTTTTACTCTCGCTCAGATAAAAATGCTGAACTGAGTCCATTTAAGCGATTCTGCATACTGAATCAGTATACATTGAATAAACAATTCTAAAAATTCTATTTGGAATATCATGTATCAAAAGTTTATAAAACAATCCTAGTCGCCAAACTGTATCAAAGATATTTTTATCGATAAAAGCTGCAAATACTTTTTTATTTTGCTGTTTATAATGATCAATTACTGATTTTAGTGTAAATATGTGATCAGCAGTGCGACTATTTTCTTTAAAACCAATCTGATTTTTGTTGATTAAGTTTTTACTTTTTATAAAATTCATTAGTCTGTAATAGATAACTTTATTAAACAGCTTGCCAAGGTTGGAATTGATGGATATGTCCCTATAATTTACACGGTCAAATTTGTTCCCCTTTTTATGGAGAAGAACTATAATACTTTCATTCCAAGTCTTTGGAAATTTCCACTAGTAAAAATAAAATTAAATAATTTATGAAGTGGTTTAATTAATACTGGTCAACATTGTTCAACATTTTATTTGAGATCATATCAGCAGATGAACTCTCACCATTACGGAGCAATCTAATTTCTTTACCTATTTCATCTGTATTTATTTCTGTATTTAATTCAACTGATATAACAGAATAATTTAAATTCGCGTTCAGTGATTCAAATTTTTGAACTACATTACTTTGGTGATCATTATACTTATGATCAGACTTATTAAGATTTTTATAAAATTTAATAAAATCGTCTTGGGAAATATCATTAGCAGATTTATCTTTTCCTTCGTACTGCTTACTAAGTTTGTTCAAAATTTTCAGAAACCTTGGGGTTCTTTTCGCATGTGTTACTGAGTTCAGAGCATATTTTTCTTTTATATGTTTTTTCTTCATATTTAAAAGTCGTCCAAATTTTGACCGAAAGGAATAAAAAATTTTCCTGTACTCTGCATTTTCGGTAAATTTATTTACAAGTTTTTCATAATTTTTCACTGAAGTACGAAGTTCTTTACAAGATTCTGAGAACCAAGGTTTTCGGTTAGATTTCTTGTTTGTTTTGTCTTTTTGAAAACTTTTAACTAATTTAACTGACTTTTGAGCATTTTCATAGAGAAATGAGTTAAAAGCTTCTACAGTTTGTCAGCATCTTTAAAATCTTTTTGTAAAAATTCTTTAAATTTTTTCTGTCTTGTGCTGTTACTGTTTTGAATATAGAGGTCAATTGCCTCTTGCGACCATATAAATTTGTTCGGGAGGGGATCCAGTTGACATTGGGTAATACTACTCGTAAAAAAATTAGTTAATAAAGTGCAACTGATTATACAATGATTTGAAAGTGAAGTAAACTCGTGCACCTCAAAGAGGCCTATTAATTTAATAAATCATTTGAAACAAGCATATAATCAACAACACTACATCCATTATAAGTAATACAGGTGTATTTGCCATGAAGATCACCTATAGTTCTTCCATTTAATATTCTAAGGCCTGACTCTTTGCATAAATTAAGCAAATAATTACCACTATTATTAATGAGTTTGGGGTCAAGATTATTTCTTGACATTATTTTATCAGCAACATAATGACTATCCTCTAGAATTTTTTTCTTAGAATCATTAAATGTGACATAGTCAGGTTTAGTATTTGCGTATGCATTAAAATCACCTAGTAGCATGATATGTCCTAAACTACTATACTTTACAGTATCAGCAAGTAACTGATTATAGATTGGTTCAATTCCAGAAACATTCACACTTGAGTTTTCAGGAGATATGTAGACTGTGCCTTTGTACACATCTTTATCAAATTTGAATAATGAATGGTCTAATTTATTCCAAATAATATCTGGGTGGCTCCTTGGAAATTTTTTAATACCTTTTGCTATGCTATTTTTGGAAAATACACAGATGCCACCTGAATTTCGCCTAGCTTTTTTGTGCATTTTCCTGATATTCATATCAATTGGACTAAAGCCTGGTATATTTATTTTATTGTCTAAATTATTAGACCAGGTTTCAACAAAACCAAAAAGGTGAAATTTCTGTAAGGTCCTTATAAAATAAGGTTCATGAATTTTATTTAAAGACAATCCTTCCAATAATGTTCCAAACAGCAATTTGTAAAAGACTTTCTGACATATAGATTTATATATATTAGAATTAAAACCCAATAATTTAGATATTGTGAAATATAATATATTTCACTTTTTCAGTGAAAGAATTTTTTTTAAATCTGCATTTGTATCTATGAACAGATACTATGTTAATAAGTGTACACACATTAGTGTACAATTGAATAATCTTTTAATAGGATGTATATATTCTAATGTAGGGACTCATTATTAAACATCAACATTAAAAAAAATAAAATACAGAAAAAAATTAAAAATACAAAAATACAAAACAAATTATAAAAACAAAACAACCAAAAAGAAAAAACAACCCAAAATCTTCAATGAGACAATATTTCATCATACAGTGTTACTACCTGATTACAATTACAGTCTGAAAATTACTGGAAAATGAAAATGACTAGATTCATGTAAAATATTAAAAATAATAAAGGAAAAATAACAATAAAGTTTTCATGAGTAGATAACTGATTGTACAAAGCTGATTGTTTTGTATAGTAAGTGCAACAATGCATTACATCGGAGGTTGGACTTGGTTGAAGTGGGCAAAAGCTTGCCAGAGGCATGGATTTTGCCACAGAGGAAAATTGTTTGGCGGAGGGACCAATGGGGGTTGGGAGACATCAAGTACATGATTTGGTGGTGGTCTGTCCATTTCAAAATGGTTAAACTTTTGTTGATACGGTGCATGTTGAGGTTGCACAAATTGTTGTCGGTTGGCAAAGTCACCTTGTCGTGGCATATGGTATGATCGTTGTTCATGAAAGTTTTTGTAGTCTTTACTTTCATTGGCTGGGTATAAATTCATTACAGTTTTTTTAGGTACTTCACGTTGGCTGGAATACCCTTCTTGTTGTTCAGGTGAAAATGGTCATAAAACATGTCGTCCTTTGGTTCAATTTTTTCAATTAATGTAATATTACCAAATTTTGTGCACTCAGAAGCAATAATGGTGTTTGCTGTACGTATCTTTTGAAATTTCGTTGGGCATGTCCTTTCTCCGAATGATGGGTAGACTGAAAATATTGGTTTCGGGACACGTTTTGGACGCTATTTCAAATAGTTTGTTAAAATCTTCAGCTTGACCTCCATAGATATAGGAAGATGTGGTGTGAGTGCCAATGAGACAACTCTCCATCCAAATAACAATTTATAAAAGTAAACCATTATAGGTCAATGTATGGCCTTCAACACGGAGCCTTGGCTCACACCGAACAACAAGCTATAAAGGGCCCCAAAATTACTAGTGTAAAACCATTCAAACGGGAAAACAACGGTTTAGTCTATATAAAAACGAGAAACGAGAAACACGTATAAATTACATAAACAAACGACAACTACTGTACATCAGATTCCTGACTTAGGACAGGTGCAAACATTTGCAGCGGGATTAAACGTTTTAATGGTACCAAACCTTCTCCCTTTTCTGAAACAATAGTATAACATCACAACATAGAAAACACACGATAAAATATCAATTGGAAGGCTTAACTCAATCAAAAACGTAAATTAACACACTATGAACGAATAAATTTGATCTGTGATACCTGAATGTAAATACATAGTTAATAAAATATTAGGGACAAACATTCAAGGCCAAAAGCAAACAAACAAGTCCAAACAAAGCCATGGCAAGACACCACCGCGAAATATTTAACCCTTAGAAAATAATCACTCTTGAAAAAAACGGTTTTCATAATATATACAGGTAAATGAAAAATAACTTTGTCGTTTTAGGTATACTACTTCTGTCTATATAAAATCTTCCAATAATTAGGAATACCAAGAAAGGTCTGTCATATAAATACCTAATTTAACACTAGATGCATAAGGGTGAATATCAACAATAAAACTATACAATTAGAGCTAGCTAAAACTTCCTGTACAGATTTAAGGAGAATAATCTAGATGTTCACACAAATGTAGTATGAAGAAGTGAAAATTAGTAGATATTCCAAACAATCAAAGCTGGTATAAAGACAAGATCCATAATAACATAAAATAACAAAAAAGTATTAAAATTGTATCAACAGGTCGAATTAACAAGAAAGTACGATTTGAGAGTACTCGCAGTTACTGACAGCTAGTTAAAAGCCAAAAACAATTAATAATAAAAGATCATGCATCAGAGACTAAAATCAACTAAAACACATCCCAGGGATTTAGTATTTTAACGTCATGAACAGTCAGAGAAGACATGACTTGTGCAATGCCAAAAATAAATGTATCGACAGGTAGTAGGATAGTGAGGAGCTACTTCTTTAGAGATAACAATTAACGTGTGTATGTCTCTAAACATCCCGCCTCAAAAGAAGATACAGTTTAGTTATGTTTTAATTTGCTAATGACAAAATCGATATTAGTGCCAATGTAATATTTTGAAGATCTCTTGTTCCGGCATGAATGAGCACATTCTTGGGGTTCATTTTCGTCCCATGGTTTTCTATGAAACCTTCACATGTCATTGCCTCACCTAAATAAAGCGTTTTATTGTTTGTCCCATAGGTGTAAATTTTCTTGGCATTATACGTCGGAGTATGGAATCGCTCAATTTTGGGCAATCACAATCTGTTTTGTTGAGCGTTGGATTGGATGTTTTAGAGCTGGTCTGTTCAGGTGAAAGTTTGGGCTCTGTTTCTCCTATGATTACCATTGGAGTTTTAGCGTTTGTTTTACTCTGTTCTAGCTGATCAAGTCGATCATGGATGTTGATGATCACTCTTAACATGGAATCCATAGATTCTTCATTTTCTGTTTGGAAGTTTCCCAATTTATTGAATGATGTTGATATCCATTTCCTCAAGAATGTTTTCTCAATTCTTTAAAGATTCTTTTGATTGGGAATCAACAAGATTGACCTTAACATGGAGTGAATCTATTGTACTGTTGCAATGATTCACTTTATTAACAATGTTAATAATTTGTTCTCTAACTTTATTAGATTTGACGAGATTGTTTCTGTCATAGATTGTTTAATGTTTTGTGTTATGCTGTCTGTTACCTCTTTAATTTCAGACATTCTGTGCACAAATGATTGCAAGGA
Source organism: Mytilus coruscus (assembly GCA_017311375.1). Taxonomy (NCBI): domain Eukaryota; kingdom Metazoa; phylum Mollusca; class Bivalvia; order Mytilida; family Mytilidae; genus Mytilus; species Mytilus coruscus. The sequence goes on from CM029600.1 coordinate 25,368,181, forward strand.
TGATTCAGTTGTGGACAAAGTTGTGTTATCAGCATCCAATTTCACGCACAAAGTTTTACTATGTAGGATGATTCTTTCCTTGGGTGACTGAACATCATGCTTGTGCTTGTAAGGAACCTGCTTTTGAATTGGTGTCGATGTACAGTCATTAGTGATACGATTTTTAGTAAATGTGACAGATGAATCAAGTGAATTTTCTTCCTTTTGTTTTTGTTCAATGACAGTCTTGTTTTTTTGATCTACCTGGTTCATATTTTCATTTAAAGAGTCATATGCACGGAACGCCAGGGAGGAATCTGGAATACTATCTCTCAACTTTTCAGACTAAATTTAACACATTTCGAGCCTTGTATTACAACAGAGCCTGTTTTATAGAAGTTGACTTTTATTGAACAATTTTTGTCATTTTCGAAATCACATACAATTTTTATAACAGCACCATCTTTCATCGATGTAGTTTTTCCGGGACCAAAGTATTGCATGATAGCAATTTTTCCATAACACAATTCTCGAGGGCAACGTACCGTCACAGTGAACGTGACATTATTGATTCTGCCATCATTTTGTAAATGGGTTACGGGCAATTCATGTTGTACTGGTTCTTTGTTTTTATCATTAAATATTTTATCTAAATCATTTCCAACTATGCAATCCGCATATTTTGATGGAGGTTTGGTTTCACGAATGACAAAAATGTGTCCATAGTGCACGGATGCCCCACTTGCACTATCATTTTCTATGTTCAGTGGACTGTGAAATTGGGGTCAAAACTCTAATTTGGCATTAAAATTAAAAAGATCATATCATAGGGAACATGTGTACTAAGTTTCAAGTTGATTGGACTTCAACTTCATCAAAAACTACCTTGACCAAAAACTTTAAGGTAGATTCACTGTATACCGCCATCTTCGATTGTACAATAGCAGTACACAATCGATCTAGTTCTTTGCTTAAATCTGCAAATTTTAAGACAGATTTGCAATTTATGTGTAAGACTGTTAATTTGTATAAAGAAAAATAAGTGATTTATTGCATTATCAAAAATGTTTAAACAAATACCAAATATTTGTGTTTTTTAGAATAAATTTTTCATCTTAGCCATTTAAGGGGAGATAACTCTTATAGTAAAATTTTTATACACAAATGAGAGGGAAATTTTTATTTTTTACTAGTAGCAAGAAAACAAATTCGGGGACACCAATTTTATTTTTATTTTCTTTAAGCATATTATAAAACCTATCTTCTCATATTTTATTTCAAAATCCTATCTCATAGATTTCTTTTTATTCACAAAAATGTGTTTTTTCATGAACATTCTATGCAAATTTGGTCAATTTTGCACGACCTGTAGCTTGAAAAATAGCACGGTGACCCATACTTTTTATCATATTTTTGAAAAAAGCATAGTAAAATCTTCATTTTGGCAAAGTATAAGAAAATTCTGAGGAAATATATACCGATGATCCACATTAACCTGAAGCAGAACAGACGGACGAACGGACGCACAGATCGAAAAACATAATGCCCCTAATAGGGGCATAAAAACTGCCATAATCAGATAATTTGAAATTATACGACTCGTGTAAGGTGCTAATTGATATGTTTGACAGGAATAATAATCTGTTCAAGTAAATCGGAATGCTGTTATTGTCAATAAGATATGTTTTGAATACTATAATATAGTTCCAACATCTTAAACTATAGGGTTTTGGAGTAATTCTTCAGCGATAAATAAAAGGCATTTACTCTTCTGCTTTTGATTATACATTGCATAATCATGTTTAAGAATCAGTAAAAGACAGTAAATATTTAGGTGTAACTATATATAAGCCATGATCTTGACTGGGGAACACATATAAACAGAAGTCCATCACTAGGGTCTAGTAATGGACTTCTGATAAAAATAATATTACCTGCAAGGCAAATAAAGCCTTAGGTTTTCTTCGTAGAAATTTAAAAAATTGCACACACATCACTTGTCCGTCCAGTCGTCGAATACTCTTCCCCTGTCTGGGATCCGTACAAAAAGCACCACATCACTCAGGTTGAGCAGATTCAGCGGAAAGCAGCTAGATTGGTCTATAACGATTATAAAGACAGAACACCGGGAGCAGTTTCCAACATGATAAATTCTTGAATGGGAAAGTTTACATAATAGACCCCCATAATAGACGAAAAAAAGCTAGATTAACAATGCTATATAAAATTAATTGGGGGTTAGTAGACTTCCAAAGGACAATTTCATCAAATTTGATAGACGTACTAGGGGGCAACATAAATTTAAAAAAATAAAAAACACAAATATTAGAGGCTTCTATAAATATTCTTTTATCCGAACACCATCTCTGAATGGAATTCACTACCTGAAGTCATATGGGGTAAACATGGGGAAAATCGGACAACGGGGAATTTCGGACATAATTATAAATTTAGCATTTTTCATATGATATGAATAGAAAAGTACCAATCTTAAATATTAATCCATGTGTATGTATATCAACAAATAATTATTTTGTGTTGTCATCGGAATTTTTAACGGTATACAGATTTATCACGTGACTTACTTTTGTTCTTCTTGGATCACTTCCGGCAACATTGGAAAAAGAAAGTTTCTGCGGCGGCAATTTCAAACCTAGAAGAATCTCTCTTGTTCAGTATTTATAAACAGGTAAAACACATTTGATGTCTTTTTCTTTGCAAACGTTTGTAAAAACCCTAATGGAATTCACTCAATGTAGAATATTTTAATATAGTCAATAAATATACGATATTATTAGTCTTTTTAGGTGTCCATATTTCCCCATACAACTTCCAATATGAAAGGGGAAATTCGGACAACGATTTTTGTTGATGTTAAAATGAATTAGAGTCGATCCGGATAATTTCCTACAGTTGGGTAATGCCGTACTGTAGATTTTTATCGTTTTGTTTCTATGATAAAACTGTAAATAAAGTATTATTGATATTGAGATATCCATATAACCTAATTTGCCTATTTTCCACTCGTATTTTCGTACAATATAACCACATTTTCGCGGGTGTTTTTGAAAGCATATTTTTGTCAAAAAAGTCACCAAATTTCACCAGATACCTAGATTATAATAATTAAAAGGCAATACTTTTTCTCTTGCATCGAAAACTAAGCAAATTTATGGCAACAGGATGCCAGAAAAAATTTACAAACGCTTAAAATGTACGGAGTCTACTGTACAGTATAACCACGTCAGATTTCAAATGCACGTAATCAAAATGTAAACATTCATTTGACTCACTTTTGTTCTATACCAATGATTTAATTCCGTACGAAATAACACTGAATGCACATTTTCTTCATTTTTCACTTTGTTTTATTTCACAATTGACGTTATAAAATTTGACCTTTCATACCATAAAAACCAATGACAAAACGGGAGGGATTGACATTTTCCGTACTTACGTTTCAAATCAAAACGATTCATAATATTAAAAGATGGATTTTACAAGAAACAAAAAGAAAAACATGTACATGAATTGGTGGTTTAAGTCCATTGCAAATTACAAACATATCACAAAATATTAATAGCACAAACAATTGCAAGGAGGAGGTCCAATTATTATTTTTTTTTTTTTCATGATTTATCTTCAGTTTGACTCAAATGACTCGGTCTCAGAGCCAAAAGCGTACGGAATTACGCGGATCGACTATACTCATTTGAAACAACATTTACTCACTTGTAAACAATGTAAAATTATATGTAACTTAATTTTGTTGACATTAGATATATAAAACATTATAGTTAAAAGCGTGGAACATAAAACAAGTATTGTTCAGCTTCTTTTTCTCATCTCTGTTGTAAATATTGTTACCATCGAACATCAATCTTTTCATTTTATAGGATGAAGATGCTTATTATTCATAACATTTGGTGTGTTGGGATGCACCACTGGGGACCAAGGCAACTAGCCGTTGGCGCAGGGTATAAGTTATTTAGAGAATCGAAGAACCCAAAAGATGCAAATGCAGTTTGTGTTTTGGATGGGCCAAACAAAAAGCATACATGAAGAGGGAAGATGCCCAAATTATTTCAAAATTATAGATTTGGGATTGTCAAACAATTGGCTTCTCAAACCAAAAGAAGATGCTATTGTCAAACAAAGAAGGACTGGACCTCAGCAAAGATGCTCAATTGGATGCAAAACATCCAGTGTTGAAATAGATAAAGCTACTAGCCATTTAAGAAAACATGGAGTATTTTTGAACTAAAGAATGTTGAAACCACAAAAACAAATTGAATAATTCTTCACTTTATTTTTTTGTTTCTTTCTCTTTATATTACGTCTAATTTTCAATATCTAAACAGTAAATTTTGCTTTTAAGTTATTTCAAATATAACATAGCTCATTACAATCAATTAATGTGATTTTATATCATTAAAATAAGAAAATTACATCGCTCAAAAGCAGTATTATAAAAGTTTTAGAAATGCAAATTCATCAACAATACCTTTGAATGTTGAAATTTTAATTGCTTTAACATTCTTAACTCCAAGCATACCTCTAAATAATACGTATTTCCGACTTTGAAACTTAAAAGCACAGTATTTTCGTTGCATTTAGAATGAGTAATATTAGGGCTAATAACTTTTCATTTTTATTATTACTAATTATGAAAAGTAGATGTGGTATGCTTGTCAATGAGACTAGTTACAACCAAAGACAATATGACATGGAAGTTAGCAACTATAGGTCATCGTATGGCCATCAACAATGAGCAAACAGCATACTGTACAGTCAGCTACTAAAGACCCCGAAATGACAAATGTAAAACAATTCAAACAAGAAACTAACGACCTGATTTTTACCACAGGTGCTTGACTACAGATTAGATATAAAGTCCGTTAATCGTCTACGTCAACACTCACCCCTAGGTGTGGATAGTAGGTGTGGATGTTGGCTAAAAAAGCACGTAGACGATGGACGGGGTTTATATCTAGCCTGTAGTCAATACCCTGTGATTTATACATACAAAACAATGAAAGAAAAACTAAAAGGATATACAGCAAGATAAAAACGACAAAGCATTCATAGGCGTTGTATCATGCTATAGTTTTAATCATGCATAATAAACTATGTCCCGCCTCAACAAATCTTGCAATCTTCTGCATGGTGTATACATGTATTATCTGTCTTTGCATATAATCTAAAGTTCTCTCGCTAGGAAGTTATGTTATTTTGTCAAAAGTTAAGCTTGTGTTCGATGGTAACAATAACAGAGATGAAAAGGAAATTTTTCTTTGTTTATAGTCAAAGGAATCATTCCTTTTTCTCTCTGTTATAGGATGGCTAGAAAAGTAAAAGGATTGTATCAGAAACAGTCACCAATGCTTCAAAGAGCGATTGAGGCAGTCCGTTCAAATCAGATGTCGATCAGAAAAGCAGCTGATCATTATGGTGTTAAAAAATCAACCCTTGGGGATCATGTGTCTGGAAAAATTGCAACTGGCAGGAAAAGTGGTAGAAGCACAGTTTTGAACTGGATGTTGAAAACAGATTGTTGCTAAAGCTCAATTGGTATCACAACAAGGGTTCGGGGTATCGAGAAAACAGCTTATGAGAAAGGCAGGGCAATTAGCTCGTACAATGAAGCTTAAAACTCCATTTAAAAAAGGCATTCCGGGTCAAGCTTGGTGGGACGGATTCAGACAAAGAAATCCGGAACTAGTCCTTCGAAAACCAGAAAAACTAGCAAGTACAAGGGCTAGAAATTTAAATAAGCCAGTAGTTGATAACTACTTTAAAGATCTGGATAACACCTTAACTGAGCTAAATTTAAGAGATTCGCCAAATGCCATTTGGAACATGGACGAAACTAATTCAAACATGGAACACACACCTGCTAAAAAGTGTTCTAGAAAAGGTGTTAAATCGGTCCCGGGATTAGTTTCCAACTCAAGGGAATCAGTTACGGTTGTCGCCTGTATAAGTGCGGCAGGTATTGCAATGCCCCCAATGAATGTTGTAAAAGGGAAAACAGAAAAATCCTTAAATGGATTTAACCGGTCAGAAGGGCCTGAAAACGCCGTGTGGGCATTTCAAAAGAATGCATGGATTGATGATGCAGGATGCCTTAAATGGTTCCATGAGGTTTTTCTTCAAAACTGTGGTCCAAAAAGACCACAACTGTTAATAGTAGACCAACACAGGTCACATGAGGCGTTGGATTTACTAGAAGAAGGTATGAGGGAAAATATTAGGATACTAGCACTACCTCCCCATACTACACATTTCTTGTGTCCGCTAGACCGCACCGTATTTGGGCCGTTTAAAAAACATTACAATTCTGCATGTGACGATTTTACCATGCAATCACCAAGCAATCTGGTAATGAAATGGAATTGGCCAAAACTTAGCAATGAGGCGTTTAAACTAGCATTCATCCACAGAAATATTGTGAGCGGTTTTAGAGCGTGTGGTATATTTCCTTTCAACCCGTCTGCTATTCCACTTGAGGCTTACATGCCTGCCGAGCCTACCAACATTGAATTTCCCGAGCCTGAAATTAACCGAGAAATTACCACCACAGAGACGAGACCCGAGGAGGAACAGCATGATATTGACCCTAACCCTACAAAAAACAGTACCACAGATCTACTGCCATATGATGGTGTTAACCCCGAAATTAATCTCGAGCTTCTCTCTCAGATCGCGGTTGAAAACCAGGATTCAATACTTGATGAAAAGGAAAGGGAAGAGGTGGAAGAAATTTTTAATCTCTCCGTATTAATTGGAAAAAGTACTGAACCGGAAATCATTGATTTGCCGCTTACTCTTCCCCCTGACAACTCCGGAGATAACATCAGGCACAATTTGCTTCAGGATCACACAGTTGAACCAATTCAACATGGTGCAATTCAACAAAGGCGAGATGATCCTCTCTGGTCTTCAACAATGATGCAATCTCCATTAAAAGTTGTTGATTGGAATTCCGAAATTAACAACATTTTTACCGTCGCTTCACATGCAAGTATAAATGAGAAACCGCAAAAAAGAAAAAAGAAACAAACCGGTCACCGAATCTTGACGTCCGATGAATGTGTTGTTGAAAACGCCTGCAAAAACAAAAGAAGGAAGAGAATGATACTAAGAAGAAGGTCAACGCAGAAAACAGAAAGAAAAAGCAATTGACGTGTTTATCAAGAAAATGAAGTGAATTGTAGCTTATATGATGTACTCAGTTAAAACAGAGACATATCAAACAAATGACTCTAGTTATAAACAGTTACGATTAAACTGTTTGGCTGAAACAGTCTAGTTCAAATGCATTTCTAACATTACAATCCTCAATGCTCTTCAACTTTGTACTTTATTTGGCCTTTCATCATTTTTTATTCAAGCGGCACTGATGAGTCTGGTATGGCCGAAAATCGTGTGTCTGGCGTAGAAAAAATATAAGCACAATACCTTTGATAAGTATTTTAAATACCGTAACAAATTATAAATGTTAAACTTCATTTTATTTAATATTATCTGCTAGTCCAAAAGCCCGAGACTGAAGAATTCGTATATAGCTATTGCTTGGCCTGGTTCTCTCTACTTTTCTAAGGTATTTCATCATCACTGTACATATATATATTTATATACCAGCATATATATACTAGGTACCACAGGTAGATAAAGTAGCTAAAGATACAGTGGTTTATGTACATAAGTGGACACAGTCTAAACTTTTCAAATTGCTGGTTGAATCAGGAACCTATATACTGTTCAGGTTGAATTGAGTGGTGAAAAGAAATTCTCCCTAAACCGGGGCTTAATTTTATAAATTTTACGTAGATCTTGTTAGAGTTTTGAATTTCTTTTTAATTCCTGTAGGATAAACATGTTTTCTGTCAATTTTTTTAACTTTTCGAAATTTGTTATAAAAACAATGATACTTTGTTAAATTGTCAATAAGACAATTGTCCACTAAAGTCCAAATGACGTGGATGCATTATCTACTAGTATATGTCATCGCAAACAATGAGCAAAACCCATACTGTATATATAAAAAAAGAAGATGTGGTGTAATTGCCAATGAGACAACTCTTGTATAGTCGGCTATAAATGTTCCAACATAATAAGATTTATATGAATGTATCTAAGCATACTCTATCACTACCGTTGAACAGTGTTTCTTTTGTATTATTTCCGGATAAGATGTATATGACAGTGATGACAAAATTTGGTGAGCAACAGACATATCAATATGCTTATATATATATATACTTGACGTGCCAATAATTTGGGATTCAGCAGCCAAACCTGTGTATACATACATCACAAATACACAACGTATACTTACACTTTCAAACATACATACAACATTCTGTATATATAATTCGTCTAAATAATAGCCCAACAATATTAAATCTGTAAATTTGCGGAAGCAAATTTTTGTTCTTCCTTGGCCGGGATTCGAACTCATGCTAATGAGATATCGTGGCACCAAATCGGCTTGCACTATGTCCGGCGCGAGGAAAGGTAACACTCGGCCACCGAAAGCTTGATTTTTGTCGAGCCTAGGTGGTCAAGTGGTCTATATTGTGCTACGATATCTCAGTGGCACGAGTTCGAATCCCGGCCAGGAAGAACAAAATTTGCTTATTTAAAAATAAAAAAACACAAAAAATAAAATCACATTATAAATCGAACATCGTTTTGTAGCGCTTTTATTGCATCTCCTACGGTTAATCAGACAATATTATATATAAAACGAAATATTTCAAGAGAAGTATTAAAAAGAGCATATAGCCGGGAAGATTGAGTACAAACTGACACAAAAAACATTCAACGATGACGACGAACCATTGAAACGCCTTTGTAGGATTTCATTTGGAACTGAATTATTTTGTTCGCTTTTAATCATATAAAACTTTTTTTTTAATAATCAAACATTTTATAATTAATCACAAAAACATATATCCATTAAAACTATCCTAAAATAAACGATGAATGGTCGGTGCTAAAAGTCAATAGTCGATATTGTAGTTTCAATTATAACACGTGTCTTTTATTTGAGTAGTGTCCGAAGTTCCCCATTTATACGTCCGAATTTCCCCAATGGCCACGATCTTCAGATAATCGTTACGGATTGAACCACCAATCATAGGAAAGCATGCATGTGCCAATAGCTATTTTAGGTTGGGAAAATCCTCTTCTATCATAATGATTGGTTGTTCGAAACTTTGGGGGTTCTAACTTCTCTTAAATTAAAACGCATTTGAGACGAATTACGAAGTGTCCGAACTTCCCATGTTATGTCTGACACCTGGAATCCTTCAAAAGTGGCATATCCGCTCTAACCGTGATTTGAAGGGCCACTGTACATAATGTATATATGTTATTCTATAGACTATTTTACTTTATTGTTTATAGTAATTTTAATTAAGGCCATATGTACATATCACACAAGTTCCGGGAAGTTTTTACACTCCTACCGATGAGTCTACTCCCGTATTGGAATAGGCGAGGGGGCTAAAAGAGGGACGAAAGATACCAGAGGGACAGTCAAACTTATAGATCGAAAACAAACTGACAACGCCATGGCCAAAAATAAAAAGACAAACAGGATAATATGCGCCGGCGGCTCATTCTTATCAAATAAAGCGACTGTGCCTATACCGGAAGTACCAACCGGGTTGGTTAGCCCGGGTTAAGCCGCCTTTGCAAACGAGATCCTATATTAGGGAATTCTTATTGCCCCTAAGGGATCAATAGAGAAACCGGATTTGACTCTTGAGATTAAATCTTCAGCATTGGTTTTGATCATTGAAGGCGGTTTGACATGTAGGCTAATCATGGTAATTGTTCACCTCTGTCCTTTTTATTTTTTTAATATACCTCTTCTCCGTAGTAATGTCCGTAATGTAGTACACAACATTTTTTCCATGTTACTAAGACTTTGTCATTTTGGATAATATTAATAATTTTTTAATGAACTTACTGTTTTCATACACTTTAATGAACATGATGATCTTTGATTTATCTACTGCCATAAATATCTTTTCGAGAGCATTCACTTTCACTTTCACTTCAGTTCTTCGAAAGTGAAACTAGCAGTTGGATCAGGTTCTGGAAATTTCCGACTTTAAATTTCATTTTCCACTCCTTACCGCTAATTTCTAAATACAGATTGCTTTTAAGCATTGCAAGTTATCACATTTTAATTTGTTATCTGTTGTAGGAAAACTATTTATAGTATTTTATGATGTAATTACTGTAAATGAAATTGTCATTTATTATAATTTAACTACACATTTGTCAGTTAAAAATAACAGTTTTAATTACGAAGTATTTGAATATAAAACTTGAGGTTGACTTTATTGAATACTGTGTGATGACAAAAGTGTAAGTGTATGCAAAGAACATGCTATTATAATATTGAAAACAATATTTATATTTTTAAGGAACGTACAGCATGTTTTACATAGGGGACTAACTCAACTCACACTGGTGTCATCCTTATCCAGCAGACAAAATAACGGTAATGTAATGTTATTCTAATGTGAACTTTATTACATCTCCTGTAAACAAAGTTTGGGGAGGGGTGGTATATAGGAATAGCCATCACTGTCTGTCTGTCCTCTGTCCATCAGTCCTGCTTCCTGTCTGGTGAGTAACTTTTGTACCATTGAACTAAGTTGATCAAACTTGGTATGCAGATACATCATGGCTAAGGGTGTGTCATATAGGTTCCTCAATGCTCATCAACTTCATACTTTATTTTGCCTTTTTAACTTTTTTGATTCAAGCGTCACTGAGGAGTCTTTTGTAGACAAAGCGGGCGTCTGGCATACAAAATTTTAATCCTTGTATTAATGATGAGTTTATATACCAAAGTCAGGTCATTTTGACCTTAACTTTGACCTGTGACCCCTATGATAGAAAACCTTGTCCAATTTGTATACAGTTCATAACTTTTGTACAATAAAACTAAGATATGCAGTTACATCATGGGCTGGGGGTGTCATATACCAAAGTCTTGTCACTTTAACATTGACTTTGACATTTGACCTCTATGATAGTAAAAGCTTGTCTGATTTGTGTCTTGCGCATAATGTTTGTACTGTAGAACTTTGGTTGACCAAACTTGGTATGCTGATGCACCATGGATTAGGGATGTGTCATATATCAAGTCGGGTCTCTCTGACTTTGACCCTTATTATAGTAAAACATTGTCTGAATTGTGTTTGGTGTGTAATGTTTGTACTGTTGTGCTTAAATTGACAAAACTTTGTATGTAGAAGTATTATACTGATCTTTACTCTAACCTTTGATTTCTCAGTTTACAATATACAAACCTCAGACTTTGTTCCCGAGTCAGTATAATTTTGTCAGATTGACCTATCAGTAATCATGTGTCAACCTGACACAGAACCAATGATTATATAAAATGAAAATAGGAAAGCCTAAAATGTCAAAATGTTGTCATCTCAATACTGAATTTCACAGCAGCAACTATAATGCATGTAAGGGGGTATTAGTCTCCCTATGTCGTGTATGTGGACATCCATATGACGTAACTGGTTATACTTAAGATGTGGACTTAATTATACTCAAGTTACTTACAAATGTTATTTTTACGTCATTTAGTAGATTCCAATCGATGATAAAGTAATGTTCCATGCAACGTTAAAGGGAAAAGAATAATGTTCCTCCTTACATTATTTATTTACATTTTATTTAACTTATGTAAGAGTACGGTACTTAAAATTTTTCATAACATTTTATATCAAAGTTGGAGTAACATTTCTTATAACATTATATATTTACACAAAACTAACATTAGAGTTACATTTCTTATAACTTCATTGCCTAAGTATTTACAGAAAACTAATCTTAGAGTAACATTTGTAATAACATTAGTTTTGACATGGAATAAAGTTACATTATTGATAATTATAAATAAGAAGATGTGGTTTGAGTGCCAATGAGACAACTATCCATCCAAGTCACAATGTGTAAAAAGTAAACAATTATAGGTCAAAGTACGGCCTTCAACACGGAGCCTTGGCTCACACCGAACAGCAAGCTATAAAGGGCCCCAAAAAAACTAGTGTAAAACAATTCAAACAGGAAAACGAAGGTCTAATCTTTATAATGTTCGTTAGTAACGTTTATCAACTTACTCTATATTGTTTATGATATAACATCAATTATTTGTTTGATACTTTTTTCAGACAATTGCAAGAATTTGCCATCATTTTAATCTCCAATTATTGTTACAATTGGTCTTCATGAAATGGCAGCTTTAAGAAAAGATAGAAGGAAGACTTCAGGTATGTTTGAAGTACATATTCTAAATGACTTGACTAAATTGAACAAGATGTTGATGTCACACATGTTTAGCCATGTTAGTTAGTGAATCTTGCTCTATGTCACTACTCTGGATTTTTCAGATGGGATAGAAAGCAAAATTAAATTCATATAATCAAGATAGAAAGATGAATTTAAGGCATATAATCAAGCCATAAAGTCGAATTTAATGCATACTGTCAAGGCAGAAATAGGGCCAGTAGCAATATTGACCAAGGTCCCAGTAATTATGTGATCACACAGCTAATTAATGTAGATGGGGTTGGAGAGGGGGAGGGTGGTCTAAATTAAAATCATTAGAATTTTTAATAATTTGACAAAATGCAGTTTATATCATCATGATATGCTTTTTTTTTTTTTTTTTTTAAAGAATAAAAAGTATGGGTCAATGAGCTTTTTTTCAAGCTACATGTTGCTCAATATTGTCAGATTTTGTATAGATTATACATGAAAATCCTAATTTTATGTGATAGATGAAAACCTAACTGTAGAATTTTAAGATAAAATATGACAAGATAGTTCTTATAATGTGCTTTCAGAAAATAAATAAAAAAGAAAAATTTGGGTCACAGGACTCGTTTTGTTGCTACAAAATTAAAAAGAGATAAATTCATAACATTCCTTTATAAAAGTAAATGTTAAAATAATAAATAGTACCTTTATATATCATGTATATAAAGTATGCACACGTATAAAAATTGCGGTTTTTATCCAACGCAATCATAGGTTTGAACGTTGTTTTCAATTTAGACTTGTTTATATTTTTTCGTTTGGGCTTGTATTATATTTGCCTTCGGGTTTATATGATCCGTTCATCCTATTTCAACTCTTTCAAAATTCAAGAGTCTATCCTAAATTGAGGTAAATTATATGGCCTTCCAAATACAGTTTTGATTCGAACATCACTGAAGAGGCATTAATTGTCGAAATCTGGATATGGTGTACAAAATTTTGCACCTCATGTTTGCGGTATACCATCTTTTCCATAAGTTTATTGTTTTCTGTTTGGTAATAAATTAATTATAAGATCCATTTTGTTACATCTTGTGATCCGTTTATTTGGCAATCGCCAATGGCAGTCAGCAAGGTTTAAGAACATCAGTTGTTCTACCTGCTAGTCAAATGCGTTTTGTTAAAATATACTTTTCATTTTTTGGTCTTTTGGAAAATGTTGTTTGTGCTGTATTTAGACCCTCTACTAAGAAATTTGTTTTGCATGCACACGTATAAAATTGCGGTTTCATCCAACGCAATCATAGGTTTGAACGTTGTTTTCAATTTAGACTTATGTATATAAAGTATATATATTTCATTATAGATTCTGATGAAATTGAAATTATTGGAGAAGACAAGGCATCAAAAGATCAAATTGAAAAAGCCAGGAGACTGCAGTTACCTGATCATTTTTACCTCAACAAGGAAAATACACCTGACGAAGAGTGTATTGACTGTGAGAATTATATACCTGAAGAAACTAATCCTGGTAATATGTGTATAAGTGGAGATTTTTTTTTAATCAATGTTAGCATTTCTGTCTATTATCTTGAAATATATAAACAGAAACAGTTTTCTAGATAATAAGCTGAAATGCCAAAAAATTGCTCAAACATCATCCTTTGAGGATAATAACTCCTATAAGAAAATCATTGATAATGGAATTTTGTATATCTTATATTACTGACAAATTTTGCAGGTTACAGTGTCTGTCGCACTAATATTCAAGATAATAGCCAAATCCTTATATAGGACATATATCATTTATCAGATTCAGCCATGTGACTTATTTGTATATCTTGTCTTATTTTTGGTGGAAGAAGACTCTGAAGTCTTCTGAAATCCTATACTGCCGACTGTAAAATCATTGAACCATCACCAGGAGTGTTGCCGTATCCCTTTGTGTGCTTTACAATTTCATAACTTCCGTGCCATATCTTGACACAGATGTTTACACATGATCGGTTTCAAGTTTGTAAAATAGCATCTGCATCATTTTATAAAACAAATGTACAGCTAGGCTTTAAAAAAGAATCACTATCGTTAGTGTTATAAATTCTCATGTTTTAATGTTTTAATTTCTACCTTTTTATTTATGTTAATTATTAGATTTCATCTCATCTTACATGTACATTATTTATTTACTTATAAACGGATGTTTTAAAGTAGATTTGGCACAGTGTTCCAGCTAGGTCGTTTTCACAGGGCGGTCCGCCCGCCCTTTCCAGTGCCGCCCTGTGCCCTTTTTCTGACGCCCTGTGCCCTTATTCAGACGCCCTACCCTTTTCTCAAGTCCATGCCTTTATTGTCGTAATATTTTGATGAAAATACTATTATTCTACCTGTCTTCATATTTATGACAGGTTTATGACCCTCAGCTAATTAACATTTACAGCAGGTGTTATAAGTTGTGATTACAGATAATCCTCTTATCGCCATAAAACCTCATAATTGACCATTGTAATTATTTTTCCCATTAAATTCGGTCAGTCAGAATTTCAATTTAAGATTTCTCAAAGACCACAATTTACAGTTCGTTTATCCATAGATGTTTTGTAGTTTCGTCAATTTAACAAAATTGTTTTTCCCCAGAGTGTTCATTTGATTTCATATTTTCTCAAGCGATAACTTATCATAGCTCAGTTGACGTAGTTTCGTCATTTGAACGTATTTTCGTCACACTTTATATAACTTTTCATGAAATCTTTTGACAATTTTGATTATAAAGGTAAAACTTCAATAATATTTTCACGATTCAAACATGTGCTTTCTTTATCATGAATCGCGCATGCGTGAGCGTATCTTTATAAATAGACAATTTAATGTAAAATACAAAATCATTTAGTTTCAAATTAACCAGAGACAAATATTTATTTTACTGAGCAACTGAATTTAAAAAAATGATAATTTCTTGCCTTTACTTTAAACACAAACCAATCCGTAGATGAACCCGATTCATTCTAAATTTATTATCCTCTTGTCACTTCCTGTTTTCATTTCGCTTAAAATCGAAAGTAATGTAAACATGATCTTTTCTTGATATATTTAAAATAGACAGTCTTTTAATCATTCCAAGCTCATAAAATTGAATTCCAAATATCGATTTTAAATGGTTTCACAGGGATATTGATTATGCAGTGAAATAGTCGTTACAATTTCATTTATGCTGTGATTCTTTGCTTTGAAAAGAGGAACCTGACTTTTGTTGATCAGGATGTCCCTCAAAATAACTGAAATTGTGAACTAAGTTTCTGGATCCTTGTTCTTATCTTCATATTTAAGCATCACATCATCATGATTGCCTACATTTGTAGCATGCATAAGGCCTTTAAAGATCCTTGTCCTTGCAGGACTAGGGCATATGTATAGCTAGTAATATACATCATTGGTCCCTTACTGTTACCGAAATAACGTTGATTTTCGTCTAGCGTAAAGTTACTAAACCCTCTCAAAACTCCTAGCTGAAACCCTTGCAGTTTACATAGGACATAGATATAAGAAGATGTGGTATGAGTGCCAATGAGACAACTCTCCATCCAAGTCAAAATTTATAAATGTAAACCATTATAGGTCAAAATACGGTCTTCAACACGGAGCTTAGGCTCACACCGAACAGTAAGCTATAAAGGGCCCCAAAATTACTAGTGTAAAACCATGCCCTTTTGAAATATCGATCATCGTGCTAAAGTGCCCTTTTCATGATTGGCTCCCTGCCCTTTTGAAATCCTAGCTGGAACACTGTGGCAGAACGCATGCGTTAATTATATAACTTGAATGATTCAGTGTCCTCCATCCACTGCCGTTTCTCGTTGGAGTAATCGGAATAAAAACAACTAGATTATTCGGGTTAATCCAAAAATATATCTGCGCATGTGCACAAATGGGAAATTTAATTGTGCATCCAAAAGTTTCAAAATAATGATAAACAGAATTTTCATTAATTCATACAATGCATCTTATGTTACTTTCAAGTATCTACGCGGAGAGTACGACTTCAACTGAATGATGCTTGACCAAAAAAAAATACACGGAATAAGTTATTCCGTCTGTGTTCAGATCTTTAACGCAATCAAGTCATATTCCAGTTTTAGAAAACATGCTGTTTTTTGTAGATTTTTATGTTTAGTATAGTCAGTTTTGGTTAAGACATGAGTATTATTAAAGAATATTTTTGGAAGACAAAAATTCATAGAAATCAATCATGGGACAGAGCATTCAAGTTACCTTTTATGCATCTTCTTCCACCTCAGAGCTATCAGCTCTTTGATTGATAGAATGAAACTGTAATAAGCACAAATGAGCTGTCTTTATAAAAATAAGATGTGGTTAATTAATGATTGCCAATGAGACAACTCTCCACAAGAGACCAAATGACACAGAAATTAACAACTATAGGTCACTGTACAGCCTTCAACAATGAGTAAAACCCAACAATGAGTAAAACCCATACAGCAAAGTCAGCTATAAAAGGCCCAGAAATGTAAAACAATTCAAGTGAGAAAACTAACAGCCTGATTTATGTACAAAATAATGAACGAAAAACAAATATGATATACAGCAACAACTGACAACCACTGAATTACTGGATCCTGACTTGGGATAGGCACATACAGAATGCTGCGGGGTTAAACTAGTTTGAAGGCGCCAACCCTCCCCTAACCTGGAACAGTGGTGTAACAGTACAACATAAGAACAAACTATAAAGATCAGTTGAAAAGGGCTTAACTTATCAGATGGATACAAAACAGAAATACTTCTAACAAAAAAACAAAGTGGACGTGGCAGGGTACTTATACATCCCCACAACAAAAAGACACTAAGTACAGATCTGAGAGTACTTGCAGTTACTGACAGCTAGTTCAAAGCCAATAACATCTAATAAAAGAAATCATGCATCTAAGACTTTGTTTTTACTTTACGAATCAAGTATTCGAAGTTTAGTTAACAAAATCATTTGTAACATGAATAACAATCAACCATGTCATTTCTCAATCAATGCAATGTATTTTAGATAAACATACAGATGAAGTTATATTTAAATATACAATTGAAGATATAGCAAAATTTAAAAGAAAACAGTTAAGCCCACCTTGTATGAAAGGGAATCTTTCATGGTTAGTACACAATTTATCAATCTCCAATGTTAGTTCTCAGTTTATAGTTTTCATCTTTTATTTTTAAAAATTTGTTTTTTGTACTTGAAAATATACTGAACAGACTTTCTTGTAGTAATTTTGAACTACCAATATGTGATGGTATTGCAATTACATTAACTGTTTAGTAACATGTAAGGGTGGTTCCTATGTTGTGTTGGTTTTTAGGGTTTTTTTTTTTTTTTGAGGTGGGGGGAGAGCGCCAACAATTGCTATTGAACACATGATTCTTCAGGAGATATCGAGTTCTTCTATAATCTTCCAATGGAAAAGGTAGATTTTTAATCAGTTGAGCAAATTTTGAGGTAGGATTGTGAAGCAGAAGGACCTTTTTCAGGGTGTCGGGATGGGTCCTTTATTTTTGCGGTAATTTGGGATTGGGCCTTTATTTCCATGGGAATTCGTGATTTACACCTAATGTGACTCGGGAATTGATGATTAATTTTTCGGGATCTGGGAAAGAATACTTTATTTTTTCAGAAATTCGGGATGACATCCCCTCCTATTGCCCCTCAGGAATACAATTTATTTGTAAGATTGTTCATTTAAATGAACACAATTATTGTGATTTTATCTTATTATTATGATTCAAATAGTAATTTTTGTTTCTGTATAATCCTTACAGAATGTGTCAACTTTTCACAACCTGAGAACAATATGGGGACCTATCATTTATATAATATTATATTTTTTATCATATCAATATAAATAAATTTGGTGTATTTACTGTCTTCTGATTGGTTAAAAGTATTACTTTTATTTTCAATGTTGTCAATTTTTATGGCGACACACCC
Source organism: Mytilus coruscus (assembly GCA_017311375.1). Classification (NCBI taxonomy): domain Eukaryota; kingdom Metazoa; phylum Mollusca; class Bivalvia; order Mytilida; family Mytilidae; genus Mytilus; species Mytilus coruscus. The sequence goes on from CM029600.1 coordinate 25,386,455, forward strand.
ACTCTGACGTTGTATATTCATACGCCAACATGTGTGTATGTTGTTATTGTTAATATAAATAATATAAAAAGTTCTTTTAGCCTTATTTTTGATAGAAATTTATTTATAATGAATGGCAATAATTTATTTTGAATTTATTGAACCATAAAATTAATTTTTGACTCTTCACATTTTACATAATCCGCTTCACGGATTATTCAATGTGAAGAGTCAAAAATTAATTTTATGGTTCAATAAATTCAAAATAAATAATAGCCATTCATTAAGTAAACTGCATTTTGGCAAAGCATGAAAAAAATTCTGTCATCTTTGTGCATACGCCTGTACTTCCCTGTTAGAGTTAATCTTCTGATTTCATATTCTGGTAATTTTTGGAATTTATCTTTTGCAATTTGATTATATGTATAGTTACTTTAATGGTACTGATTGTACTGCACTGGATGTAAAAGTCAACTATTCATCATCTAGGCCAAAATAAAAAAAAAAACTGAATACCTGATATATCCAGGAAAACCATAAGTATAGCCATACCAGACCTATGAAGAGGGAGATATGCCATTATATGGAAATTGAAAGAGTAACTTGTACTGAAAATCTGAATTTATTAAAGAAAATTGTTATTTTCAGGAGACTTGTTGCTAAACCTGGATGGAAAAACAAAAAAAAAAGGACAAAATCTCTGAGCTTATGTCTTCAGAACTATTTAGGAATATTTCTGCAGTGTGAGGGAGATGAAATTTCAAGGTATAGTTATTTTATTAAATTCAAGTATTGTTTGTTTATTGTAATTAAAATTACCAGGATAGGAGCCAGTTAAATTCAGTGGTTGTTAGTAAAGGTATATCATATTTGTTTTTCGTTTTTTGTTTTATACATAACGGTAATTCAGGCCATTGGTTTTCTCATTTGAACTGTTTCACATTTTTGTATGTTAGGGCTGTTTATACCTTGCTAAGCCATATGGGTTTTGCTCATTGTTGAAGGCTGTAGGGCATCCTAAAGTCAACATCATTTGGTCTCTTGTAGTTCTTGTAGAAATCATGCCACATCTCTTTATTTTCTCTTTATGGTTGTTTGTACTTATCACAACATTACCCATGGTATGTTCTATGGCCATCAATCCTTTTTTGCCAGTGGTTGGTTTGAACTTTGATGCTATTCTGCAGGAGAGAATTAATTTAGATATATATTTGCTTGATAGAAGAGATTTTTATTGATTTTCTAAGAATAACAGGAGACGTACATGTCAATGAGACTGCAAAACTACAACACCCAAGTAGAACAACACATCTAGAGGTCAATATATAGTGTAGATTTACAAATTTTTGTGATGTTTTTATTATTGCAAATATTGCGAGGAGATAGGGGTCGCCATTATAAAATCTTGAATTTTAATTTTGATAGCATTATTTGCATGCAGCATTTCCTGAAATCGCAATTATAAAACTCCCATTTGTCCAACAGTCACAATTATAAATGCACATAACTTCTGAATTTACAGTAGTCCTCATGCTGTGTATTTCTGATTTTCATGGCCATTAGCTTTACGGGTGAAAGTGATATGTAGCAGCTGATCATTATGAGTAAAACTATCATTTGTATCATGTACTGGTTGATCTGGTGGACCAATCTTGTAAGTCATAGGGGAGTGAAAATCAACTCCCTATCATATTAATTCGCTGTAGGGATCTGTACTTGTCGAATTTGAGAATTCTATAACTTATACTAATGTGGCCCTAAAGAGTTACAGTGCGAATTAGAGGTTTACATATTTTAATAAGGCCAGGGTTTTTTTTATTTGTTGGTCGACAGATTTTTTATGTGGAAAAGTCGGGTGAGTCTGTTGGGGAAAAAAAAGAAATAAAATATCTTGCAAGACAAAAATATGTATAGATTAAACATATATTTCAGCTTACATTGTTCTAACACTATTTTTGGTATGCTTTTTTTTGGTCATCATTTCTTAAAATTAGAGGTCTAAACATTACTGCTCAGCTAACATACAATTCATGCCATTGTCATATATTTTTCTAAAAAGGGGGTATGTCAACCGACGAACAGGAAATAAATGTTCATTTCACAAACGAAAAAACAGCTACACATTGCTTTTTATCAACTTTCAGGAAACATGGTGTTTAATGAGCTACAAGCTAGAAAACATGTGAAATAAAAATTGGAAATATGTCGCACAAAAATAACATTTTACCATCAGTTTCATTTAAAACAAAGTAGACCCGTCCAATGGAAAGACAAAGATATCGATTCCATTCTTTAGCAGGAAATTCCAAATTTGATATCCAAATAAACAAACATTTTTTTATTTCAACCTATGAAACAAGAAAATTACATATTGTTTAAGGTAAGTTGAAGTTTCACGTTTGGAAGGGTCTATTTCATCTACAAGATAAAAAATCTTACAGAATTATGACAAAAACAGAAAATGAACTTATCATAATGGACTTTTACCATAGGTTTCGTTTCACAAAATTATTTGCACAAACAACATTTCAAGGTCAGTTTTGATTGCCTATTTTTAGAACACAAAATCTACAGATTATTTTTAGATGTTTATGCTTCTTGAACACTATGTGTAATCATTTCTGTTAATGTTATAACAATCTAAAATAATGTATTTGACATTTCAGAAAAAAGCTGTTAGTAAGACTGCTATGCAGATATTTTTATGCCCCACCTACGATAGTAGAGGGGCATTATGTTATTCAGTCTGTGCATCCGTCCATCTGTCTGTTCATCTGTCTGTCCCGCTTCAGGTTAAAGTTTTTGGTCAAATAGTTTTTGATGAAGTTGAAGTCCAATCAACTTGAAACTTAGTACACATGTTCCCTATGATATGATCTTTCTAATTTTAATGCCAAATTAGAGTTTTGACCCCAATTTCACGGTCCACTGAACATAGAAAATTATAGTGCAGTGGGGCATCCATGTACTATGGACACATTCTTGTTATTTATATTTCAGGGATAATGTATTTGTTAGGGTCGGTGGGAATAAAAAAGCATGAAATGTCAATTTTTAGTTTTTTCTGAAAATCAGAAACAAAAAGGGTCAGTGGATCTGTAAACCAGCAAATAAAAAAAACCTACCTAAGACGTCTTGTAGCAAAATATCTTTTTGGATGAGATCTTGGCTCATATCCAAATATTGATAACATGATCTCTGTAAGGCTATTTTAGAAAATCATGGAGTCTCCTTGAAGTGCAAGAAATTATGTAGGACACATTTCTACAGTGACTAGATTGTATGAGTTTCTCTTCACCTATTGAGAATTGAAATTTTGACCAAATTGCAAATTTTTCATCAAATCAAACTGTTCAGTTAGTCAGAAAGTTGACCCAACTGCTACAGAAGAACCACAGTCATTGATGTTGATAATGCAAAGTGAAAAAAATAAAGGATAAGCCATTTTTCATGATAAACATTCAGCAATTTACTGCCATGTATCAGGTAGTCAACACAACTAAAGGTCATTGTTTGAAAGGTATAAATTATGACATTACACATAAGAATAGAGAATGGAAACAGGGAATGTGTCAAAGAGACAACAATTCCGACCAAAGAGCAGAAAACTGCCCAAGGCCAACAAGGGTCTTCAACACAGTAAGAAAATCCCACACCACGAGGCAGGCTTCAGCCCCTAAACAATAATGTATACTAGTTCGTTCAGCAAAATGGACTCCACACAAAACTTAAACATGTTTTGTTAGATATCAACCCTCCTCCTATACCTCTAGAAAATATGGAATAAACAAACACACAGCAATACGCACAGTAAAACTCAGATTAAAAGAAGTCCAAGTCCAATGTTAGAATAGTTTACAGAAGAAGCTCATTTTCTCATTGTTGAAGGCCATATGGTTGCCTATAATTGCTTACATCCACTTTATTTGAACTTTGGTGGATAGTTGTCTCATTGGCAATCATACCTCATCTCCTTATTTTTAAAAGCAAAATGACAATAATCAACATGAATAACTAACAAAGTACTACATTTTTGTACCAGCAGTTACTGACATGTCAGCTCAAGACCTCAGTTAAACTGATTGAAAGATTATATCTTCGTCATATGAAAATCATCCACAATCCCTCCCATTAAGGGTTTAGTATCATGCCATCATAAATTATACAAGAAGAACATAACCCGTATTATGCCAACAACTGGATTTAGAATAATTGTGTTTATTTCCCATGCAAAGATCCGAGTGAATTGATATTAATTCCAAAAAATGTCATCTTTAACGACTTTACAACAGTATCATACCTATATTCCTTGTGAATAAGTGTGTTGAAAGGTTTTGGTTAGCTTTTGAGATGAATGACAAAACGTTTGTGCTTATGAAGAACAATAGTCTAGTAAATTGTATTTTTTTAATTTCACAAATTTCTCTTGTAGGACATGGAAGTGTAAAGTAGAAGCATCAATCAAAATTCTTAAACACAATAGTGATGAACCCTTGACAAAAAGTTAGTGTAATAAGTTATTGTTGTAAAAGTCAGAATCTAGGGTATTCAACTTTAAAATGAACCCCAAACAAAAATGGGTACTCTTTATGTTGACCTTTTATCATACTTTTAATGTTATCTTATGAACCATATGTCTAACTGTTATCAGACTTGGTTAGATAATGCCCCATGGAATTTGGAAAGCCCCTATCAAATTTGGGGTCAATAGGTGAAAGGTTAAGGTCACAGAAACTTTTTGTAGATTGAAATTTCAGCAAAATGTTTGTTTCCCAATGTTATCTTTTAAACTATACCCAACTATTACCAAACTTTTTTGGTTTGATAATGTCCCATGGGATGAGGGAGACTGATATTGATTTTGGGATCAATGGGTCAAATGTCATAGTTACAGTCTATTGATAGAATGAAATTTTGACAAATTTTGATTTCCAAATGTTTAACTTCTACAAAATTTGATTTGGTAATGTATAATGAGATCACCAACAATTGATCATACAGAAATTTGGGCAAAAATTTTGGTTTTAGATGTTTATTTTTTTAACCATTTGTTCAACCTTTGCCAGACTTAGCTGGATAATGCCATATGGATTGGAGACCCTAATGAATTTTTAGTTATGAAATTTTGACAAAAAATTTTGTTTTGGGATTTTCTTTGTTGAACCATTTGTCCAAGCTCCACGAAAATTAGCTGGAGAATGCCATATTGGTAAGAGACCCTATTGTTTTTTTTAGTAAGTAGGTCAAAGGTCAAGGTCACAGAGCCTTTAAATGCTATGAAAGTTTGGGAAAAGTTTTGTTTCAGGGTCATAACTTTTTGAGTCATAAATTACATCTTTCTATATCTTAAATAGATAATGCACCTTTGGGTGAAAAAGACTTTTGTTTTTGGGTCAAAGATCAAGGTTTTTGGAGCAATTAATAGACTGAAAGTTGGGCAATTTTTACCCACCATTTAATTTTCAGCAGACTTTACATTCTTCAATGTGCTCAATGCAAAAATGTGTTTCTTCTGCAACAGATAAAGATCCCACCCAGGCTCAGTGCTTTGGTTTAAAAAAAAAATGATAATATAGTTTTAAAAATTTTAATTGGTTAGTATAAAAAATGTTTCAGGCTAGTTTTCTATATATTTTCCAGCAGTTGACCACTTATTTTGTAGTAAAAAGAATAGTGAAGGATACAGTAAATTTATATCATGGAATGTAAGTACAATGAGTAACGCATATAAAACCATGTGATAACAGTAGGTGTCACTATAAGGTAACAGGATAAGTTGATCTGTTGAAAAACAATATTTCAGTGGTATTTATATTTCTTGCATAACAGTACATGTATATACATGTATTACCATAATGCTCTAGTAAGAAAACCTTTCTTTTGTTAGAATGTGCATGATTTTAAATAAATGAACTATTGAAAAGCATTGAAAGTTTTATGTTAAATGAAATCAGCAAGGTCTTTAACAACTATATAGTACAACACTGTGTATTCAAAAGTGAAGGCTGTCAATGAAAGAAAATATTTTTTTTAAATGCAAAATGATAAATACAAAGATTTTATAATGGTTCAAATTGATCATTGTCAGTTGATATTTATCCCTTGAACTACAAGTATAATCTGCATCTCAAATCTACCTTACCTAACACAGTACAGTGAGGTGAACATGATTTAAATCCTATCAATGACCATGTCAAGCAATTTACTGATAATTTATACTCGGAATATTCAAGTTACAAAATGATCTGTAGGTATGTTTATAACTGTTCTTGACAAAGACAACTACTTTATTAAAAAAAATGATGTAAGTTTCAGAAATAGTGCATGGCATATGAATCTATCTGTTCTACCTATAATTATGGACAAAAGAAAATAACTCCAACTTTGCCAAAATTTTTCCAAAACAACACAGTTCACAACATGCACAATGTAAATTTAAATGAAAGCAATCATTGCCTCTCATTGCAACATGTTGATTTGTTTTTCAACATTAGGATAAGCATTTGTAGAGTGAAATTCATCAGAATATAAAGTGTTTCATGTACCGGTAATAATTTGTTTTATCATAATTATTTAACTTTTACTGTTTGACAGGAGTTAGTAAATCCAGCTAATAATTATGTGAAAGATAATAAAGTAACAATTGAAGTATGTATCAAGTCTGACATCACATCAAATGGCAACTCAGGTAAACATTTACAGGATATTTTTAGGCAGTAAAGCTGCCTTTGCGAGCACTCTAGATTTGCTTTTCCCCTCGGGAATACTAAAATATATGCCATTGCCCTTATCTAGCAGGCTGGTAGGTTATGTATAACTAATTGGACCGTTTTTTCATGCTTTTAGTTTTAGCATACAAAACATATGTCTAATATAACCTTAAATGACCGTTGAACAACCCAAAATCAATGACATTGCAAATTGGAAATAGTGCTCAATGGAAAGCCTTACATTGTTTTTTATCTTCTGACTGCTTTTGATAACGATGTTAAAGAACAATTGTATGAAATATTTCATTGCCGAAAATTTCTATATGCAAGTATACGTCAAATATTTGCCAAATGACAAATTGCGCATGAATACCGTTTTGCGGTTATTTTAAACTAGTAGACAAAAAGTAGATTTCAAGAATTTATTACAAACGTTTAGCTGTGCAACTTTGTTTACATGAATCGTACATATTACAGTGTCGTTTAAACATTGCAGTCATGGTGCAGACTTTTGGCAGTCATACATTGATCACTTTAATAACGATTTCATTCCTTTCTTATATTATTCAGTTTTATTACATAACTGGCCTTGTCAAATGAAGTTGTTGTAGTTAGATGACAAATGATTTAATGGCTTCTAAGGTCAAGATTTTGGTCACGTGACAAAAGGTCAGAGTTTACCGTGTATGCATTGTTTTGTTGTTGTTTTTTTACATCGTAGTCTTATTTTTACTTTTATACGCTTAACATTTTATTTTCTCATCACTTGGCGTCCGTTGTCCGTCGTCGTTAGCTTTTTACAAAAATCTTCTCCTCTGAAACCACTGGGCCAAATTTAACCAAACTTGGCCACAATCATCATTAGGGTATCTAGTTTAAAATATGTGTCCGATGACCCTGCCAACCAACCAAGATGGCCGCCATGGCTAAAAATAGAACATAGGGGTAAAATGTAGATTTTGGCTTATATCTCTGAAACCAAAGCATTTAGAGCAAATCTGACATATGGTTAAACTGATTATCAGGTCAAGATCTATCTGCCCTGAAATTTTCAGACAAATCTGACAACCTGTTGTTGGGTTGCTGCCCCTGAATTGGTAGTTTTAAGGAAATTTTGCCGTTTTTGGTTACTATCTTGAATATTATTATAGATAGAGATAAACTGTAAACAGCAATATTGTTCAGCAAAGTAAGATCTACAAATAAGTCGTCATGATCAAAATTGTCAGTCGACCCCTTTAGGAGTTATTGCACTTTATAGTCAATTTTTAACAATTTTTCGTAAATTTTTGTAATCTTCTACAAAAATCTTCTTCTCTGAAACTACTGTGACAAATTTAGCCATACTTGGCCATAATCATTATAAGGGTATCTAGTTTAAAAAATTTGTCCGATGATCCCGCCTTCCAACCATCATGGCCGACTTGGTTAAAAATAGAACATGGGGGTAAAATGCAGTTTTTGGTTTATATCTCTGAAACTGAAGCATTTAGAGCAAATCTGACAGGTGGCAAAAATGTTCATCAGATTTAGATTTATCTGCCCTGAAATTTTCAGACGAATCCGACAACATGTTGTTGGGTTGCTGCCCCTGAGTTAGTAATTTTACAGAAATTTTGCAGTTTTTTGTTATTATAGATATCATTATAATTTCTAATATCTAAGACTATTAATTATGATTTTAACCTTATTTTACATAATTTCCAAAGCATCAGTAAATACAGGTGAGCGACACAGGCTCTTGAGAGCCTCTAGTTATTATTGATAAAAAAATAATTAATTCTATTTCTTAAATTTGCTCATGTACAACACTCGCGTCAAACAAAAACATGTAAAGGGCCCTATAAACATCTTTTACAAACTGGTCATTGAAAAATTTATTTACAGATCAATAACAGCTAAACGTTTTGAATAAAAATATCTTTTCTCATCTTATCTTATCATTCTATATTTGTAATTTCTTTTTGTCATGGAGACAAAAGGAAGCGCCGGTAAACAACACATAAAAAACTGACCGACCGTTGCTTATAATCTTTATTGAAAGAATTAAAACAATATTATATGAGACAAATATATTTTATTGAATTTAACAAGATACATATATTTCTTTGATTTAACACTGTGACATATTACTATCCATCCTTTTCGGGATTTCCTGTTCTTCCGATCGTGATTGACCCTGTTCGCGATCTAAAAAATGGCAATATAAATAACGGAAATCCAATATACTGCTGCCAAGAAAGAATGGTTACTCCTCAAAACTTTTTGGGAAGTGATTTTTACTTTTTCATAATTTGCCTTGGTCAAAGTTAAAAAAAAGTTATCCGTATTTGGCTATAGTTCCACAACTTCAGACAACAGTATCAGTGGACTTGTTAAGGTTTTTTTTCATAGAAAAGAAGAAAAGCATAACTTTTGTACTGTAGAACTTACGTCAACCAACTCAGTGTTCTCCCCAGGCCAATATAATATTGGAGAGTGGTCCTTAGACCTATCAGTCTTACCGACCATACAGTATGGGTTTTTCTCATTGTTGAAGGCTGGACGGATGTTTATATTAGTGCTGTCTTATGTTTCTGGCCCATGGTGCTAAAATTTTCAGTCAAAAATCTTATATCGGTAAAATTTGTCCGACTTGTTAAATCTTATCCGTGTACAGTTTAAAATTCAAGGTGAAATTTAACCAACACCTTGATTGTAATTGATTTACCTGATGAGGTAGGTATGATGAGTCTAAGTTGTAAGCTTGTAAACTAGCACATTAAAACATTTATTCAGCATTATGGTCATGAACAAAGCAAGGTTCATAATCATGAACATATTATTAGCCTTTTATATAATATTTTGTGTAAAACATGCATCCTAAGACTGAAAACTCACTAAATCACCTTTTCATGAATTCCCATTATAGATGTATTTGCTTTTTTCAAATATTCAATAGAGACATGCTTACACTTACATATACATACATCTCAGAGACATGCTTACACTTACATATACATACATCTCCTCAGACATTGATACTTTAAAAAAGGATACATATTCTAAAGTAACTTTAAACCTGGTATCAACTTTTGAAAACAAATGGTATAGTTGTTGAGAAAAGTGTGTATGATAGTGGAAAACAGAATAGTACAAAAAAGTGTTGATACTTGAGATTTTTACACAACTGCAAAATATTTGCAAAATAATTGTATGGTGATGTCGTCATCCGAAGACATTTGGTTCCCAGACAATAACTTGAGTATAACTGTATGGATCTCTATGCAATTGTAGCACAGGGTGCCATACCACAAAAGGAAGGTTGGGATTGATTTTGGGGGTTAGGGCCCTTAAACTGTTTAGGAATTAGAGGCCAAAATACAAGCATTTTATAGAACTTGTATAAATTGCTTTTTTAGCTCACCTGGCCCACAGGGCTTTTCTCATCACTTGGCGTCTGTCGTCCATTAACTTTTACAAAAATCTTCTCCTCTGAAACTACTGGGCTAAATTTAACCAAACTTGGCCACAATCATCATTGGGGTATCTAGTTTAAAAAATGTGTCCAGTGACCCGGCCAACCAACCAAGATGGCCACCATGTCTAAAAATAGAACATAGGGGTAAAATGTAGATGTTGGCTTATATCTCTGAAACCAAAGCATTTAGAGCAAATCTGACATGGTGTAATATTGTTTATCAGGTCAAGATCTATCTGCCCTAAAATTTTCAGATGAATGGGACAACTTGTTATTGGGTTGCTGCCCCTGAATTGGTAGTTTTAAGGAAATTTTGCAGTTTTTGGTTATTATCTTGAATATTATTATAGATAGAGATAAACTGTAAACAGCAATAATGTACAGCAAAGTAAGATTTACAAATAAGTCAACATGACCAACATGGTCAGTTGACCCCTTAAGGAGTTATTGCCCTTTATAGTCAATTTTTAACAATTTTTGGTAAATTTTTGTAATCTTTTACAAAAATCTTCTCCTCTGAAACTGCTGTGACAAATTTAACCAAACTTGGTCACAATTGTCATTAGGGTATCTAGTTTTAAAAATTTGTCAGATGACCCTGCCTGCCAACCAACATGGCCGACATGGCTAAAAATAGAACATAGGGGTAAAAGGCAGTTTTTGGCTTATATCTCTGAAACTAAAGCATAAAGAGCAAATTTGACATGTGGTAAAAATGTTCATCAGGTTAAGATCTATCTGTCCTGAAATTTTCAGACAAATCAGACAACCTGTTGTTGGGTTGCTGCCCCTGAATTGGTAATTTTAAGGAAATTTTACAGTTTGTGGTTATTATCTTGAATATTATTATAGATAGAGATAAACTGTAAACAGCAATAATGTACAGCAAAGTAAGATTTACAAATAAGTCAACATGACCAAAATGGTCAGTTGCCCCCTTAAGGAGATATTGCCCTTTAAAGTCAATTTTAACAATTTTGGTAAATTTTTGTAATCTTTACAAAATCTTCTCCTCTGAAACTGCTGTGACAAATTTAACCAAACTTGGTCACAATTGTCATTAGGGTATCTAGTTTTAAAATTTGTCAGATGACCCTGCCTGCCAACCAACATGGCCGACATGGCTAAAAATAGAACATAGGGTAAAAGGCAGTTTTTGGCTTATATCTCTGAAACTAAAGCATAAAGAGCAAATTTGACATGTGGTAAAATGTTCATCAGGTTAAGATCTATCTGTCCTGAAATTTTCAGACAAATCAGACAACCTGTTGTTGGGTTGCTGCCCTGAATTGGTAATTTTAAGGAAATTTTACAGTTTGTGGTTATTATCTTGAATATTACCCGCATTTAAATGTCTAGCAGGATTCCTACCAGACTATAGCAGGAATTTACATGGAATTAGCAGGAAATTTTTAATTCCTGTTACTTTTTAGACGTACTAGGAAAAACCTCAGTTTTTCTGGGAGGATTTTTCATTTTCCTACAACAACATTCCTGGTATGGGTAACAGGAATATTTTTTTCCTGCCAGAAAATCTTTCTACCAGGAATTTTTCTTATCTTAGCAGGATTATAATCTTGACTGCTATTGGTTTGTATTCAATTATCTTTAATAACTGGATTCCGGTTTGCTAATAACATTTATTTTGCTGTGTTACAAGAAACCAGGTTCCAGTTAACAAATTCAAAAGTTGGAGGGTAAAAGATTCAGATTGTGTATAAACAATACTGCAAAGATTGAATAATGTTCAGGGAAATATTTGAATGTAAGGCAGGATTGCTTATGAAGGTATTTGAATTTAATTAAGCTACACTTTTTAAAATGTTTTAGAGGGAGTTTTAATTTTTTTTCTAATTTGCATGATAGTCAAATTAATTCAACTAATTAAAAATGGAAATCTCAGTCTTCAATCATATTTTGTCTTATATATATTATAAGTTCATCTGATCTACATTTTTGTTGTATACATAATAAATTATAGACCAATACTTCTAAAAAAAATGTTTTAGAGAGTGAACAAAAAACTGTTACATCTATTTCCATCATAATTAAATTCAAAAACAGATTACAAACCAGGTTTATAACACAACTTTCATATGTGGTAGCTACTTAATGAATTTAAGAGTCAGATTTTGCAACAAGAAGTTTTACATGTGTTTTCTTTGTTCTTTGTGGCTGAGATTCAAACTTAATGAATGACCCAGATGTGTATATGTGTATACACCTAAGTTTGTAATGTATGTTTTTAGATTCCTGCTAGAAAATCTATTTTCCTAGTAGGAATTTATGAAAAAAACCCTACCAGGAATATTCAAATTAGCAGGAAAATTTGACAAATATCCTGGTAGGAATTTTACTTTCCTACCAAATTATTCCTGCTAATTTGAATATTCCTGGTAGGAATCGCATTATTCCTACTAAGAAAATCCTGCTAATTTAAATTTTTCGGCTGTTTTTCCTGGCGGATTCCTGCTACAATCAAGCAGGAATATGCACACTTTTCTGGTAGCAATTCTTGACAAATTCCTACTAGATTCCTTGTACATTCCTGTAGGACTGGTTCGTACAGGAATTATAGATAGAGATAAACTGTAAACAGCAATAATGTACAGCAAAGTAAGATTTACAAATAAGTCAACATGACCAAAATGGTCAGTTGCCCCTTAAGGAGATATTGCCCTTTAAAGTCAATTTTTAACAATTTTTCGTAAATTTTTGTAATCTTTTACAAAAACCTTCTCCTCTGAAACTACTGAGACATATTAAAACAAACTTGGTCACAATCGTCATTAGGGTATCTAGTTTTAAAAATTTGTCAGATGACCCTGCCTGCCAACCAACATGGCCGACATGGCTAAAAATAGAACATAGGGGTAAAAGGCAGTTTTTGGCTTATATCTCTGAAACTAAAGCATTTAGAGCAAATTTGTTAATTATTAAATATGTCCATCAGGTTAAGATTTATCTGTCCTGAAATTTTCAGACGAATCAGACAACCCATTGTTGGGTTGCTGCCCCTGAATTGGTAATTTTAAGGAAATTATGCAGTTTTGGTTATCTTGAATATTATTATAGATAGAGATAAATTGTAAACAGCAATAATGTCCAGCAAAGTAAGATCTACAAATAAGTCAACATGACCTAAATGGTCAATTGACCCCATAAGGAGTTATTGCCCTTTAAAGTCAGTTTTTAACGTATTTTGTAAATTTTTGTAATCTTTTACAAAACTTTTCTCCTCTGAAACAACTGAGACAAATTTAACCAAACTTAGCCACAATCATTATTAGGGTATCTAGTTTAAAAAATGTGTCCGATGACCCTGCCTGCCAACCAACATGGCTGACATGGCTAAAAATAGAACATAGGGATAAAATGCAGTTTTTGGCTTATATCTCTGAAATTAAAGCAAAAGTATAACAGTTGCATTGATTTATGCATTAATTGTAAGTGACACAGGCTCCTTGGAGCCTCTAGTTTTTTACCAGTTTCAATGGGGTTTGTTAATATGCTGAATTTAAATGTGTTTTTATTTTTTTTTTATTTTGGTCCCAGTTTTCACGTTGGTCCAAATTGGGGTCCAAAATTAAACTTTGTTTGAATTGAATTCAAACATTGAATTATTGTTTTTTTTTTTATTATGCTGAATCTAACCGTATATTTAGATTTTTAATTTTGGGTCCCATTTTCAAATTGTTCCACATTGAGGTCTAAAGGGTCTAAAGATTAAACTTTGTTTTATCTCAACAAAAATTGAATTCTTTTTTTTTTTTTTTTTCTAATGTAACAATAACTTTATTGCCTTTATTGCATATTTGCTGTAACAACTTACTAAGTTTACAGCTTTTAACATAGTATCCCTCATGTTAGTTAACCTAATAGTTAAGGGAAGCACTATTTGGTAAGATATAACTTACTCGTAATATAATTATCTATAAAATAATTCATTCCATAAATGTTTTTGATAAATTATTGTGAATACACATACAGATCTTTGTTTTTTTTTCTTTTCTTTTTTTTTATATAACTTAGTTTTCCGGAATCAACTCTGTTATCGATGTGATCCGTGTTCCATTTAATTTGGGCACAGTGCTGCTTCAGCAAACATGTGCGCTATCTGATAGAGTTATGATATGTGTCATCTAAAGATTATTATTTTAAATAGGCTTTAACTTATTTAATAACATTTGGTGAGTATACAAGTTTTTTGTTTTTTGTTATCTACTGATCTTTTCTATATCGACGTGTATATGTATTGCACAAGTTATAACTTTCATCTGAGATTACACATTATTTCTCTACACTAATTTATTGTGCTGAAACATATATATTTATTTTTGTTTAATGTTTGTGAATACACATTTTAAAATCTATCAATACAGTATGTTACATATCGTGACTCATGCATAGTTAAACATGTTTACAAACATATCTTGGACACATGCATGGTAGAACCCGTTAATAAATATGACCATATTTGGCTTATGCACAATTAACAACTTACTATATAAGTATTGTTTCAAAACATCTAACATAGATTTAATTCTGATTCATTTGATACTTTCCAATGAATCTATTTGTTTTTAGAATTATCTTACTATTATTTTTGTTATTAAAATTATTTATTTCAATAATTTCTGAAATTTCTGAAAATTTTTAAATGTTTATTTTTTTGTCTACTTTTCTGAGACAAAATGTGCTTTGTAAATTGAGAAAGATGATGATGATTATCGTTAATATGTAATTAATATCAAAGTATGCTGCGTCTTCAATTTTGTACCTTGTTTCTAAATTTTCGAGGCTTATAATGTCTTTGTCAATGCCAAGGGATTTCATTAATTTCATTACTACCAGTATATTTAGAAAGTCAGTATTAAATGAGCAATTGACAAAAAAGTGTTCATAATCTTTTTTTTTTTTTTACAATGATTACATAAGTTGTCCTCAGTAATTTTCCACTGTTTTAAAAGTTCCTTACTGTCTTACATGGCAGTATGGCAGTATGTAGTGAATAAGTTTCCATCTGAATATTTTCAATCTATTATCAGTGAGATATTGAAAAATAAAAACAAAATTATTTTTGAACTTAGAATTTAAATTTTTCTCAAATAATTTTTCCCACATAAGAAAACCATTTGGTTTATCACAACTTTCTTTTGTGCTCATTAAGGGAGTTATTGTCTTATACATATTTTTAAGTAATTTACGACTTTAACCTTAGTTTTAATAGACTCTTCAGTACGAAGAGTTGTTTTCCAATTAATTGGTATTGCTTTTTTAACATATATTTGGTTTATCCTATGTTGTTTATATTTAAGTTTAGATAAGATGACAGTTTCAGAGATTTTACCCTGTTCATCAATCATGTCATTTATGTTGATAATGTAACTTTTTATCCAATCTTCAAAGTTTAAGCATTTTCTGTTAAACCTGATATTATTGTTTCCCCACAGAACTTGTTTTCTTATTTCAGGAAAATTTTTGGGATACTTTTAATTTGTATTACCTCCTTTTACACTTATCCAATCTTTAATTAGTTGTTTATAAAAGTCTGGTAAATATTGTAACTTATTTTTATCAATGTCGATTATATTCTTTAAATTCATTTTAAATACAAGAAGATTTTTTCAAATTTGATATTTAATCACATACAAATTCAGAGCTGTACCCAGCTTGAATGTAGTGTCCAAAATTACTTGCCCCAACTGTTCAGGGTTTGACCTCTGCAGTCATATCAAGCTGTTCCCTGCGAAGCATTTTATTATAAGCTGTGATAAATAACTAAACCAACTCTTCCACAATTTTTCATCATTACTTTTGCCTTGGTTTTTTTATTAACTGCCCACAGCACCCATGGTGCTTTGATACATTCTTTGCTCACCTGGTTCATAGGGCAAGTGATCTTTTGCCATCTTTTGGTGTCTGTCTGAATCCATCATCATAAACTTGTCTTCTCCTTGACCAAATTCAATCAAACTTGAAATATTCTTTAAGTCTCTAGTTATTGGCTAATATGAGGTTTATGAAAATTGTCCGTACCAACTTACAGACATGTCAGGCGTTGCTAAATATAAAACATAAGGTGAAATGCAAGCAACTTGCCATGAAAACCAGAACAGATAGAGAAAAGTTTACATGGGAAATCTTTAGAAATTATCAAATGTTATTACCTCTTTATTATGGCCAAAAATTGTCAATTGACCGCTTATAGGAGTTATTGCCCTTGAAAGACAATCTTTACCAATTTTTAGTTTGTTTGTTTGTTTGAGGAAGCCATTATAGAGAAAAAGAAATTTTAAATAGAAAAAATGTTCAGTAAAATAGACCTACAAAGATGTCAAATAGCTGCAGTTGTCTAGTTACCCTTTATAGGAGTTATTGCCCTTGAGTTCAGATTTTTTACAATTTTTTTTTTTTTTTTTTCAGAAAATTCATTAGGTAGAGAGAAATTGAATAGCAAATATTTTAAGCACAACAAGTTCTTTTGATGAGTCCACACGGCAGAAATTGTGAACTGACTGCTTATAGGAATTATTTCCCTTAATTGACAAATTTTGTTGTTGTTGTTGTTGTTTTGTTTACTTACTTTTATAATTTTGCCAATCATTTCGAAAACTTTAATAGATAGGTATAAACTGTAAACAGTAAAAGTGATCTTCAATACACGATAAACAAAGATGCCACAAAATTAGTCCAATTAAAAAAAGTGAACATAACTGTTGGCTAGAAACATAAAACTAAATATCAAGATGGCATATATTTACCAGGGGAGCAATACAGACTTCTTGGAACCTCTTGTTCTATGAAAATATTACTTGTGAGTGAAAAGCTACAAATGCTTCATTGTTTCTGCATTATTAAAGGGGCATTAGCTGTCAAATTCATATTCACTGATTTGACTCAAATTCTTATATTTTATCTAAAACATACTAAAACAAATATCCAAATTACAAAAAGTCGAAAAGAAACAACACATAAGCTTGTCTTAATTTATCAGCATTTTGTATGTATTTTAGACAAGACATCATCTAATTATCCATTGAGATTACAATGTACCACAAAACACTGCCAACAGTCAAAAAAGCCAATTTAATCATAAATATAAAAGATAGCAAGCATGTGCAATCAGATTTTTCAAGGTGTGTTTGATTCCATGTTATAAGTTAACAATATATCATGTATAGTAAATCATGTTTTTACCTGTATAAGAATGATTTTATGCGGACTGTATCAGTCAACGAAATGGTTATTCCATGGTGGTTCCTTGCTTCACTTTTCAATGTGGACATTCTTTTCTTTTTCAAGAATAAGACACATGATGAAGACATGCACACCCATCTCCTCTAAAGGTCAAATTAAAAGGTTCAAATGAGTTGACTTATTAACTTGCAGGTCAATAATACACCAGTGATGTTTTTATGCCCCTGCAGTAGCGGAGGGGGCATTAAGTTTTACCCTTGTCCATCTGTACGTACGTACGTCCCAAAGTTGGTTTCCGTTCTCTAATTTTAGCTTATTTTGACAAAATTGATCAAACTGACTGCTAATAGTGAAAAATTGTTTCTTTCTTCTGCTTTTATTAATGTTTGAAACAAATAGATCTATTATGATTAATTTTTGGTTTATTTGCTTAACATCCAGTGACAAATATTTCATGCATATTCCAGTTTTACTATCTGATGGGAGAAGGCCAGGGATGACCATATTTCTATACCCAAGATAAACCTGTAGAACCTTTTATGTTGAAATTTTTTCTGACTTCATTGTTTAGATAATAAGTGACCTGTAATAATAAAACTAAGTACTGTGATGAATCATCACAGCCTACCATTCAATATAGGTCGTTTTCACTTACATTTTGAATTCCATTTTTTTCTTAATTTAACCATGCTAGTTTTTGGATTAATTTTACAGGTTTGTAATTTTGGTAGTTGAAATTTTGGTAGTTAAAATGAAATGTGCCAATCTAAAAATTACCAATATTTTACACAAGATAATCATGTGCAAATTTTTAGTGTTTTTCCATATTTAACAATATTATATCCATATAATGGAAATGTAATGGATAACACATTTATTTAGTTGGTGATTTTGTAGAAATCTTACAATAGAAAGCCTTAATGCCCAGAACTGGGAATTGGGCTAAGAATTCAAAGGATCAACAGGAATTAAAACATGACGGTATTATCATGAAATCGTCATCAATAACTGGTTATATATTGATATAAACTATTCAATGCAGCTCTGAAGGATGATTAGTTGTGGGAGCCCTCAACAGAGATGTTAAAATTTAATTCAATAGATACCATCAGTTCTGAAGATACAGTGGTTTTCTTATAATTGCATAATTTATATATGTTTATCATTACAGAATCACATGAAGAAATTGGTTTGACTCCATCTGCATCATCAAGTCTAACATCAAGTACCAACAATAGACCATTAACTCAAAACTGCAGTCTATTACAACTACCATGTTTCGTCCCATCAAGTCACACAAGTCTAAGCTTCATGCAAACCATCCCCAGCTACAGTTCGTATATACCACCACAAAACAGTATACCAAGTCCAAGATACCAAGGCTACATCTCAACAAGATCAAGATATACAAGCTATATCCCAACAAGACCAAACTACAGACCAACAAGTTCAAGATATAGCCCACTTAGTCCAAGCTTTAGTCCTATTAGTCCAAGCTATCGACCTACAAGCCCAAGTTACAGTCCAACAAGCCCAAGTTACAGTCCAACCAGCCCAAGCTACAGTCCTACAAGCCCAAGCTACTGTCCTTCAATTCCCCCAAGCTACAGTCCAACAAGCCCAAGTTACAGTCCAATAAGTCCAAGCTACAGTTCTTACTTAACTTCTACAAGCCCATGGTACAGTTCAACATGCTCAATCTATAGACCAACAAGTCCAGCCTATAGTCCAAGAAGCCCAAGTTACTGTCCAACAAGTCCAAGCTATTGTCCAACAAGCCCAAATTACAGTCCAACAAGTCCAAGCTATAGTCCAACAAGCCCAAGTTACTGTCCAACAAGTCCAAGCTATAGTCCAACAAGCCCAAGTTACAGTCCAACAAGCCCAAGCTATAGTTCAGATTATAGTGAATTATGGTGATTTTTTTACAAATTTGCTTTTTACTCTGGGAGACAGAGAGCCAGCAAAATTGTAAGGACACCTATTAGTTGATTGGGACTGTTTCAGTGTTTGAAGTGTCTATCACAACTGCAATTTTAAAATTTTGTGTATGGTGATTGTAAAACTGAGTGGGTCTAACATAGTCAGAAGACATCAACAGCAATATCATGCACACCAATTCATGTGATGTTTATATTTCTGTATATTTTAATATATATTTGTGGTATGATACATATAGATTCTTACAAAGTTTTAATTAAATAGACGGAAGTTAACAAAATCTAATGGCTAGCAAAGTGTTTTTGTTTTTTGGTGGTCATGGATAATTTTAATAAAAAATTGACTCCAAGAAACTTTGTGCATATAACAATAAGTTGACGCAGTTTAATGTAGATTAGATATTTCATTTTTTCTTTTAATCTTCTTTAATTTGATTTTTATATGTACCAGATAGTCTGTAAGGAAAATCAAGTCAATCCCTCTCTATCTTATTGTTGATTGCATGATCACCATCGAAATCTCAGAGTTTATCATAATCTTTCAGACGTAAATTTTTTCATAACTTTTATGAAAATGAGCTATCAGTTCAGTTATCAGTCATTAATAGGATTAGTGCATATATTTGATATCTTTAAATTATGAAATGGGTGATGACTTATCTTTAATTAATGAGTTGGGTCCAAGGTAAATTACTTATGATAATATAACAATCTTTGACTAATTAATACTGTCATAAAAATTACTCTTATCCTAGTATATATATATTACTCAGATTTTAACATATTTGTTCATGTAACTGTTCAAAAGGTTACTAAAGTTCCTACTTAGTTTTCTACTTGATTGACCATCTTTTTACCTTATTAACAGATTAGGCTTGCAATGTTGAATATTTCCCCCTTTTTTTCTTTGAAAGAGGTTAATAAAGGTTTGGGGTTTTTTTTGTGGGATTTGTGGAAAGAAGTGCCTACATTTCAATCAAGAAATCAATATTTTTGTTGCATTTTATGTAAGCATGTTAGAATATCTCAGGTTATTTATGCATTGTAACATTTGTTATTAAATTATTGTATGTAATGACTATAATATGCACAAGTGGAACTGATAAAATTTTGCCTGTAACATCAGATTTTCAAGTAATTTATCTCAGTTATCTAATGTACATCTATATATTCAACATTAACAGTATGTAGATTTAGAAAAAAATGAAACACAGTATGAACTGTAGCATAGCAGGTGATATAGACTAATAATAGATAAATGGGTTTTTAAAGTTTATGCCATGTTTATGCATTAGAACATTAGGAATTTTTAATAATGTATTTGAAAAATAATCCAATAAGACTTGGGATTCATTGTATTTTTTTATATTGATAAAAGGACATTAAAGATTAAAGTTGGTGAGCCAGCAACCAACCAGAATAATAAATTAATGAAGACATATAGAGATATGTATAAAAAAAGATGTAAAAATTAATAGCTGTCCGAATTATTCATCAAAATATTAATTGTCCTGATTATAGGCAGTTGTGAATTAATTCAAAGGACTCTCAAAGATCTGATTATTGTACTCAAACTATCCTAGCCTCTATGTTCATGTAGTATCTTTCTTATTATTTCAAATTGAAATATTTATACATGATATTTATTGATTTTATAAACCTGTCTTGATCATTAATCTCTAAAAAAATTGTTATTTATATATTATATACAAGAATGTGACATTAACAGACACCATTGGAGGTTGTGTGTGTTTGTTCACAAGAATATCCATACAAGTTATCAACTCTTTCAAATTTTAAGAACTGATGTTTTAAAAATGAACTATATTGTTATGTTTAAAAGATATATGAATGTGATTTTTTAACTACATGAATGAACATTGGAGAAGGTACTCATTAGGACTTATTTGTTCCAGTTATTTGAGGAAATGAAAAGTCTGAATACTAGTAAAGGTTTTTACCCAATGAAGACAGGAGACATTAAGCTTTTAAGCTTGATGAGGGAATTTAACTGATGAAATATAGCAGTTGACTCATTTTAGGTCCATTTTTACTGCATCAGCATACATCAAAATGTCACTCAGCAAAATGTAGATAACTTCAAGGTTAAATTCTTGCTTAAAACATGTGAAATATCAATTTTGGTGATTGCTGTGCTTCATATTATTTTTTGGCTAGTTTGAGTCTAGGGTTATAAACATGTTTTTTTGAGTATGTAGACTCGACATATTTATGCTATATCAAAAAATTTTGAAATTCATTTGATTTAAGAACAATTATATATATTAATTTTAATAAATTCTTTGTTTTTGTTATTGTTTTTATGATATATATTCTTATGTACATTTATTGTATTGTATTGTTTGTTATGTAGATGCTGATATTTGATTGAATAAACATAGTTATCTTAACCTAACATAGTAATTCTTTTGCAGAAACCATTAATTTTATACGGGCTAAGAAGGAAACTCTAATCCTGCATATTTTTTCACTACATTTTTGAGACTAATATTTTTCTTATTTGAACTGGTCCTGGATTTTCTGTCACAAACTGTCAAATAAAAATTGGCTAGCCAAATGAGGCTGAGTTGATGAGTCAGTATTGAAGGATTGTCCATCTCTAATATACATCAGTAATATGAAGGAAACTGCTTTAATTGATGATAGTTTATTTTATTTGTATCCTGCTTTTAATCTCACATGGAATCAAGGTAATACAGCTTTGTTAATTAATCAAGTCTACAATATGTATACTGATCCTGCTGGTTGGTACAATAGTTAAAAGAATTAGCTGTCAAATATAGGGTAAATTCAAGTTTTTTATCAATAAATGCATTTTTATTTACTTTTGGCTATAACTTTATATGCATACTTTAAAATATGTTCAGAAACTCATCCTACCCATGTGGATTACTATTAATAAATAAACTGCTAATTAATAAATTCCTATAAATGGAGGTGATTAATAGTTTCAGGAACCTTTATAAATCTGTGGTCATGTTGGGCCTGGACTAGAATGTACTGATTATGACACTCACATTATAGACAGTAAAACAGAATAACCAAAACCAGAATGATCATATTGAAATCAAATGAAATTTCAGATGGACTAGGTTGAACTATAGCCCACCAGGCTGCCTCTAATTAGACACCTATCTAGGTTTTATTCTTGTCCAGTTGGAGAAAAGTCAATTTAAGGATTCGAAGAGGAAAAATCAATGGTTGATGTTAATTGGAAATTATTTCATGTAACAATCAACAAAGTCATGTAGAAGACCACATAACTTCTACAGAATGAAACCAATCTGGAAACAAACTTGTTTATAGCTTTCATTGCAATAAGACCAATTTAAAAAACGTTTGGGCTGAAACAATTTTGCTCTATCTACATATCAGACATATAAAACCATATATATATGTCTATGATATCATCTCAATAATAAGTTACACTACCACAGTATAAAGATTCATTGAAAGTCATTACTGTTTAGGAGGAGTTGTTTTTATATAAAACATTTAAACAGATGGATTTTTATGCCAACCTTACCTCAAATTGTGAGGCAGGTTTTTTTTTAATACATTGTAGATTGTTTGATAATAAATTTTGTGAAAAATTCATTTGTTTCAGAAGGAAAAAAATAAATACGACATTAAGTTAAAAACAATGTTTATCCCTGGGAAAAAAACATGAGGATGAAAGACTTCAATACTCATTTCACAAGGTATACAAAAAAGTCCAATAACAAAAATACTGAACTCGAAGGAAAATTCAAAACGGAAAGTCCCTTAACAAATGGCAAAATCAAAAGCTCAAACACATCAAACGAAAGGAAAACAACTGTCATATTCCTGACTTGGTACAGGCATTTCCTTTTGTAGAAAATAGTGGAATAAACATGTTTTTATAGCTATCTTAACCTTTCACTTGTATGACTGTCATATAAAATTCCATTATTATCTTGATAACAATGTGTGAGTAAAACAAACATACATAATAGGTAAAAATGTCAAAAATTGAGGGTACGGCAGTCAACATTGTGTTATAATCTTAATCATTATGGAAACAAACAAGTATCAGTCGACAAAGAAAAACAAAATGGCATGTAGACACCGAGGCTCTATAGACAAAGCACACAAGCAAAAATGAAAGACAAGAATACAAAAAATAACCATAGCACAATTACAGTGACACCAAGAATTGGATGATTTAGTTAAAAAATATTTTATTTGCAAAATATCACAAAAAGGACTAGACCTTAGATCGTCTTCTAATATAATTTGATGGTTACTATAGTGTATCAGATTTTGGAGTAAAGATTCCATGAAATTCAATCAAAACCCTTACGACACTGACTTGATAGCTTGTTAAGCCTCATCCTTATGTAACCAATAGGGGGCGCTGTTGGTACTCTTGTCTTGGCTCCCTTAAGGTTACGGGGTCATGATTTTATTTGTAAAATCATTAGAAAAACAATTAAACCATGAAAGTCACCAATATCAGGAACTAGTTGTTGCAGTTCACGAAGATCCAACACATTCAAGTTATATAATTTAATTCCAAGCCAAAGTACTAATATAACATATACATAGGACAATATAATGTGACTCCTACTGTATCTTACTTTCTAAATCTGATCGTTCTGATTTCACAATAAATATTTATACTAAATATTGAAAATAGACAATACTCAATTAACATGACAATACTCAAATTAAAATGACATTTCATAACTTTAAGCTATAAGTGACAGCATTCACATTAATTAATATAAAAGATAATTATAATTTACAATACTCATATAATCTTATTCTTTCATTTTCCTATACAATAATTTTCACACCTTTAGTATGAATTAACGTTTTCATATTAATTTCTGTTACTCAATAAATAAATCTGTCACAAACATTTGAAAATCAAATGTCACTAATTAAGATTAACACATTATTTGTCTATACATGTAAATATTTAAATTTGTAAAATAATATGTTTTCTAAAAGTCCAATTTCTAAATAAAATTATGTAAAAAAATATAAGTCTAAATTAGCCTGGTGACAAATGGCTCCTCCTCAACAAAACACGTCCTCGTGTTAATAAAAGTTAATAAAATTGTCCTCTATTGTTCCTACTGTTGTAACTAGAATTAAACGATTGTCTTTGATTATAAACATTCTGTGGTTGATTCCACATCTGCTGTTGTAGTTGTTGTTGTTGTTGTTGTTGTTGCAATTGTCTTATCTGCATCTCAAGCTGTACAATCTTTATTTCATATTTTTCTGTTTCTTCTCTTCTTCCCATTGTTGACTGTTTCAATATATCTACTGTCTTTTGCAACTGATCATAATCTAGTTGAAGATCGATGTATATTTGATGGTTTTCACTATATCATTATATTCTGCATCAATTTTGCTTTTCTCCAAATGTTGTTGTTTCTTTGAATTATTATTCACTGTTATTATCCTTAAATTTTCGGTCCTTAAGAATTCATTTTGCCAATAAAGATTGTTAATATTCAGGTTTTCTGGTGTTGATTTAAATTTATCCAATTCTTCGCGAAATTCCTCATTTTGTTTAACATACAGTTGTGCTCTTCCCACATTGTATGCAGTTCTTCTTTAGGTTGCTGATTTCTTCATCTTTTGACTGTTCTGATGTCTTAAATTTTCACATTCAATATTTTTCTCATTTAATTTTCTTTAATCCTTTTAACTCCACTTTTGCTGAATTATTTGTTTCTAAAACACTTATGAAGGCTGTATTTGATATTTGAAAATGGTAATTCAAACATTGGTTGTTTTCTGTCCATATGTTGAATCCATCGATCGGTCCTTTCTGTTCTCTTCTGACTCTTAACTTTGTTTTTCTTAATTGTATGGTTTTCTTTCCTTTTCACTGATGGTACACGAGCAAAACACATTCTAGCATAATGTCCCTTTTTTCCACATTTGAAACACGTTTTGAAATTGGCAAAACAAATTCTGTTGTGCAATATTCCGCATTTGCCACATACTGGTCGTTGACTAGGAAAGTTCCATAATCTCCATTGCGGTCTAAGATTAATATCCATGATGATAGTTGTTCTTTGAAATAAGGAACACTCACTTGCTGCTGTTAAAGGTATCTAGGATCGTTGTTGAACTAGGAAGTCAACATGCCGCGGGTCGTCCACCATATGTAACCAATAGGGGGCGCTGTTGGTACTCTTGTCTTGGCTCCCTTAAGGTTACGGGGTCATGATTTTATTTGTAAAATCATTAGAAAAACAATTAAACCATGAAAGTCACCAATATCAGGAACTAGTTGTTGCAGTTCACGAAGATCCAACACATTCAAGTTATATAATTTAATTCCAAGCCAAAGTACTAATATAACATATACAAAGGACAATGTCAATATAATGTGACTCCTACTGTATCTTACTTTCTAACTCTGATAGTTCTGATTTCACAATAAATATTTATACTAAATATTGAAAATAGACAATACTCAATTAACATGACAATACTCAAATTAAAATGACATTTCATAACTTTAAGCTATAAGTGACAGCATTCACATTAATTAATATAAAAGATAATTATAATTTATAATACTCATATAATCTTATTCTTTCATTTTCCTATACAATAATTTTCACACCTTTAGTATGAATTAACGTTTTCATATTAATTTCTGTTACTCAATAAATAAATCTGTCACAAACATTTGAAAATCAAATGTCACTAATTAAGATTAACACATTATTTGTCTATACATGTAAATATTTAAATTTGTAGAATAATATGTTTTCTAAAAGTCCAATTTCTAAATAAAATTATGTATAAAAATATAAGTCTAAATTAGCCTGGTGACACTTACCTTTAACAACATATATAGTGCATCAAAGTGAACAATCTTTAGAATGTTTAGCAATGGACTAGTACTATACACTCAGATATTCAAGTTATAAAATTATGTGTTTGTGTATAACCATACTCAAGAAAACTATTTTTTCTCAAAATTTCATAAGTTTTACATGGCGTATTAATCATGTCAATCTATGTTCTAAAAAAAAGTTAAACTACAATTATACACAAAGAAAGATAACTCCAATTCAAATCATTTCCTAAACTTTTTTCACATTGCAAATTGAAAGCAATCTGTACCCTGTAGTGCTCGCAAACACTTTAAGTATGCCTACTAATGACGTTTTAATGTAAAATAAGGAATTGTGGTATGATTGCCAATGATCCACCAGCGATCAAATAACGTAGAAGTTAGCAAATATAACATGGTGTCAGAGTACCAATTCACTCATTTAATTTAGAACATAGAGTAGCCCTTTCCTGACAAAAATTGTGGTTTTGATATCATTGTTTACTAAAACTAACAAACAAATTTGCAGAACTGGAACTTTTGGTGAAAAAGAAATATATTTAAACCATTTTGAGCCGACTTGAAAAGTTGACGTAAAACAAGGGAAAATAAGATATTTTACAAAATACACAAATTTTGTCATGGTTTGTTGCCATGGTAACTCATTAAATGTGAAATTTGTTTTTATTTTCTGAACACCTTGTACCATAGTGTAGTTAGGACAATTTTAAGAATATATAAGGTAACTTTTCAATTCGCACTTATATTTGGGCCAAATATTGGCCTTATTGTCCCTACTCCTTTACTTGTCCATGATTTTGCATTTAAAATTGTGGATTAATGCACTCCATAGTATACTTATTTAAGATTTTCAGAAAACCAGGGGTTGTTTTTAGTAGCAGTTGACTTCTGAACGGTGGTGTTTCACTGCAAGACTTTAAACATTGGTTGAAAATTGACGTATAGAAAGGTGATACATGTACAATTCAGAATATAGATATAGGAAGATGTGGTGTGAGTGCCAATGAGACAACTCTCCATCCAAATAACAATTTATAAAAGTAAACCATTATAGGTCAATGTACGGCCTTCAACACGGAGCCTTGGCTCACACCGAACAACAAGCTATAAAGGGCCCCAAAAGTACTAGTGTAAAACCATTCAAACGGCAAAACCAACGGTCTAGTCTATATAAAAAACGAGAAACGAGAAACACGTATAAATTACGTAAACAAACGACAACTACTGTACATCAGATTCCTGACTTAGGACAGGTGCAAACATTTGCAGCGGGATTAAACGTTTTAATGGTACCAAACCTTCTCCCTTTTTCTGAAACAATAGTATAACATCACAACATAGAAAAACACACGATAAAACATCAATTGGAAGGCTTAACTCAATCAAAAACGTAAATTAACAATACCTGGTTTCTATGAAGTTAAACTTAAGGTAAAATATTTAGAAAGCTGTGGAAATTGAAAAAAAATTGGTTGATTATATAGAGGTTTTAACTTGGTGGTCTGGCACATATAGGCCTCTGTAGGGCTTTAACAATGAGCAAAACCAATACCGCATAGCAAGCTATAAAAATACCCGACAAACAAAACATGAAACAAATCAAACGAGAAAAACCAACGGCCTATTTATGTACAAAAGAACAAACGAAAAGCAAATATGATATACAGCAACAAACGACAACCACTTAATTACAGGGTCATGACTTAAGACAGGCACACACAGAATGTGGCGGGTTAAACATGTTTTGGGGCGCCCAACTCTCCCCCTAGACTGGGAGAGTGATGGAAACGCCTGTTAAGATCCCATAGTTCCATCTGACATTACCAGTAATGTCATTTCCTTGACTAGGCCGCTTCTTGCTATTTGATGCAACTCTTAAATCGTATGACCCATGATACACCCGTAGCAGAAGACTCTGCATGAAGACCCTGTCAGTGCGCCTGGTCTCACTGCACCGCCGGTCAGTTTATGCTATGTCGATTTATTTCACTCACGAGTGGACTGGTGATACTGTAACCTTCATTTTAAATCATGATATGCATGATATATTTGCCGCTAGACGTTTAGCAATGGCTATTGATTGAAATATTTATCTTGTATGCTGTGTGTTTTTGTCCTGGTTATTCAATCGTATAATGGGGTAATTTCGTTTGTCCTGTCAAAGAAATTTATATATTCGGATATTTCGATTTGTCCTGTCAAAGAAGTTTATATTTTCGGATATTTTGATTTGTCCTGTCAAGGATTTGTATAGTAAGAAGGTTCTTACTATATAAATCCTTGGTCCTGTCAAAGAAGTTTATATATTCGGATATTTCGATTTGTCCTGTCAAAGAAGTTAATATATTCGGATATTTCGATTTGTCCTGTCAAAGAAGTTTATATATTCGGATATTTCGATTTGTCCTGTAAGTCTGTTCATTCGTCGTGATAACCAGAGCTCGAAATTAATTTAAGGATACATTTTAGTTTATAAATGATGTAATTGTACTAAAAAGGAGAGATTGCAGCTCCGATTAGAAAAATTTACTCGATCAGTCTGATGGCACAATATTTGACCTCATGTTTTTGACTTTCTAGCTCATTTTTCTCTCACATGCGACGAAATGTGTAGATTGCAAAGCATATAGGTATTTTAAACCAAAATTCTTGAATTACAAATCATTAAATCTTTCAAGAGCAACAAGCTGTTATGTTGAAATCATTCCGACTAACGTTTAGGTTAAAATGAAAGTAGTGGAACCTTAGTATAAACCTGAATACCTTGATTCTCTGCAATAGACGGTATATTTGTTCGTATCAGATTCTTCCGTATGTCCGTCCGTTTCACATTTGTTACGTTTTTCTCAGCCTCTACAAGTGCACCTAGCAAAACTGTATGTTCTTCACATTGATTCACATTTAAGAAATCTCAAGTTGTCGCATTTTCCTAAGTTACTTTTACTAAAAATAAGAGTTTCTTGATATTTGGTATTATGCTTCATATTGATAAGCTACATGTATGCCGTGTGGCACATTTTCAGATTCGCAACTTCCCTATAGTATACTATTTTTTGCCCAGATACATTGTTTGTTCTTTGATACATTTTCTGGACCACTAATCTAATAGCTACTTGATATTTGATACCAAGTATATTTTACCCTTTATAGGGGAAAATGTTTCTGTGGTGAATAAAACAATAAATCTATCTAACTAATACAACAAACTATAGTTCGATCATACATTCCGTCGTCAACATTTAGGTTCATTTTGTTGTTCAGTAGGACTTTTTAAGGCATCAATAACCTTTTCTAACTTTCATGGATTTTTTGAAACTTGAACAGAACTGAGCTTTTTCATGAACAAAAGCCAGTATTCAGAGTTATATGATTTTTGACAATTACCCGTATTTTTTTCTGATAAATGGATCTTGTTTCTTTTGCAATTACTTATAGATACAGTCTAAGGTTAAAGTTTTCCGAACATCAATAATATTGTCAAAGCTGCATTGAATTTTCCGAAACACAGTTAGACAGAAGTTTCTTAGTAATCAAATGACAGTTTCCAGAGCAAAGTTTTGAAAATAATTTTACTGATAGGTGGAGTTATTTTTTGCAGTTAAGATTTATCTGGGACTAGTACACTAACCGTTAACATATTGTGTCCCAGGATTAACGTACAGTCGGATCAAATTTCTTAGACATTAGAGCTATTTTCCTAATGCTGGTATTTTAAAGGTTTGGTTGGCTTGCTTGCTGTGGTTGTATAAATGTTTGCTCAATCATTGTAATGAAGATTGACATCTGCAATCAATAGATAGGCGGGGCTTCAGCTTGTGTACATTATACTTAAATGTTATTGGATGTTAAGTATAATGCAGAGTATAATGTATACAAGCTGTAGCCCGCCTATCTATTGACTGCAGATGTCAATCTTAATTACAATGCTTGAGCAAACATTTATACAAACAAACAGAGCAAGTGAACCAAACTTTTAAACTACAAGCATTAGGAAAATAGCTCTAATACTCTGTCAAACCTTCAGAGAATTGTATGCAACTTTGACAGAAGCTCCAGAAGGGTAAAATCAAATCAAGTCTGGCTTGGTAAGATGTAAATAGAAGCTCATTGAAGACCAAAAGAAGTTGGACAGAAGATTCTTCATGATAAAACAATTTGACAGCCTCTTTATTTTGTGTATATTAAAATTGTAAAATAAAGATGTATAGTTATGTAAATGTGAAATAAAAATACAAAACATCATTGTCTTTTCCAAATGTTGATAACATTGAAACGTTCGGCGTTCCATACATTAATAATTACTTACGTATTGATTATATTCAGGGAAAGAAAGAATATAGTACTTATTATGTGTACTTCTATTTAATCATGTTAATGGTTCTGTGAAATTCTTATAACTTTATCATTGTTATTACAGGGTGACTTTACGTTACTGATTAATAAATGTCCTGAACTATAGCAAAACGACTTGAGTTTTATGATCTTTTATATGAAGCCCAAAAAGTCAGCTATTACAATAATAACAATTGAAGATTTTTTTCCCAATATTTTACTGATAAATGGGCTTAGTTTTTGCAGAGACTGAGATGTCTCTGGTTTTTGGCAGTCAACACTGACTCTAGCAAAAATAGTCTTACGTATCCGTCATTGCAAACCGAAACCGCGTTCGACATTACAATCAGTTCCAAACTTCCGGTTTGTAATTTCGACAGGGTATGTCGAAATTTTTCTTAAATTTTATTCAAGCAGACACTTTGCATGCACAATTTTCTTAAGAAGGGTATACAATAATATTAAGTCAACTATTTCACATACACAAGTTCCCATCCCTATTTTTCTAAAGGAGGAAATCCCACAGCTGTAAAAACGCATATTTTATGTTAGTCTACGGTAAACACATTTTAAAATCATTTTGACCCAAGCAGGGAGGGAACGTCTTTTTGCCACAGAACACCACAGATTACCACAGAACACCACAGAATACCACAGAACACCCAAAATATACCACAAAACTTCGAAATATTAATACTTCAGACATTATTATCGTGTTATTGTTCATTCTTTTTATAATTTGACATTTAATGATTTATCATTCAAATAAAAAAATTTTTCTAGTTAGGGTCGACTCACTATTGCTACGCCCAACTGAATGGCCAATAGTTAGGATCATACTGAAAACCCCTAGCTATTTAAACCATAATATAAATAGATTATTTATATTTGTGACATTTATATTTAAAATACATTTAAATGTTTTTGTAATTTTAATTCATTTTGAAAATGTCTAGATGCATTACGTAATTATTTGTTAAATTTATTTTGTTTATCAGTTATTTTTTGGTCACTTTTTGATTAATTTCATGTTAAGAGTTGTTACAATAATGAAAATGATTAATGTGACATTTAATTGAAGTTGTTGTCAACAAATAATTAAACTTTATTAAAGTGATTAAAGTAATTTGTTAAGCTGATATCTACAGTTGTTTCAAACAATTATTTAAACTTGGCGAATGTTTGTACATCAAAGTTTTTCTCCATTAGAGTTATATATAAAACAATCCTGTGTTAAGGGCTACCAAATACTTTCAAAAAGATATCTGAAGTTGTTGTAGGACAGTAATACATGTATTTGAGTTGACTTATAACATATTACAAATGAATAAGTGTGTCTTTTTAATTGTCAAAAAGTTCAAGTTTGATGACTGTTTTGGGATTCTTATGTTGTGTGTGTATCTTCTCCAATCATTTGACAATTATATTTCGGATTTTTACCAAATTTTGTATGCATTTAGAAATTGTTGAACTGGTATATGTAGCATTTACATATAGATTCTATATTTTTGAGTCCAAAATTAATGTTGACCTTAGCAAGTTCACCGACACAATTATCAGATTTGCATGTAATAAAGTAATTTTAATGTTCTGTTGTATATTTCAGTAGTTTTATTGTAATTTGTGTAGTTCTGTGGTATATTTTGAGTGTTCTGTGGTAAAAAGATGCTCCGAAACAGGGATGGTTCTTTGAGCTTAATTTCAGTAACTACAAACATGCTTTATTTGGTATGATATTCGTCTTTTCTTTTTTTCTTGTGTTTAATGTTATCTTCATGTATTTAATAATTTTCAAGTTTTCATAGAGCTAGGAGCTGTACTGAATAATTTGTTATTGTATGTTGTTGGGTATCAGGTCAATCCATTCTCAAACCAATCTGGCCCCAAGTCGTCCTGCCCGAAGTGGACCCGGCCACATACCAAAATAATGAATACGTGATATGAAACTAAGTCAGAGAGTTTTGTGAAGTATCTGATTCAGGTTAAGGTTCATGTGGACTCTTTGGCTAAAATGGCTGTGTTTTCACCTCAAAATTTACTCTGTCTACAGACAAACCTGGATATCTGGAAAAGTTTTAAGGCATAGCATGCCCTAGATAAATAAAATTCAAATGCATTTTATGTTTTAGAAAATTAAAAACTTAACTGGATGTTGCAGTGCACTTTTTTTTGTTCCTACAATAGGTGCCAAAATAAAAGCTGGGAAAGAGGTTTGAGAACTTCCCCACAGGTAATTATTAGAGTGAACTGTATTGATTAACATGGACAATAGAGGGACTATAGATACTTGACAATAATTGGAAATTTAAACCGTGTCGCTGACACATGACTGAGTGGACCATATCATTTGAGAGTCAACTGATTGTTAATTTTATCATCTTCTGAAAGGACAAAAAAAGTGCACAGCAAAATCCAGTTAAGTTTTTAATTTTCTAAAACATTAAATGCATTTGATTTTTATTTACCTAGAGCATGCTATGCATTAAAACTTTTCCAGATGCACAGGTGTGTCTGTACTCAGAGTAAATTTTGATGTGAAAACGCAGCCATTTTAGCCAAAGGGTCCAAATGAGTCGTAAATGAAAAAGTTGTGTAAATTTTGCTGATCGGAGGAATATTTATTGGCACTGGCGATGATTACCCACAAAAAGTAACAATAAGAAATAATTATTGTTACTTCGAGACTAATTGCCGAAATATGTCTCCAGACAGGGACCCGATTTCATACAGAAATTGCAGGTAACAGTAATATTTTTTATTGTTACCTTAAAATTTTTACATTTGCAAATTATGTCCTTTTTTGTGTGTACTTGTAGCATCAGGTTTTTTAGCTCACCTGGCCTGAAGGGCCAAGTGAGCTTTTCTCATCACTTGGTGTCCGTCGTCGTTGTTAACTTTTTACATTTTGAACTTCTTCTAGAGAACCACTGAATGGAATGAAACCAAACATGGCATGCATGTTCCTTATGAGGTGTTGACCAAGTGTTGTTACTTTGAAACCGATCCATCATCCAAGATGGCCGCCAGCGGGGGACTTCGTTTAGCATAGGACCCTATGGACAATACATTCAAATGTCTTCTTTTAGAGAACCATTGAATGGAATGAAACCAAACATGGCATGAATGTTCCTTATGAGGTGCTGACCAAGTGTTGTTACTTTGAAGCCAATCCATCATCCAAGATGGTGGCCAGTGGGGGACTTTGTTTAGCATAGGACCCTATGGACAATACATACAAATGTCTTCTTTTAGAGAACCACTGAATGGAATGAAACCAAACATGGCATGAATGTTCCTTATGAGGTGCTCACCAAGTGTTGTAACTTTGTAGGCAATCCATCATCCAAGATGGCCGCCAGTGGGGAACTTCGTTTAACATAGGACCCTATGGACAATACATACAAATGTCTTCTTTTAGAGAACCATGGAATGGAATGAAACCAAACATGGCATGAATGTTCCTTATATGGTGCTGACCAAGTGTTGTTACTTTAAAGCCGATCTATCATCCAAGATGGCCGCCAGCGGGGGACTTCGTTTAGCATAGGACCCTATGGACAATACATACAAATGTCTTCTTTTAAAGAACCACTGTATGAAAGGAAACCAAACATGGCATGAATGTTCCTTATAAGGTTCTTACCAAGTGTTGTTACTTTGAAGCTGATCCATCATCCAAGATGGCCACCAGAGGGGGACTTAGTTTAACATAGGAAGCAATGGGAAATACAAACACATGTCTTCTTTTAGAGAACCACTAAATGGAATGAAATAAAACATGGCATGAATGTTCCTTATGAGGTGCTGGCTAATTGTTGTAATTTTGTAGGCGATCCATCATCCAAGATGGCCACCAGCGAGGGACTTCCTTTAACATAGGACCCTATGGACAATACATATAAATGTCTTCTTTTAGAGAACCACTGAATGGAATGAAACCAAACATGGTATAAATAATCCTTATGAGGTGCTGACCAAGTGTTGTTATTTTGAAGCCGATCTATCATCCAAGATGGCCGCCAGAGAGGGACTTGGTTTAACATAGGACCCTATGGGAAATGCATACAAATGTCTTCTTTTAGAGAACCACTAAATGGAATGAAATAAAACATGGCACGAATGTTGCTTATGATGTGCTGACCAAGTGTTGTAACTTTGTAGGCAATCCATCATCCAAGATGGCCGCCAGTGGGGAACTTTGTTTAACATAGGACCCTATGGACAATACATACAAATGTCTTCTTATAGAGAACCATTGAATGGAATGAAACCAAACATGGCATGAATGTTCCTTATATGGTGCTGACCAAGTGTTGTTACTTTGAAGCAGATCCATCATCCAAGATGGCCGTCAGAGAGGGACTTAGTTTAACATATTACCCTATGGGAAATACATACAAATGTCTTCTTTTAGAGAACCACTAAATGGAATAAAATAAAACATGGCATGAATGTTCCTTATGAGGTGCTGACCAAGTGTTGTAACTTTGTAGGCCATCAATCATCCAAGATGGCCACCAGCAGGGACTTAGTTTAACTTAGGACCCTATGGGAAATACATACAAATGTTTTCTTTTAGAGAACCACTGAATGGAATGAAACCAAACATGGCATGAATGTTCCTAATGAGGTACTGGCCAAGTGTTGTTACTTTGTAGCCAATCAATCATCCATGATGGCTACCAGCAGGAAACTTAGTTTAACAAAGGACCCTATGTCAAATACATTCAAAAGTCTTCTTTTGAATAACCACTGAATGGAATGAAACCAAACATGGCATGAGTGTTCCTTATTAGGTGCTGGCCAAGTGTTGTTACTTTGTAGCAAATACATCATCCAAGATGGCTATCAATGGGGGACTTAGTTTAACAAAGGATCCTAAGGGAAATATATACAAATGTCTTCTTCTAGAAAACCTCTTAATGGATTGAAACCAAACATGGTATGAATGTTTCTTTTGAGGTGCTGACCAAGTGTTGTTACTTTGTAGCTAATTTGTTATTGTCCTTGCAAAGTCATTTTCTACAATTTCAATGAGTTTATTGGTAATTTCTGTAAACTTTACAAAAGTCATCTGCTTTTGATTAAATTATGGGGCCAATATTAAACCAAATTTGGCCTCAATCATTATTAGGGTATCTGTTATGATTTAAATCTATTTTTACATGATTTCCAAAACCAAAGTAGAATCAGGTGAGCGACACAGGCTCTTGGGAGCCTCTAGTTTGTACTGTCTTTGTATACGTTGTTTAACATATTTGAACAAATCTATATGAATAGAGTCAATAGAAAATTATTCATTGAACATAGCAATGATAATTTGAAAGCACATTTATACATATTTAGAATTCTTTTAGATATTTATTTTGGTGGCACTTCCTGCACATCCAGTATGTATCCTTAGGTGGCATTTTGATGCCAACACATTTCAGCTGGTACCACTCTAAACACCAGTTGTTATCTATAGATCCATATCTATGTACGTCTATACCGCACACTAAATAGTTCCATTCTGAATACACCAATCTCGAGTTGTTTTAATGAATGAATTACACTTGTTAACCCGAGGTCAATCGGTGTAAACGAAGTCATCAAACAAGCGATTCTTACTGTGATGTAATGGCATAAGCATTGTGACATTTATGGAAAAGTGCATCAATTTGATAGTCGTCTGTAGTGACTTGTTTTAATCGAACCCATTTTGCAAAAGTGGATGTCATATTGGACAATACATCTGAAATTTTGGTTATGTTAATGGTTTTTACATCATAATTTCATTGTTTAAATTTATTTCACAGAATGCTGGCTAATCAAACATTTTTAGATCAGAGCCTGTCTAAATATATTTTTCGGGGTAACAATTAACTGTAGGTAACAATGAAAATGATATTATTGTTACCTGCAATTTCCATATGAAGTCGGGTCCCTTTTCGGAAATAGTCGTTTCGACAATTAGTCACGGAAGTAACAACAATTATTTCTTATTTTTAATTTTTTGCGGGTAATCATAGCCAGTACCATATTTATTTGGAAACAGTAATGATGATCAATGACAACAGGTAGCTTACTTTTTAAGAAAAGGAAAAATCAAACAATATTTCTGAGTTTGAGTACCAGTAGTTTTTGTCTTGCCTGTGACTGTGATTGTCATCGGCGGCATCAACAATTTTCAATACTAAATATTCAGCTTAATTAAGTTTGATAGGAACTACTTGTGATAGATCAAATACATTTTGTATAAAGTTGCATTACTATCATTAAATATCATTTTGACAACAATTTTGAGGCCCTGCCCCCTAGCTCATGGTCCAGTGAGTCATTGACTTTGAATTGATTAGCAATTTTCACTGTTAACTTTTCTGCTTAAGTCAGTTTGATAGGAACTACTTGTGATAGATCAATCATATTTTCTATAAAGTTGCATTACTATCAGGACATGCATACATGTATCAGTTTGACTACTATTTCAAGGCCATGTCACTTAGGTCATGGTCCTGCAATTTTGAATTAATTAGCAGTGTTGCTGGTCATCAGATTGTCTTTTTATGAATTTTCTGCCAACAGGGGAGACATATCTCTGTCAACAGTTTATTTTAACTTTTAAAGACAAAATTTTGTGTGCATTAACTTGTGTGTAACCAATGTTATTACACCAGTTGAAAAGATTATTAAGATCAAAGTCATTTGAAAAATTGCTGATTGATTTTGATTATAATAATGATTGCACCAACTTCTGTATTATATGATTTTATTATAATTATGCATAGCCAATATTCTTGATATCGAACTTCTGATATCTTAATCAACATAAAGGCTGTACACTGCACATGGTTATCATCCCTACACATTAAAGGTGATAAAATGATTTATAATTTACTTTATAAAATAATATATTTCAATATGAAATCTTAATATAAATATTTAAAATATTATAAACAATATTCCAATAAATGTCTCCTCTAATCATGCTAATGGAAATTATACTGGTATATTTTAATATGCGTCAAAGGCACAATTTTTTATCGTCCACCTTTGCTATTGTTCATAAAATTTATTAATATTTATGAACTACATGTCAAATATATATGCATAATTTTTATCCCTTGTAAATATTTGTTTAAATTGAAATAAACAACAAGTCTGCTATACAGAAATTAACAATAACGGGGTAAATCTGATATACAGAAATCACAAAACAAACCTGCTGTAATGAAGTTAATAAAAGATCTGCTATACTGAAATTAACAAACAAACCTTCTATACTGAAATCAACAACAACTTTGTATACTGAAATTAACAACAACTTTGTATACTGAAGTTAACAACAACTTTGTATACTGAAGTTAACAACAACTTTGTATACTGAAGTTAACAACAACTTTGTATACTGAAGTTAACAACAACTTTGTATATTGAAGTTAACAACAACTTTGTATACTGAAGTTAACAACAACTTTGTATATTGAAATCAACAACAAATCTGCTATACTGAAATTAACAACAAATCTTATACATGTATACTGAAATTTACAAAATAAATTTTGACTTATTGTATAGGTAACTCTATTTTCATGATTGTTGAAGACTGTATATGTACTTCTAGTTTTCATTTTGTTGTTAATGTGTCTGATATTAATATTGATTTCTAATACATGTATGTAGGAAGAAAATATTTTCATAAAGTGATTAACATTGTTTGTTTATATAATTATCGCCCTTTCCAAACCCAAAAATCCAGGACTGTAGAATAGTCTATTATTTGCCAATTGCAGTAATTAATCCTGTAATTAGAGATCCATTTTTTAGTTGTCTCTCTTAGTAGTGACATACATTTTCATTGACTTTTGAGAGCTAGCAGAAAGAGCTGATTTATCTGTGCATAAATGTGTGTAACCTTTAAATTTTTCAAATCTTTTAACTAATTTTAATTTTTTGTTAAGCTAAAAAACTAGAATATTAACATATAAATACATGTATTTATACATGTATTACATGTATGCCACATTTTCACTGGTGTAATTTTTATAAATAACTAATACATATTTTT
The DNA here is from genome assembly GCA_017311375.1 of Mytilus coruscus. Lineage (NCBI taxonomy): Eukaryota > Metazoa > Mollusca > Bivalvia > Mytilida > Mytilidae > Mytilus > Mytilus coruscus. Next base: position 25,424,997 of record CM029600.1, read on the forward strand.
ATTTTATTTTCAGATTAATAAGTCATGGAGGATTCAAGGATTTGTTAAGACTTTATTCTAATATACATTTAGTAAAAAAATACTGAAAATATCACTTACAATGAATGCAAAATATAGTCGTCTACCAAGTTCTGATCCTTTGGAAGAAGTTAAACTTGATTTTGGATCTGCGTTTTCTTACAGTAATAATCAAATGTCTGACAACTATGGTCTGCCACCAACAGGAGAGTATAAATCAGCATTTACCTATAAAGATTGGACACCACAAAATAAAACTGATATTAGATATGTAAAAGGTACAAATAGTATAAACAAATACATGTATGAGATGTTCCTTTGCTTTATTTTTTTTTTTGCTGTGCATGTACTGATTTTGTGTCATGGATGGATACTCCATTGGCCATATCCTTTATTTTTCTATCAATATTCAGTAATTATGTCTCAGCTGAGCCAGCAGTGTTTGTATGACAATCAAACATATCTAAAAAGCATTTAACTGTTTATTCACTCTATATAATTCATAAAAAAATTGGGTCAACTAACCATGGCATTGGGCATAGTTATAGTCTTCATCTAAAGTCCCTATTAAACCTGTTTCCAGATAATGTAACTTTAATACAAGGTTGGAATGGTGGCCATGATGATGTGCACTTGATTATACTATAAAGCATTTTGATTTACATTTTAGGTGGAGTTGTGGACTTTTGCCTATAGTAGCATAAAGACATTCTGTGTCTGCTAATCCTTTAGAATTGTTTTCCTGAAAGCTTTCATTCATTTCAATTGTTTGTAATCATTACTGTGTAGTTCATATGAAAATAAGAAGGTACATATAGGTATAATTGCCAATGAGACAACTCTCCACCAGCAACCAAATGACATAGAAATTAACAACTATAGGTCACCATACGGCATTCAACAATGAGCAAAACCCATACCGCATAGTCAACTATAAAAGGCCCTGAAATGACAAATGTAAAACAATTAAAACAAGAAAAATAACAGCCTGATTTATGTAAAAAACAAGGAACGAAATACAAATATGAATCATTATGATATACAGCAACTGAGTTGACCATACTTTTCCTCCATTTTAATTCTAAAAATTTGCATGAGTTATGAGGCTATTGAAGCATAACCACTTCTTGTAAAGACTACTCCTCTGAAAAAATAGGTACACAAACTTTCATACTTTGTAGGATTTTTGTCATACTGTGAAGTTTTATGAATCTTATATGAATTGTCAGACTTTCACTATTTTGGCCTACTGTAACATAGTTACATTGTAACATCTTTTAATTTCTCCTTACTCCTGAGATTCCCTGACAATTTGTATGTCATTCAATGTGATTTCCTCTAACCCCTGAAATTGCCCGACTATTTGGATATCACTCAGTGGAATATCCCCTTATCCCTGAAATTGTCAGACGATTTGTATATCACTCAATGTAATTTCCCCTAACCCCTGAAATTGTCAGACAATTTAGAAATCTCTCATCAGAATTTCCCCTTACCCTTGAAATTGTGAGACGATTTGTATATCATTCAGTGGAATTTCCCCATACCGCTGAAATTGTCAGACCATTAAGAAATCCCTTATCGGAATTTCCCCTTACCCCTTAAATTGTCAGACAATTTAAATATCACTCAGTGGAATTTCCTCTAACCCCTGAAATGGTCAGACTATCTGGATATCACTCAGTGGAATTTCCCATACCCTGAAATTGTCAGACTATTTGGATATCACTCAGTCAAATTTCCCCTTACCCCTGAAATTGTCAGATAATTTGGATATCACTCAGTGGAATTTCCCAGAACTCCAGAAATTGTCAGACAATTTAGAAATCACTCATCTAAATTTCTCCTTACCCTTGAAATAGTCACACAATTTAGATATCACACAGTGTAACTTCACAAGTGACAAGTCACTAAGATCTCAAAATGATCGCATTTCTGTGGAAATGACAACAACTAGTGGCAAAACTAGATGAAACTGCCATATTTGTAGCTGTTGTTATACAGTCTACTCTTGAGACTATTACAATGTATTATAAGCATCAATGGACATTTCACAATCTTGTTAAACAAAATGTTAGATTTATCTGCTTGTTCATTTCAGTTACGCAGATTTGTTTGTTGATTTCAGTAACACAGATTTGCTTGTTCATTTCAGTAAAGCAGATTTGCATGTTCATTTCAGTAACACAGATTTGCTTGTTGATTTCAGTAACGCAGATTTGCTTGTTGATTTCAGTAACAGAGATTTGCTTGTTGATTTCAGTAATGCAGATTTGCTTGTTGATTTCAGTAACACAGATTTGCTTGTTGATTTCAGTAACACAGATTTGCTTGTTGATTTCAGTAATGCAGATTTGCTTGTTGATTTCAGTAACGCAGATTTGCTTGTTGTTTTCAGTAACGCAGATTTGCTTGTTGATTTCAGTAACACTGATTTGCTTGTTGATTTCTTTAACGCAGATTTGCTTGTTGATTTCAGTAAAACAGATTTACTTGTTGATTTCAGTAATGGAGATTTGCTTGTTGATTTCAGTAACGGAGATTTGCTTGTTGATTTCAGTAATTTGCTTGTTGATTTGCTTGTTGATTTCAGTAAAACAGATTTGCTTGTTGATTTCAGTAACGGAGATTTGCTTGTTGATTTCAGTAAAACAGATTTGCTTGTTGATTTCAGTAACGGAGATTTGCTTGTTGATTTCAGTAACGCAGATTTGCTTGTTGATTTCAGTAAAACAGATTTGCTTGTTGATTTCAGTAATGGAGATTTGCTTGTTGATTTCAGTGACGGAGATTTGCTTGTTGATTTCAGTGAAGCAGATTGTTTGTTGACTTCAATAATGTAGAGATGTTTTATTTCATTTTCAGTATAGTGGATAAGTTAGTTAATTACAGTAATGCAGAGTTATTCTTTTGATTTCAGTAATGGTGCAGATTTGTTTTGTTAATTTCCATAAATCAGATTTGTTTTTATTAAATTCAGTATAGTATATTTGTTTTGTTGATTTCAGTAATGTAGAGTTATATTAAATGGACATCAATTTATAAGAAGATTTGTTTTGTTATTTACAGTAAAACCAAGTTGTTTTTCTCAGACATGTCATTGGATATTAACTGGCCTAGCGATAATCCTTGTCATATTAACCTGTCCTGTGTCATTATGGTTTTGTATCAAGGTAAGTCCTACTCATAAATTATTCTTCAGTTTGATTAGTTTTGGGAAAGGCCAATATTGTATAAAAAATAAAGAAATGTGGTATGATTGCCAATGAGACAACTATCCACCAAAGTTCAAATGAAGTGAATGTAAGCAATTATAGGCAACAGTGGCCTTCAACAATGAGAAAAACCCATACCGTATAGTCAGCTATAAAAGGCCCAACAAAAAAATTGTGTAACAATTCAATTGAGAAAACTAAATTATAACAAAACCATTTACGAAAATCAAATATGACAGACATGAACCAACGACAACCACTGAACTACAGGCTCCTGACTTGGGAAAGGCAAATAAATATATATATATTAGTCCTTGAACTTATATATTTATATATAAGTCCTTAAATTTAGTTATAATGCTTGAAAAAGTGAAAAATAATTTTACTGGTTGCTTATTTGAGTTCTTGTGTTGGATAATTTAAATTGAAAAAAGACAAGAATCGGTGATCAATGATTTTATTTGATTTCGGAATGTAGGTACATGTAGTTGACCTGTAAAATAGTCTTTAAGGATAATGCTGATTCATGTTTTGGTTCAGAAACTGCATACTAATTTTTTAATAGTTTGAATAAAAATGTAGAAGATCATTAATCTGACTAGTTTTATTTTCAAAATCGGTAAATGGTTTTCCTTTAATATATATATTTTTTTCAGAAAGTATCACATTATGAAAGAATTGTTATTTTTAGACTTGGAAGGATGCGTCCTGTAAAACAGCAAGGTATGAATTATAGAAAACAATGATATTAGTATTAATTGAAAATTTTGGGACATTTATTGTAACAAACTCGTACTCTAATGATGTTTGCTGTTCCAATTTATTTCCAAACATGACATTACAATATTTTACAGGAATCAAAAGACAGGCTTCATGTTCATTTTTTTTTTAAATGGCAATTTCATACCTGACAGCCATTGACAGCTGTTACATGAAATGTAAAACTTTTTACAAGGATTTATATATTTTGAAACTCCTAAAAAACTGGTTAGATTAAGATTATAATAACAGATTATTCACTGTTGAAGAACAAAGATGAAATAACAAGCATACTTGGGATTCATTTATTTTTATGGATTGCAGAAAAATTGTATTTTCTTTGATATTTAATTTTTTTAGGCTTTACCAAATTATTCGTACAATATAAATAAGAAGATGTGGTATGAGTGCCAATGAGACAACTCTCCATCCAAGTCACAATGTATAAAAAGTTAACAATTATAGGTCAAAGTACGGCCTTCAACATGGAGCCTTGGCTCACACTGAACAGCAAGCTATAAAGGGCCCCAAAATGACTAGTGTAAAACAATTCAAACAGGAAAAACAGCGGTATAATCTATATAAAAAATGAGAAAGCCTATTAAAACTTGTGCTACATTGGGCATTTGAAATCAAGGTTTACCTATGCCCATTCAATCCATGAAGATTGGTATCCCTTGAATAATATTTAATCCACAGTTAAGTAAAGTTAAGTAATTTGTTTTTTTTTGTTTTAGGTATAGTGTTTATTTTACCATGTGTAGACAAAATAGAAAGAGTAGATTTACGCATCAAAGCCTTTAATGTTCCACCACAGCATGTAAGTTCTGACTATAGTTAAACCATGTACAAATGTATGGACAAAAGGAAATAAGTCAGTCTTCATAACAGAACTTTGAATGTGCAGCCACATGAGTATGCCTAGATTTGAATTAGACATCAGTTTATTCAATTAATTTCCCACCATTTTGTACAGGTGTATTGGAATACAGTAACCTCAAAATCTAAAAGGGGGATATATACATTTACATCAACGTTCATTTAAAATGGGGATGTTAATTGCTATGCCTCGTGTAGAGTAAGTGCCACCCACTCTGCACTTTAAAGAACCCTTGTAATAACTTGTTGAGGGTCCGTAGTTGTCCCGTTACAGGGTTAAATTTCTGACCACTATCCAACTTGCCCTCATTCCCAGTGGATGTCCATATTTCCCACTTCTTTTCCTGTTGGCCTACCAAGCAGAACCTATCTATTGTATGAATTAATTTGCAAGGTTTAATATCCTGAATATGCATGAAATAATTACCACTGGAAATTAACCAAGCAACAATCAGTCAATCTTAAATTTGTTCTAGTAGATGTCAAAATTCACAGAAAGAAATTATCTAAGTTTTTTTTATCTATTCATTAACTAAGTATGCATAGAGAACATTTTAATATATATATCAATATATATAATTTGTCTCAAATTTAGCCCAAAAATGTTAGATCTTCGAATTTGCGTTAGCACATTTTTATTCTTCCATCAGCAGGATTCAATCCCTTGCTTCTGTGACATTGTGGCAACACAGCCTGCACTATGTCCAGCGCCCTAGACCACCTAGCCTATATAAAAATAAAGCTTTCGCTGAACTTCTCTCAGTATAAATACAAATCCAAAGTTATGAATAATTTCAATAGATTGCTCCCATATTTTTTTTAAGTGCCTGGGTACCGCACATGTTAAATTGATTGAACCCATACTTTTATTTTACAGCTAATAACCCATGACCGAGGACTAATAGAAGTCGGAGCTGACATTTATTACAAGATAACATCAGTGGAGAGATATATTACTGGTATACAAGACATGAATCATTCACTCAGGATACTTGTTCAATCATCACTGAAAAATAATTTTGTTCAGAAAACACTGCATGACATTGAAACTGATAAATTAGGTATAACTGGTGAAATTTTGGTAAGTTTATTATTTCTTTTTATTGTGAAACTGGTTATATTTTCATTTTTCATCACTAGATAACAAAATTTGAAAAGACTATTTAGATTTCATTTTGATTCTCAATAACATAAAAGAACCAAAAATGACATAATGAAATATTGTGACAAGGGAGATAATTTAAATAAGACATAGATTGATACTGTAATAAGGGAGACAATTTATATTACTAGCCACTGAAGTTGTCTAAATCAGCAGAATTTTTACAAATCTACACCTTTTTATTGGGTATTATGAACCCAAACCATGTAAATATTTGAAAGTTAAAACTATTACCAGAATTCATGAATATGCTAATTCATTACCAAAGCTTTTTATACCCCGCTGTATTGGAGGGGGCATTAAGTTTTACCCTTGTCCATCCATACGTCTGTCCGTCCGTACGTCCCAAAGTTGGTTTCCATTCTCTAACTTTAGATTGCCTCAACCAAATGTTATGAAACTTATACACAATGCTTATTACCACAAAATACAGATCAAGTTTGAATTTTGGTGGCGTCACTTCAACCCTTCTGGAGTTATGTCCCTTTAGAAATGGAAAAATTGCTGAATTTTTCGTTTCCGTTCTCTAACTTAAGTTAGCCTCAACCAAATGCTATGAAACTTATACACAATGCTTATTAACACAAAATACAGATCAAGTTTGAATTTTGGGGTAGTCACTTTTATTGTTCTAGAGTTATGCCCCTTTACAAATGGAAAAATTGCTAAATTTTTTGTTTCCGTTCTCTAACTTAAGTTTGCCTCAACCAAATGCTATAAAATTTATACACAATGCTTATTACCACAAAATACAGATCAAGTTTGAATTTTGGTGGTGTCACTTTAATAATTCTAGAGTTATGCCCCTTTACAAATGGAAAAATTGCTGACTTTTTGTTTCCGTTTTCTAACTTAAGTTAGCCTCAAACCAAATGTTATTAAACTTATACACAATGCTTATTACCACAAAATACAGATCAAGTTGGAATTTTAGGGGTGTCACTTTTATTGTTCTGGAGTTATGCCTCTTTACAAATGGAAAAAATTGCTGAATTTTTCGTTTCCGTTCTCTAACTTAAGTTTGCCTCAACCAAATGCTATGAAACTTATACACAATGCTTATTACCACAAAATACAGATTAAGTTGGAATTTTGGTGGTGTCACTTTAACTGTTCTAGAGTTATGCCCCTTTACAAATGAAAAAATTGCTGAATTTTTCGTTTCCGTTCTCTAACTTAAGTTTGCCTCAACCAAATACTATGAAACTTATACACAATGCTTATTACTACAAAATACAGATCAAGTCGGAATTTTGTGGTGTCATTTTAAACGTTCTAGGTTATGCCCCTTTACAAATGGAAAAATTGCTGAATTTTTTTGTTTCTTTCTCTAACTTAAGTTAGCCTCAACCAAATGTTATGAAACTTATACACAATGCTTATTACTACAAAATACAGATCCAGTTTGTTTTTTTTGTTATGCCTTTTACAAATAGAAAAATTGCTGAATTTTTCGTTTCCTTTCTTTAACTTTAGTTCGCCTCAACCATATGTTATGAAACTTATACACAATTGTTATTACCACAAAACTCAGATCAAGTACAAATTTGGGTAGTGTCACTATTACCGTTTTTCAGTTATGTCCCTTTATAACTCTATATGATAGACAAACGGGGGCATCATCTGTGTCCCATGGACACATTCTACATTTATTTTTTATAATTCGATAATTTTGGGGGAAAAAATATAATTTTCAAAATGATAAGATGTAATATTTTCAACAATCATATCAGATAAGTCATAGTATTTTAAAGTTTAAGGAATTCATGTCATATTTTTTTTTTTAAGATATGAACTACATCTTAGAATCAATAACCTTAACTTTATATTTTTTTTATCTCAGGAAGGAAGCAATAAAACTTGTAAAAACTGGGGAGTTGTTATACATGAGGTCAGAATGTAAGTGTTTATCAAACTTATACATAAAATAAGATTGTATGTGTTATTGCAAAATTAGTAAAATTGTTATTTTGTAAAATCAAATATCTGTGATGGCATAACCAAAAACAATATTTGACTAATATCAACATCTTTGACAAGTCATCTACTTTGAAAAGGTTCTTTGCTCATAGTGAAATATTTATGGAAAGATCTTACATGTATGATAGAAAAAGAAAACATTATAAGACCAAATTCAAATATTTTACTATTGACATCTGACAGACTAATTATATCTTTTAAACAAATGAAGAATAATTATTTAGTAGATTTATAAAACTGTGGAATTTTCTAATTCATGTGTCCAAAAATTTTCCTTGCAATTCCTTCTCCTTTGGAGATGTGACATAGCATTTATGCTAAGCTTACAAATAATATCATGCATGAGATATGGTAAATCTAGTTGTGTTATAATGGTAGTAAATAAACCATTTCTTAGACATTTTGGCCTTCTTCGGTTTCTTTGTTATCTTTCTAGTCATGCATGTTTATCAACAAACAAAAAATCATGTTTTGAATTTTATTTCCAGATCACCTATTAAAGTATTAAAGAGGCCAGAAAACAATTCAGGAATGCCTGCTGGTCTTCCACAAACTTTCCAACAGCTAGCCTCAGCATTTCTTCAGGCTTCAGCCAGTAAGTTTTAGGTTCCTTTTATACTTCAAAATAATATACAGTAGCATAGAAATGTATTTTTTTAATTTGAATAAATGGGTTCCAGTATACATCAGTGAATCAAAAACCTAATGATACAAAGAAACAAAAGAGATCTATAGGTCAACATATAGTCTTCAACAATAGACAGGTGTCTATTAAATGTTTAAAGCTCTTAATCATCCAGTCTAAATGTGCTTTGATCATTATGAAATCAAACTGATTAATTTTTTTAACAAAAATTATTATGAACATAGCTAGATTATTTGCCAGTTATTGCTTTTTTGCTTGCCTAGATATGAATGTTGTTGGCACATATAAACATACCTTGTCTGTTTGTATTGGTATATATAAAACAAGGAAATGTGGTATAATGACTAATGAGACAACTAAGCACTAAAGATAAAAGGGTAAGAACAAATACTGCCTATTAAGAGTGTTTGCTAGATGAAGCCTGACTCTAGGTGCGGGATTTTCTCACTGCATTGAAGACCCATTGATGGCCTTGGGCTGTTTTCTGCTCTTTGATCGGGTTGTTGTCTCTTTGACACATTCCCATTCCATTCTCAATTCTATTGATATAAGTATAAGGAGATGTGGATTGATTGCAAATAAGAAAACTATCCACCGAAGACTTAAGGACTAGGATGTAAAAAACTACAGGTCATCATATGGCCATCAACAATGAGCAAAACCCATACCATTTAGTAAACTATTAAAGGCCCCATGATACCAAAATGTGAAACAATTCAAAGAGGAAACCAACTGCCTGTTTTCAGCTAATAATATAAGCAAAGATCAATATGGCAGAGGGCAACAAACAACAACCACTGGACTACAGGCTTCCATTGTGCTTTGTTGTCTAGATGAAATCATTTCACTTTAAATTATCTCTGCAGGTGGAGATGCAACAAATGGGCCATTACCCATAATTCCAGAGGCTGTGACAGTACTTCCTGACAGTGGGGCAGCTGGGGTTGATGATGCTTTACTCCACAATATCCCCACCCCCAGAGAATTTATAGGACTCATCAAAACAGTGCTATCAGAATCTATGGTCAGAAGTGTAGGCTCTGTATATATGTTCCAGCTCAGTGGCCAGGATGGTGGTGTCTTTTATTTAGATTTGAAAAATGGTGAGATTATTTTTTTTCAGAATATCACAAAATTGACAAATGTCAAGTCAGCATCAAACAAACTTATGTATATTATATATCTAAAAAGAAAAACTTTTTTATAGATCAATAATTCTTGTATGATTTGCATATCAGGGGATACATTTATATGATTGGTTGAGACGACTTCCGGTAGTAGCTCTTGACGTTGTTTATTTTTCGATAGACGACGTTGACCGAACTACTTTTTGTAACCAATGAAAACAAGATGGCGGCGATAATAACACAATCCGGTTCGACGTTGAAAATGTTTATTTTCACTTCGGGTTAATCGTTAAATTAAATAATAAACACAAAACATTTATTAGAATGATAATAAGATGTTTTGTAGTTTATTTTTTATCATCAAGCAAATTTCACGGAGTACATATTTTTGCGTTCACCAACAAATATATTCATGCGCCAGGCCAATTCAATGTCACAAATATACAATTTACGTGTGATAGAGGTTAGGAGTGTGGAAAAATAAATTCCTTATCTCCAATTTGTAAGAATTATAAGGATTAAACGCCTTTTTAAAGGAATTTATTGGTGTATAAACTGGACCAAGTCACTCACAAACATATCATAAAAGTCCTTGACTTTTATTTGTTTGTGAGTGAATTGGTCGAGTTTATACACCAATAAATTCCTTTAAAAAGGCGTTTAATCCTATAATACAGTTTTATTTAGTTACTTTTGAAAATACTGTCAGATCTCCTTATGCCAATAATTGTTGTTTAGAAAACTATAATTAGTTGAGGCATTTGTCAATCGTAATTGTTATATGTATTTTGACCTTTAACTAGTAAATTGATTTGAAATATTGGTTTACATGTACATGTATATACTTAAAATTCTTATAGAGAAAAACTATGTAGATTAACCGAATGTGCCAGATTCAAAGAAAATAATATTATGAGAATCATAATTTTGTTTACTTTTTATACGACCGCAAAAAAATTTTGCGGTTATCAAAATGTAATGTTGGCGTTTCGTCATTGTCCTCATCCGAAGACACATTGGTATTCGCACTCTAACTTTAGTTTAAGTGAATGGATCTCTTTGAAATTTTACCATAAGGTTCAATACCACAAAACGAAGGTTGGGATTGATTTTGGGGTAATGGTACCAACAGTTAAGGAATGGGGCCAAAAATAAGCATTTTTAACTTCATCATAACTTGTGTGTTAGTGTATGGATCCTCTGACATTGTACTACAAGGTTCCATATCACAAAGGGAATGCTGGGATTGATTTTGGGGTAATACTTCCAAATTTTAGGAATTAGGGCCAAAAATTGAAAAAAAGCATTTTCTAGTTTCATGACAATAACTTTGTGATGTATGGATCTTTCTGAAATTGTACTACAAGGTTCCATATCACAAAGGAATGCTGGAATTGAGTTTGGGGTAATTGCCCAAAAGTTTAGGAATGAGGGCCAAAATAAGCATTTTCCTAGTTTCCAGACAATAATAACTTGTGTTCAAAAAATAATAAGAGTTGTTTAACTTGTCTGAACCAAAGTATCTATTGTGAACTATTACAATCACTTGGCATGGGTTTTCTTTCATCAATTGTCTGTAATAAACAAACTTAAAATATCATTTTACAAACCATTTGGCCAATTGTAACCTCATCTGAAGAGTTCTGCTTTAAGGTTATGTCCTACAAGGCCACTGTTACTACAAATTGAATATATGTGGCAGGTATGGAATCAACTAAATCCTATTAGAAATTCTAAAACTACTATAAAATGCTTCCAAATTTGAAGCCATAGTATATTTATGAGCTCCATTCTACTTACTTTCTTCCAAAATAGTAAAATTTTTCTAACTTTTCAAAAATAATTTGATTTATTGAAAAAAAAGAGTAGGATGACTCTATATTTTGTAATTTCCTGTTTCACCATAAACAATTAATAACTGAAATATTTTTAACAAAAATGGCCATTTTATATACAGTTTTGGATAAAACTATATATTATTAGTCTTATGCAAGCAGATATTTGACTCACATCTCTGTGTATAAGACATCTTGTGGCAAAATGTCTTATTAATTAATTACTCATACCTTTTACAAATGTTCAAAATGTGTAGATATCAAGATAAGGTGGTATTGGTAGTTATTGATGTTCTCCTGTAATGCAATAAGTTTGAATGTCTAAAGTAAGGACAATATTCAATTATATTCCAACACTAATACCTGACAGACTATTGTCTGGTTAAACTTGAAGTTTATAATATTTTTATTTTATATATTTTCAATATTTAATGTTTTTGGGAATGTTTTTCAGATTTTGGACTGATATATGTTATGTAATGATATTTTGTGATTATAGGTAATTAATAACAGTATATAAACTTTCTGTTAATTACTTTAATAGTGTACCTATGTTTGAGCTTGATATGGCCATTTGCCTCATTAGTCCACATGGTCTCCAGATGCACTGGTTGACATTTGTTTAAGTTTCAAAATAAAACGATGAATCTTATGTGATCGTTATGTACTTTTAACTGTAGTTCTATAAATTGTACTGTATACAAATAAATTTCTATTGTTAATGGATTGTTTCGCACAATTTATTGTTTGTGGTTTAATATTGCATTATGATATATATATATATATTGGTCTGTATGTAGTTTTGAAAGTAATTTACTGTATGCAATGTTAATATTTCTTATCTTTCTTTACATCTTTTTGAAGGATGTTAGCTGTTACCATTTCCAACATTTCTTATTATTTTGTAACCTCCCCCCTCAGATTATAACTAATGCATTTATTGTCTTACTTTTTGAGAAAAAAAAATCTGACATGGACAAAAATGCTAACAATGTCAAGATCTTCATATTTCCACCAAAATTATAAAATACTCATTATACTAGCTATTGCCCTTAAAAGATGAATTTTGAAAAAGTTTTGAGTTTTTCCCCTATTATCTTGAAAAATCTCATTATAGAAGTAATTGCCCTTAAAGGTGGATTTTTTTTCTTATTTTCAAGTTTTGCCTATGATCTCAAAAAATTATAATAGATAGGTAGAAATGATAATTTTTTAACAAATATTCCTGTTATTATCAATAGTTTTAATTTTTTAACAGGTGAGTGATTCAGGCTCTTTGGAGCCTTTTGTCCTGTTCTGTTACTACATATTTTTTAACAGGTGAGTGATTCAGGCTCTTTGGAGCCTTTTGTCCTGTTCTGTTACTGCATATTTTTTAACAGGTGAGTGATTCAGGCTCTTTGGAGCCTTTTGTCCTGTTCTGTTACTACATATTTAACCACTTCACAATTTCAAAATAATTGCCCCGACTGATGTTATAAAACTGTCTGAAAAAGTTAAACACCACAAATGTTGCATTTTCCTACTCTAAAATGCCAATGTTGGTCACTGCAGCTCATTCAATTATGAAAAAGATAAAGAGTTCATGAAATGAATATTATACATTATCTGTCTAAGCAATGCAAACTATTCTGCCCATAAATCATTGTTAAATTAATTTCCTGGCTCTTATCTTAAACACACAAAACATTTTTTTCGGCACTTTAAAACTGACTGAAAAGACTTGACTGTTTCATACCCCAAGCACACCTGTCATCTGTACATATTTCTTTAAAAAAATCTAGCTTAAAACAATTTTGAATAGTCAATGATAAAATACTAATTTATTGAACTTTCTCAATTTGCATTTTTAGGATTGTTTCATTATGTAGTTCTCAGTTTTTTTTTTTTTTTTATTTTATACAATTTTTGTTGAAACAATATTGTTGTTTTACTGTGCCATATAAAAATAAACCCAAAAAACTGTTGTCTGTCTAAATAAAAGCCTATTTTAAGTGATTGATTTTCTCTGTTTCAAACACTTTTGGACTGTCAGATGAACTTGTCTTTTTCTTGCAGGCACATCCCTTTTTTTCATCTTGTAGGATGTTTTTAGTCTTTTTAAAGATATTTAATGTTTTTATTTTTTTATTTTTAATAAATAAAATTTATTTTCATTGTATTTCAGTGTTCAAATTACAGGCATTTGTCATTAGGAAGTCCGATGTGGTTGTTGTTTCCTAGTTTCAGACAATAATAACTTGTGTTCAAGTGTATGGATCTCTCTGAAATTGTACTGCAAGGTACCATATCACAAAGGGAAGGCTGGGATTGATTTTGGAGGTAATTGCCTCAAAATTTTAGGAATTAGGGGCCAAAAAGGGGCAAAAAAACAAGCATTTTTCTTGTTTCAGGACAATAACTTGTGTGTAAGTGTATGGATCTTTATGAAATTGTACTACAAGGTTCCATATCACAAAGGGAAAGCTGGGTTTGAGTTTTGGGGTAATTGCCCTAAACATTTAGGAATTTGGGGCCAAAAAACAAGCATTTTTGTCGAGCCTGCGACTTTTGTCGCAGAAAGCTCGACATAGGGATAGTGATCCGGCGGCGGCGGCGTTAGCTTACTTCTTAAAAGCTTTATATTTTAGAAGCTAGAAGACCTGGATGCTTCATACTTTGTATATAGATGCCTTATGTTATGAAGTTTCCGTCTGTCATATGTCCATTGTCCTTGACCTCATTTTCATGGTTCAGTGACTACTTGAAAAAAAAGTCAATATTTTTTATAATGTTAATTTCTTTCTAATTATGAGTAATAGGATAACTATATTTAGTATGTGCGTACCTTGCAAGGTCCTCATGCCCGTCAGACAATTTTCATTTGACCTCGACCTCATTTCATGGATCAGTGAACAAGGTTAAGTTTTCATGGTCAAGTCCATATATCAGATACTATAAGCAGTAGGTCTACTATATTTGGTACATGGAATGATTGTAAGGTGTACATGTCCAACTGATAGGTGTCATCTGACCTTGACCTCATTTTCATGGTTCAGTGGTCAAAGTTAAGGTTTTGAGTTTTGGTCTTTTTTTTCTAATACTATATGCAATAGGTCAACTACATTTGGTGTATGGAAATATTTTATGATGTACATGTCAGTCTGGCAGGTTTTATTTGACTTTGACCTCATTTTCACGGTTCATTTCTCAGTGTTAAGTTTTTGTGTTTTGGTCTGTTTTTCTTCAACTATAAGTAATAGATCAACTATATTTGTTGTATGGAAGGATTGTAAAGCGTATATGTCTGTCTGACAGGTATCATCTGACCTTGACCTCATTTTCATGGTTCATTGGTCAATGTTAAGTTTTCATGGTTAAGTTTGTTTCTTAGATACTATAAGCAATAGGTCAACTATATTTAATGCATAAATTGATTGTAAGCTGTACATGTCTGTCTGGCATGGTTCACCTGACCTTGACCTCATTTTCATGGTTCATTGGTCAATGTTAAGTTTTCTTGTTTAAGACTGTTTCTTAGAAACTATAAGCAATAGGTCAACTATGTTTGGTTTATTTAATGATTGTAAGGTGTACATGTATTTCTCGTTTGGTTTATCTGACCTTGACCTCATTTTCTTGGATCATGTTAAGTTTATGTGTTACTTGTAGTAAAGCTTTATATTTAGGACTATCAACATAAAATCAATGGTTAGTAAAGAAGGCGAGACATTTCAGCGTGTGCACTCTTGTTCTAGTTTCCAGACAATAACTTGTGTTCAAGTGTACGGATCTCTCTGAAATTGTACTGCAAGGTACCATACCACAAAGGGAAGGCTGGGATTGAGTTTGGGGGTGATGAATCATAAGGGGTTCAAAAATTTGGGGGTGATTTTTTTTTTTTTTTTTTTTTCTTTTAAATTTTTCCATTTTAAGTTGGTTATTTCTGATTTATATTTAAAAGCAAATAATAATGATATGGCAGGAGATACACACCAAACAGGATGTGTAAATTATTATATAATAAGTATTGTGCAATAGCAAGAAATTTTCAATTGCACAGTATTGCGCAATAGCAAGAAATCTTCAATTGCACAGTATTGCACAATAGCAAGAAATCTTCAATTGCACAGTATTGCACAATAGCAAGAAATATTCAATTGTACAGTATTGCGCAATAGCAAGAAATTGTAAATTGTACAGTATTGTGCAATAGCAAGAAATATTCAATTGCACAGTATTGTGCAAAAGAAGATACTTCGTATAAATTGCTTATTTCTTGACCAATTTCAATGGAGTTTTATTCTTGAATTCTTGGGGTTCTTTAATATGCTGAATCTAACCGTGTATTAAGTTTTTGGATTTTGGGCCCCATTTTTAAATTGGTCCACATTGAGGTCCAAAGGGTCTTAAATTAAGCTTTGTTTGATTTCATCAACAATTGAATTATTGGGGTTCTTTGATATGCCGAATTTAACCGTGTATTTAGATTCTTAATTTTTGGTTCCATTTTCAAATTGGTCTACATTAAGGTCCAAAGGGTCCAAAATTAAACTTAGTTTGATTTTAATAAAAATTGAATTCTTAGGGTTCTTTGATATGCTGAATCTAAACATGTATTTAGATTTTTGATTATGGGCCCAGTTTTCAAGTTGGTCCAAATTCGGGTCCAAAATTAAACTTTGTTTGATTTCAACAAAAATTGAATATATGGGGTTCTTTGATATGCTGAATCTAACCATGTATTTAGATTTTTGATTTTTGGGCCCCATTATCAACTTTGTCCACATTGAGGTCAAAAGGGTCCAAAATTAAACTTTGTTTGATTTCATCAAAAATTGAATTCTTGGGGTTCTTTGATATGCTGAATTTAACCATGTATTTAGATTTTGGATATTGGACCATAATAGGTGAATGTCCAATTTAAAATTTTTAAGTTCTTAGACCACATTCATTCTGTGTCAGAAACCTATGCTGTGTCAAATATTTAATCACAATCCAAATTCAGTGCTGTATCTAGCTTGAATGTTGTGTCCATACTTGCCCCAACTGTTCAGGGTTCAACCTCTGCAGTCGTATCAAGCTGCACCCAGCGGAGCATTTTATTAAGTGATGGATTCCTCTTTAAGACAAATACTCTTTACTTTTGTCAAAATGTAATGTAAATTCAGAAATTTTTGCATGCATTTATTATTGCTATTGTTAAATAATGTGCACATATGTGAGATAAATTATTGCTATTGTTAAATAATGTGCACATATGTGAGATGAATTATTGCTATTGTTAAATAATGTGCACATATGTCAGATGAATTATTGCTATTGTTAAATAATGTGCACATATGTGAGATGAATTATTGCCATTTCACGAACTACTGTATTTAGATAATGCTATCAAAATTAAGATGCAGGTTAACATTTTTTCAACATCTATACTGTTACATTTTCCTATTAATTAAAAAAACATTACAAACATTTCTGAATCTGCAATACTTATTTAAATAGAGCAAGAAATTGAACGAACTGATATTTTCTTCAATTTTTTTTATGTAGGTGGAGGAGATGCTGGAGAAGGTCTTCCACCTAACGGGGAACCAGACACTACTCTAACATTAACAGTACCAGATATGCAGAGCATGTTCATTGGACAATTAAAACCATTGCAGGCATACATGAGTGGCCGTCTCAAAGTGGCAGGAGATCTTTCTGCTGCAACACAGTTAGGAGATGTTATCAAAACTGTGATGAAAAAAGTAAAAGAAGATAGAAAAGATACTTTTATAGTTTAATGACGGGGAGATATTGTTTATCTGTGATACCATGACAATCAACATAGCAATGATGAAACTCAGACACTTGGTTCAATTTATAATGAGGGCAAACCATTTGTGTGAGGATTGAGTTCGATCCTGATTTCTATACCAGAAAATAATAAGAGTTGTTTAACTTGTCTGAACCAAAGTATCTATTGTGAACTATTACAATCACTTGGCATGGGTTTTCTTTCATCAATTGTCTGTAATAAACAAACTTAAAATATCATTTTACAAACCATTTGGCCAATTGTAACCTCATCTGAAGGGTTCTGCTTTAAGGTTATGTCCTACAAGGCCACTGTTACTACAAATTGAATATATGTGGCAGGTATGGAATCAACTAAATCCTATTAGAAATTCTAAAACTACTATAAAATGCTTCCAAATTTGAAGCCATAGTATATTTATGAGCTCCATTCTACTTACTTTCTTCCAAAAATAGTAAAATTTTTCTAACTTTTCAAAAATAATTTGATTTATTGAAAAAAAAAGAGTAGGATGACTCTATATTTTGTAATTTCCCTGTTTCACCATAAACAATTAATAACTGAAATATTTTTTACCAAAAATGGCCATTTTTATATACAGTTTTGGATAAAACTATATATTATTAGTCTTATGCGAGCAGATATTTGACTCACATCTCTGTGTATAAGACATCTTGTGGCAAAATGTCTTATTAATTAATTACTC